>CM070482.1:1082500-1227500 GCA_036324585.1 Champsocephalus esox | reverse complement strand
GGGTTAGAGAAGAGGGTAACCAAGCCCAGAGACGGGCCGGGTTAGAGAAGAGGGTAACCAAGCCCAGAGACGGGCCGGGTTAGAGAAGAGGGTAACCAAGCCCAGAGACGGGCCGGGTTAGAGAAGAGGGTAACCAAGCCCAGAGACGGGCCGGGTTAGAGAAGAGGGTAACCAAGCCCAGAGACGGGCCGGGTTAGAGAAGAGGGTAACCAAGCCCAGAGACGGGCCGGGTTAGAGAAGAGGGTAACCAAGCCCAGAGACGGGCCGGGTTAGAGAAGAGGGTAACCAAGCCCAGAGACGGGCCGGGTTAGAGAAGAGGGTAACCAAGCCCAGAGACGGGCCGGGTTAGAGAAGAGGGTAACCAAGCCCAGAGACGGGCCGGGTTAGAGAAGAGGGTAACCAAGCCCAGAGACGGGCCGGGTTAGAGAAGAGGGTACCAAGCCCAGAGACGGGCCGGGTTAGAGAAGAGGGTAACCAAGCCCAGAGACGGGCCGGGTTAGAGAAGAGGGTACCAAGCCCTACAGGCGGGCTGGGTTAGAGAAGAGGGTACCAAGCCCTAGAGACGGGCCGGGTTAGAGAAGAGGGTAACCAAGCCCAGAGACGGGGTCTCGGTTAGAGAAGAGGGTAACCAAGCCCAGAGACGGGCCGGGTTAGAGAAGAGGGTAACCAAGCCCAGAGACGGGCCGGGTTAGAGGAGAGGGTCTAAGGTTAGAGGAGAGGGTCTAAGGTTGGAGAAGAGGGTCTAAGGTTAGAGGAGAGGGTCTAAGGTTAGAGGAGGGTCTAAGGCTAGAGAAGAGGGTCTAAGGTTAGAGGAGAGGGTCTAAGGTTGGAGAAGAGGGTCTACGGTTAGAGAAGAGGGGGTCCCGGGATAAGTACCTTTGACCGTGATGTCGCAGGAGCACGAGTCCTTGCCCGTGTCGTTGGAGGCGTGGCAGAAGTACTTTCCGGTGTCGCCTTTGTCGGTCTTCGTGATGGTGAGGTGGGGGGTGCTCTCCACGCAGCTCATCTTATAGTTGCCCCCGCTGCGGATGTCTTTGTGGTCTTTGGACCATGTGACTTTGATGGGGGCGGAGCCGGTCATGTGACACTCGAGCTCGATGCTGTCGCCCACTGTCACCTCCTGAGGGGACAACTTCCTGTCGAATATCGGTGGGAAACGAGGCGCTGCGAAGTCCGAGGAAAGAGCGTGAGGAAGAGGAGGAAGAGGAGGAAGAGGAGGAAGAGTCAAGACAAGAGGAAACATTACAGTCAGGTCGACGAGGATCTGCTGAGACCTCGCATCAAACAAAAGAAATAGATCGGACAAAAGAAAGAACACGTCTTTCGGCCCCACACGTGGCCGAAGTGGAGCGAGCTAACTATCAGACTCAGGTACCTGTCAGGGTGAGCTTGGCTCTGCAGGAGGCGGACCCCACGCTGTTGGTGGCTGAGCAGGTGTACTCCCCAGAGTGCCTCATCTCTCCGCGGGCGATCTCCAGCGTCGCCGTGTTGTCGTCGTACGTCATGGTGAAGTCTCCGCCCTGCTTTAGGGGCTCTCCGTCTCTCAGCCAGGTGACCTCCAGTGGAGAGGAGCCGGCCACGCGGCACTCGAACCGCACCGCCTGGCCCTCCGTCTGCTGGAGGCTGGTCATCTTCTTCGGGAAGGAGGGCGGGGATTTGGCCTCTGGAGGACAAAAGGTGGAGGGAGTTAACAAGGTGCAGTAACCAGGTGCAGTAACCAGGTGCAGTAACCAGGTGTAGTAACCAGGTGCAGTAACCAGGTGCAGTAACCAGGTGCAGTAACCAGGTGCAGTAACCAGGTGCAGTAACCAGGTGTAGTAACCAGGTGCAGTAACCAGGTGCAGTAACCAGGTGCAGTAACCAGGTGCAGTAACCAGGTGCAGTAACCAGGTGCAGTAACCAGGTGCAGTAACCAGGTGTAGTAACCAGGTGTAGTAACCAGGTGTAGTAACCGGGTGCAGTAACCGGGTGTAGTAACCGGGTGCAGTAACCAGGTGTAGTAACCAGGTGCAGTAACCAGGTGCAGTAACCAGGTGCAGTAACCAGGTGCAGTAACCAGGTGCAGTAACCAGGTGCAGTAACCAGGTGTAGTAACCAGGTGTAGTAACCAGGTGCAGTAACTAGGTGTAATAACCAGGTGTAGTAAGTAGGTGTAGTAACCAGGTGCAGTAACTAGGTGTAATAACCAGGTGTAGTAAGTAGGTGTAGTAACCAGGTGTAGTAACCAGGTGTAGTAACCAGGTGCAGCAACCAGGTGCAGTAACCAGGTGCAGTAACCAGGTGCAGCAACCAGGTGCAGTAACCAGGTGTAGTAACCAGGTGTAGTAACCAGGTGCAGCAACCAGGTGTAGTAACCAGGTGTAGGAACCAGGTGTAGTAACCAGGTGCAGTAACCAGGTGTAGGAACCAGGTGTAGTAACCAGGTGTAGTAACCAGGTGTAGTAACCAGGTTCAGTAACCAGGTTCAGTAACCAGGTGTAGTAACCAGGTGTAGTAACCAGGTGTAGTAACCAGGTGTAGTAACCAGGTGTAGTAACCAGGTGTAGTAACCAGTTGTAGTAACCAGGTTCAGTAACCAGGTGTAGTAACCAGGTGTAGTAACCAGATTTAGTAACCAGGTGTAGTAACCAGGTTCAGTAACCAGGTGTAGTAACCAGGTTCAGTAACCAGGTGTAGTAATCAGGTGTAGTAACCAGGTGTAGGAACCAGGTGTAGTAACCAGGTGTAGTAACCAGGTGCAGTAACCAGGTGTAGTAACCAGGTGTAGTAACCAGATTTAGTAACCAGGTGTAGTAACCAGGTGTAGTAACCAGGTGCAGTAACCAGGTGTAGTAACCAGGTTCAGTAACCAGGTGTAGTAATCAGGTGTAGTAACCAGGTGTAGGAACCAGGTGTAGTAACCAGGTGCAGTAACCAGGTGTAGGAACTAGGTGTAGTAACCAGGTGTAGTAACCAGGTGTAGTAACCAGGTGTAGTAACCAGGTGTAGGAACTAGGTGTAGTAACCAGGTGTAGTAACCAGGTGTAGGAACCAGGTGTAGGAACCAGGTGTAGGAACTAGGTGTAGGAACCAGGTGTAGGAACTAGGTGTAGGAACCAGGTGTAGGAACCAGGTGTAGAAACCAGGTGTAGTAACCAGGTGTAGGAACCAGGTGTAGGAACCAGGTGTAGGAACCAGGTGTAGGAACCAGGTGTAGCAACCAGGTGTAGGAACCAGGTGTAGTAACCAGGTGTAGGAACCAGGTGTAGTAATCAGGTGCTCACCTAGCACGTTGAGTCTGCAGGTGGAGGAGGCGGACCCGATGGAGTTCTCCGCCTTGCAGGTGTATTCTCCGATGTCGGCCTTGCCGGCCTTGCTGAGCTTCAGGCAGGCGGTGCCGCGGCTGAACTCCAGCCTGCAGGTGGCGCTGGAGCGCACCTTTCCGTCGGCCTTGAACCAGAACACCTTGATCTCAGGTGTGCCGCCCACCTGGCACTTCAGACACACGGCGTCACCTGTAGTCACCTCCATCGGCTCCAGGGACTCCACGAAGTACGGAGGCTCTGCAGGGACAAACAGCAGGGTCACGGTGAGGGGGAGCCTGACACCTGCTGGACAGAGCCGGTACTGCATCCACACTAATACTGAGTTTTACTGAATATCTTCACATCGATCCCAACATTTCCCAAACTGGGATCATAAAGTACTTCTCCTCCATCTCATAAGCTTTCCTGTAGACATTCTGAATTAGACAGTTTAGCATTTATAAAGTAGAAAACAGTTCAACTTGTTTCTGCATTATGTTAACTTACAAACATTTAAAGTATTAAATGTCTTGAAATTAAAGAATATACGTTGTTATTATCAGGACTAAACACTTTGACTCAGTTTAGGTAGAACATATTACTGATCTTTATTCAAAATGATGAAAGACGTCCCCATACACACGGGGAAATCTCTTTTTCTCACCGAGGATGGACACGTTAGCGTCACACTGGCTCTTCCCGGCATCGTTGGACACCTCGCAGGAATATTTCCCAGCAGCCTCTTTGTCGTCGGTGCTCAGGCACTCGAGGATGCAGGAGCTCTCGGTGGTGGTGATGTTGTATTTGTACGAAGCGAAGATCTGCTGGCCGTCTTTGAACCAGTTCACGGTGATTTTAGGAGTTCCTGTGTAGGTGCACTCCAGGGTCAACGGTTTCCCCTTCTCCACCGAAACGTCCTTCAGCTTCTTCGAGAAGGCTGCTGGATCTGAGAGGAAATGTAAAGCATTTAACTTTAGCTTTTTGTTAACAGAAGAGAAAAGTGATCCGGTCTTTGTTATCTCCAGACGGTACGATCGTAAAAACGAGAACCCGGGGTAGAGGACACTTCACTTTAACTTTACATTTCTTCTTTGTTAACTTATAATAATATTATATTAAAGATGATTTGTGCAAAATAGGTATACTATTGTTCTTCCTTGTGTTGTTGCCCATTGTCTGCAGATGTTCCCGTTGTGGGGCTCGTAAAGAAGTGCCTTTAAAACTGATGTCGTTTGGAAGTGCGACTAAATGCTGAAGGTAAATGTTGATGGAGTAAAACGACTTTCACTTTCAGGGTAAAGTATATTAAAAGTCGTCTGGATCTTCTTAATGCTGCAAACAGGGAGACTTCACTTATGAACGCTGGTTTAATAGAAGAGACGTACACTGTTAGTCTGCCATGGCATGCCTGGTGTTGTGCGAATAACAGCTGAACAAAGCAACACACACTATGCTCACGATACAGGGAGAAATGAAGAATGAAAACAGACGGGAGACAGACCTTTGACGGTGAGGTTGACGGGGCTGCTCTCCTTGCCGGCGTCGTTGATGATCTGGCAGGTGTACTCCCCTGCGTGGGACCGGTCCACCGTGAACAGCTCCAGGACCACCTGGTTGTCCTTCAGCGAGAAACTGCAGTCGCGTCCGGGCAGCATCTCCTTCGCGCCTCTGAACCACTTCAGCTTGAGCGGCGCGCTGCCTTTCACCATCGCAGAGAACGTCACGTTGGAGCCCGGCATGGCCTCCACCGGCTGGGGGGCGACCACGAAGGATGGGGGCTCTGGAGGGCAGCAAGCAGAGGGTAACACGTTAAACATGGACGAAGTGTCAAACTATATAGGGTGTATAGGGTATAGCAGGGGTGTCAAACTCAATTTCATCGCGGGCCACATTAGCATTATGGTTGCACTCAAAGGGCCGGTTGTAACTATATAAATATAAATATACATAAAATAATGTATTATATTACATTATTGCCTCTGAATTGGAATATTATCAGATAGGGTAATTAAGTACGTCTGAAAGCAGAAGTCCAGGGCAAATAATTGCAAGTCTCTTCAGTGTGCATCAAATGAGATGCATTGTGGGACATGTAGTTTATGGGCAACCTGCTTCTGTAAAGCGGCATGTAAATGTATAATAAACGTATTATAATCTTTGCAAGCTCTTGCGGGGCCACATCAAATGGATTTGGCCCCCGGGCCTTGAGTTTGACACCCCTGATATAAGGGAATACGTGTACTAAAATCAGGAGAATTGAAACTTGAACTCGAGCTACTTGAAGCCACCGTTCACTGAGCAATGAAGAGTTGAACTAGAGCTATGGAAATATGAATACATACCAATACTCAGAAAATAAGGTACGAATTTCTACCGTTAATATTGTACATTTACAAGAAAGTAAATACATGTTCTGAGAAGTAAGTGTTGGCGTGGTGCGAAGAGGTGGATCCCACCTCGACAAGAGAAGACAGGGCTGAGGAACTCATTCAGTGGAGGAACACCTGATGATCTCATCAAATACAATGCACACTAGCCAGCACACTATATAGGAGTTACTATATCTTACCAGACTCCCTGGTCAGATCTGGCTGCTCAACTGGCTAGCTTGGTGCTAGCTAATTACTGTGGCGGCTAACGCTACATAGCAACCAAAGATCCATCCTGCCGTTCAGTTCAGTTTCAGCTAGCTAGCTAGTTAGTTAGTTTGCCCGCTCACCATCTTTATCGCCGGCAACATACTAATATTACCTGCTAAATATAAAGGGAAAGTCGTAGTTTGGAAACTGAATACGACAAATGGAGTTGTTTAGTCAAATAATAACCTGCTTTCTACTGCAAGGTATTGTGTAGCTAACTAACCATAACTTAGTTAGGGTTAGCTAGCTAGCTTTACTTCAGCTAAGCTCTGTAAGTGAACTGATAAAAGTCATTTGATAACGGCAAGCTAGCAAGTATCATTTAGCCAATAGTGGAAATATTATACATGAACATTTCGGATAGAGCCATCATTCCTAATATGATATATGACTTTAAATATCGCATCCTTTCTTTGGTCGATGCTCAGAGTCTTAGCGAGCAACAGGAAGCTGATAGCAGTTCACTAAATGGCCACCGGTGTGGTTAGTAATGAACAGTCGGCATGCAGGCTTTCTCTGTGGGTACTTCCTGACCTGTCGCAGCCATCGAGGCCGAGGTCTCGCTGGACCCGGCCTTGTTCAGAGCCTTGCACTTGTAGAGTCCAGAGTCGGACAGCTTCAGCGTGGACACTTTGAGCGTGCAGCTGTTGTTGCTGAAGTTGATCTCGTAGTTGGGTCCGCTCCGTATCTCCTCCCCGTCGTGGTACCAGGAGATGGTGAAAGGTGGGGAGCCCGACACTTTGCACTCCATCTCTCCGGCTGCTCCAACCACCGTGTTGAGATCCTTCAGCTTCCTTGAGAAGGATGCAGGAATGATCTTATCTGTCAGTGAGGGAATGAGGAGTTAGCGGTCGGACAAAGGAGGACGAATACAAGTCATGTGAGAAACGTGGTGTTATAGTCACTGCTCTTGTGTGATGCTTGAGCTTAGACAACATTTAGCATTTGGGAAGCTGCTGGCAGTTTACCAACGTCTGCTCACATGTACATCTAAGTGAGTAGTAAAGGGTTTATTGGTGTGGATCGTTGGAGGACCAAACCAAGCGTCTCATCGTATCGAACAGTTATGTTAAATCAAAGTGGTACCGCTGAAATAGCAATGTCGACCCCTTCTGGTAACAATGACTTTGATATTGGTACCAGATCTAAGGTATCATAGACCTTTCACTTCTGGTTAGATGCTAATCTGTGTTGTCTTGGTACCTGTGACATGTCAACACAGCTGAATCTAACCCAACCATAAAAGCAATAACCGTAAACTCAAACCATACCCAGCCCTCGTCACATGTAGGTAAATGACACCAACCTAAGACCGTGAGGTTAATCTTGCTTAGGTCCTTCCCGACCTCGTTCATAACCTCAAAGGTGTATTCTCCAGAGTCCACCTTCTCAGCAGAGAGGACGTTCAGGCTGGAAATCATCTGAGAAAAGGAGATGTTGTACTTCCTGCCGGAGGCCAGCTCCACCCCGTCCTTGAACCACTTGGGTGTGAGCTGCGGGGTTCCACACACTTTGACCTCCAGGGCGGCCATGTCGCCCGCCGTCACGCTCAGAGCGTCGGGCTTGTCCACTATCTTAGCGGGTTCTGGAAACAACAGAGAAGAAGCAGAACACGTTCTTAATCAAACCTGCAGGGGGAAGGATGGGAGAAGAAAGACTATGAGAAAGAGAGAATTATATGATTACAAACCTAGAACAGTCAAGCTAGCGAAACACTCCACACGCCCAGCATCGCTTGCGAGCTGGCACGTGTATTTGCCTGCCGTGGTCGCATCAGCCTTAAAGACCTTAAGAGCGACCTGGTTGTTCTCAAGGGTGATTCTCCTGTTGTCCCCGTCCCTGAGGATGTGATCCTTGTCTTGAACCCAGGACACAGTAATGGGCTCAGAGCCTTTAATAGTGGCCACAATGGTCACCTCCTCCCCCAGAATCACTGTCTTGTTTGACAGTTTCTTCACAAACGCCGGCGGCTCTGAATAGAGGAGAAAAACAGCGCAACAGGGAAAGTCAGCAATGTGACAAGGTGAGTTGAAAATCTATTGATTGTGATTTCCATTTGAGAGTATCACTACTGACCTCTGAGTTTAACCGACGTCTGGCAGGAGTCGCTTCCTACACTGTTAGTCACTTTGCACTCGTACTCGCCGGCGTCCGCGGCCTCTATCCCAATGACATGCAGCGTGGCCGAGCTGCCCTCGCCCACCATCTTACACTTCCTGCTCTCCATCAGAGGCTTCCTGTCTTTGAACCAGGCGATCTGGAACGGAGCTGTGCCGCTCATCTCGCAGTACAGACTCACGTCCTTCCCCTTCAGCCCTTCAACGGGCTGGGGTACTTTAGTAAATGATGGGGCATCTACAAAAAGATCAGGACACTGTTAAAGAGGCGTACATGGCAAAAGCATCCATGGTGACGTCTTAAAGCTGAAACCCGTAACACGCTCTCAGTTCTCGCGCTCTGCAGTGGCAGAATGCCAACTGTGAAGAACGAGCTTTTGTAAAAGCAGCTAACGCGGCGGGACGATCATCACGATGGCCAAGCTGCGAATGTTTGCGCAATTATAGCGTATATGTGTCAGGTTTCTGTGAAAATGAAAACTAAGAGATGCAATAGTAATAACAAGTCCAAGGATGTACAGCTACGGAAGTTTAATTTGCTGTAGGAGTTTGTTGGGACTACAACTACGAGTTGATTTGGAAGTGGTGCGTGGCTATTGGAACTGAAGTAAAACTACAATTAAAATGGGGGGCGGTCCTGTAAAAGATGGCAACATGAATTTTGGAATTGTTGTACAGCTAAAATGGCAGGATTGTTATGGAATAGTTTGGAACTGCGGATAATCTGGCAGATGATTTGTGAAAATTGCGGGAACTACAGTCCAGATGGCGGACGTGTGAATGCTCGGTAGAACTACAGCTAAGATGGCGGGGATGTTGTGGAAGGACGAAGGAACTACAGCTAAGATGGCGGGGATGTTGTGGAAGGACGATGGAACTACAGCTAAGATGGCGGGATGTTGTGGCAGGACGATGGAACTACAGCTAAGATGGCGGGGATGTTGTGGCAGGACGATGGAACTACAGCTAAGATGGCGGGATGTTGTGGCAGGACGATGTAACTACAGCTAAGATGGCGGGGATGTTGTGGCAGGACGATGGAACTACAGCTAAGATGGCGGGGATGTTGTGGCAGGACGATGGAACTACAGCTAAGATGGCGGGGATGTTGTGGCAGGACGATGGAACTACAGCTAAGATGGCGGGATGTTGTGGCAGGACGAAGGAACTACAGCTAAGATGACGGGATGTTGTGGAAGGACGATGGAACTACAGCTAAGATGGCGGATGCATTGTTGAACAGTGTGCATTCTTCCTGATTGTTTGAGGCGTGTTGTTATGTGTATATCGAGATGAAAGAGCCAACCAGCTGAGAAACATCTCTCAAAAGCACGCGATAGGAAACGAGTCTCGGACCAAAGTGACGATTGTCCAGCGGACCGGATATATAAAGAACTTGAATGTTACGTATTCCAGCTTCAAGCAGCACAACAGCACACTGAAGAGCAGTGCGTCAGAACGACCATGACCACTGAGGGTTGGGAGGTCAGGAAGGGGCTGACCTTTAGCGCTGAGGGTGCTGCTGCAGCTCGCACTGCCCGCATCATTCTGAGCTTCACACGTGTAAACTCCATCATCGCTAAAGCTCGTTGACCGCAGTTCCAGGACTGCTACCGAGTCAACAAATGATGTCCGGTAGTTGCCCCCATCCGTGACCTTGGTGTCCTGTTTGTACCAGGTCACTCTCAGAGGAGCTGAGCCACTGACTTTGCACTCCAGGCGCAGAGGCTCCCCCTGCTTCACCAACTTAGTGGCAGGGAGCTTCAGCACAAACTCGGGGGGTTCTGGAAAGCCAAAATACAGACATATTAGCCGCCGGCAGCAAGTGGGGTCACTCAAGACGTGGTTACAACAGGCAGACGAGGTAAGCTGATGACGATGGGTTAGCGGCAGAGACAGGGTGGTGGTGGGAAATGCAGGAGCATCACAAAGGCAACATATGACGATGAGCTGCGGCGGTGACAAACAGATTTGAATATGGAAGAACGGCAGAAAACGTGACTTTCAGCCAACGATGCAGATGTGAGATGGAACAGCCACGCGAGACTTTGAAAGAGGCCAACCTTTGACTGCCAAGTCTGCGCTACAGCGCACAGAACCAGCGTCGTTGCTGACTTGGCAAGAGTACGCCCCGCTGTGGGCGACCCCCACTTTGTAGAGCTCCATGAAGCAAGAGAGCCCCTCCAGCCCGGCGAAGCACGAGGGCCCGGTCATGAGCTCGCAGTCGTCCTTGAACCATTTAACTGTGAAGGGAGGCGTTCCCTTAAACGTGCTTTTGAAGCGCACCGTGCCGCCGGGTACCGCCGCCTGGGCCTCGGGCAGCGCCACAAAGCTGGGAGGCTCTGAAGAGAACGAGACGGATCACGTTAAAGAGGGTACTCACCTTTCATCTGCACGACCAATCGTGTTGGAGAGCAAAGTCTACCTTTAACCACGAGGCATCCGCTGCTCTCACAACTCCCCGCGGCGTTGGTGAGCTTGCAAGAGTAGCATCCTGCGTCGGACCGCTCCAGCTGCTCGATCTCCACGCACACACAGTTGTCCTGCTGGATCAGCTTGTGTCTCACACCGCTACAGACTTTGCTGCCATCGCGCTGCCACTCCACGGAGATGGGCAGCGAACCAGATATTTTGCAACTGATCTGAGCGAAGGAGCCCAATATCTCGCCCATGTCGAGCAGAGGCTTGGTGAAGCTCGGGGGGATGACCTGTTCTGTTACCGAAAGACATTTGAGGAAAAGCCATTAGACGTTACTCAACATGTGCTACAGGAGGTTGAGGTGCTGCACACCAACCTAGAACGATCACGGTGACTGTGCAGCTGCAGCTACTGATGTGGTTCGCCACCTGGAACACGTACTCCCCTTCGTCCTCTTTCTGAGCCGACTGAACCCTGAGGCTGCTCGTCGTGTTCTCAAAGCTCAGCTTATGCTGCCGGATGGACTGAAGCTCCTTTCCGTCTTTCATCCACTTCACTTTGAGCTCCGGGGAGCCCGTCACCTTGCAGTCCAGACTGACTGGGTCTCCCACGGTAACCTTAATCACCTCGGGTTTCTCTGTGATGCGAGGCGGCTCTACAACGCAGGGACATTCAAACAGTTATAGCGTTCCCAACAGTGGGAGAAAACATTGGAAGCCATCATTAGTTTAGCCAAAGAGTACCTTGCACGGTTAGCGCGGCAAAGCACGTGTCCTTCCCGGCCTCGTTTGCCACCTGGCAAGTGTACTTCCCGCCATGTGCTGCTTCACAGGCGGGAATCCTGAGAGTGGCCACGTTGCTCTCAAATGTTCTCTCAATCTTTGCATTCTCCAGAATCCAGTTCTCGTCTTTTTGCCATTGGACAGAGAGAGTTGGAGAGCCCTTCACAGCACACTTAAACTCTGCCATTGTCCCGAGAACAGTGGCAGTGTCCTCGAGCCTCTGGGTAAATGTTGGTGGTTCTATTGCAATACAAAACAATGAAGTGTTAAACGTTGAGTGTTACCTCAGAGATAGATACGTGGAGCTGTATCTCTGATGGGACCGACCTTTGAGGTTCAGCGAAGTCTTACAAGCGCAGCTCCCGACCTCATTAGAAACCGTGCACTGGTATTCACCGACGTCTACCGCGTCACACTTGTGCACCTCCAGCCTCGCAGTGTCGTTCGGCTGGGAGAAGCCATGCTTAGCACTGGGTTTGATCTCCTTTGCATCTTTGTGCCATGTTATCTCAAATGGACCGGTCCCAGCGACCTGGCACTCAAAGCAGGCGCTGGAGGCCTTCACAACATCCGCCGCGGACAGCTCTCTAATAAAGGATGGCGGTTCTGAGACGGGAAAACAAACCGTTAACTAACTTTGTTTTCGTTACAGTGGATTATTTCCTCACTATGTTCAGATGCAGACTGTGTTTACATTTGGAGGCAAGGTTTCCCAAATGAAAGCTTCTATATGGTTTAAGTCAGAACTTGGACTGACCCAATGAGCAAGTGGGCGATACGGCAACCAGACGAAAACAAGGGTCATCTCATATCGAGATAACGCTATAAACCCAACACACTGGATACAGCGTGAGTTCTGAAAACTAAGCGGATGGTTAAACCAATGTCTGCACAACCGTGTGGACTGAAACTCAGTTCAGCTGGAGACCAGTCTGCTTCTGGCATCTAACGGAGCTAATAAGTGTGAAGTAAAACCAAAACAGAAATCTTAAAATGATATTTCCTCACCATCTATTCAGTAAAGGCCTTGTTATCGAACATTTTTATTTTATTTTTATATTTTTATATACTTTATAATCCCCGTGGGGAAACTTGTTCCTCTGCATTCGACCCATCCTAGTGTTCGGAGCAGTGTGCTGCCATTTTGAACGGCGCCCGGGGAGCGGTGTGGGGAGCGGTGCCTTGCTCAGGGACACCTCGGTAGCACTTGGTCTTGCCGGGACTTGAACTGGTGACCTTCCAGTCGCCAAGCCGAGTCCCTATCGACCTCGCCACCACCGCCCCCAAATCAACCAAAGGTTAGTAGGTATGTTCAATTGACCAAATAAAAAGATATGTTAAATGATCGCCCGGCCCGACTCCGGACCAGAATGCCTGGCGGTAAAGTGTCTACAAGTACGACGAGATAAAACCATCTAGTGGCCTCTAAAGTGTTTGGAAACCAGTGCCTCCGTATGTTTCAAACTCTGCTCTCAGTCTTCTGCCTGGACGAACCTTTGACCTTGAGCTCCATGCTGCAGCTCTCGCTGCCGGCCTCGTTGCGGGCCTCGCAGTAGTAAAGCCCGCTGTCTCTGGTTTCAGCGCCACACAGCTCCAGCGTGGCCACAGCGTTAACAAACATCGTCTTGTACCGGTCGCTGGGGCTGATCTCAGAGCCGTCCCGGAACCAGCAGATGTCTATCTCAGGCGTGCCGGTCACCTGGCACTCAAACATCTTACTCTGACCGGGACGCACCACGGACGACCGAGCGGGGGTCCGTGTGAACTTAGGGGGCTCTAAGGAACAACATAAAATGATAGATGTGACTTTCACAAAGACGAAACAACTGATCTCTATGAAGTTCACACAATACGTTTCCATCCAAGTGCTCAAAGCCTTCGGGGGATCTGAGCTGCTTAAGAGCCGCTTCTCTCCGACGGGCGGAGCCTGAAACCGGTGTGCACAGTTTAGGCTTATGGAAATACTTCCTGTCATTCTGGAGCTATCCAAAAGGAACCATATATTCCATGTTTTAAAATCTGTGTGAACAAATGATTCCTTCTTGGTAAATGTATGCGCTCGCCACTGAAAGGCAAGCTGGCGGTGCTACGGTTCGAAGTCACCTCCTACGGCAGTGAGAACACGACCGTCTCTAGACGGACTGCTCTGCCCCAGAAGAACGAGGGTCAGCATGCAGTATAGCGGTCAAACAGATTTCCTCGAAGAACACATGGATGGAGACGTATTCCCTGACTCAGTTTCACAAAGGGAATATGAACCTTTCACGAAGAGTGTAGCCTGACAGGAAGTGGAGCCCACGTCGTTCTGTGTCTCACAGACGAACTCTCCAGAGTCAGAGGTCTTTGCAAAGAACAGCTCCAACGAGCTCGAGGTATTGTCTTTGAGCACATTGCAGTCGGCGCTGGATATAATCTCCTTCCGGTTCTTAAACCATTTGGTGGTGAGCGGAGGCGTGCCAGACATCAGAACACTAAACTGGACCTTTGAGCCCGGCAACACATTCATGGATTCAGGCTTTTCAAGAATGCATGGTGGTTCTGGAAGAGACAACACGACATAATGCTTGAGATAAGAACCGTTGGGTCGTTGTGCACCTCCTGACGAATACCACGTGTTACATGTGTGTGCAAACCTTTGACGAACAAGATGCCGGAGCACTGCACGGCGCCCGCTCTGTTGGTGGCGATGCAGGTGTAGCTGCCGCTCTCTTTACCGTGGAGCTTAGAGATTTCCAGAAAAGCAACATTTTCAAAGAATGTGCTTTTGTGTTTGTCGTCCGTCTGGATCTCTTTGTCCTCTTTGTACCATTGAATGGTGATCGGCAGAGAGCCGGACACGAGGCACTCCAGGTGAGCGAACGATCCTTTGATACCTTCGGTCTGCTTCAGCTTTCTCGTAAAAGAAGGGGGAATGATTTGATCTGACGTGGATGAGGAAGAGAGAGGTGAGAAACAAATCTTCAAAGTTAGATGTTCTTAAATTAAACTGATATTAGGTACCCACTGACCGAGGACGGTGAGTGTGGCCTCGCAAGAACTTTGTCCGACATCATTTGAGACCTCGAAGGTGTAGTCCCCACTGTCACCTTTCTCAGCTTTGATCATCTTGAGCACGGAGCTGGTGTCTGTGCTCTGCACTTTGTATCTCTGGCCTGAGCTCAGCTCCTTGCCGGCCTTCAGCCACCTGGCCTTCAGCGGCTTGGTGCCTACGAACCGGGCCTCCAGCGTGGCCGGATCGCCCTGAGTGACACTGATGGACTTGGCCTCCTCTGTGACCTTCGCCGGCTCTGAGGCGCCAAACAAAACAGTCAGCAACGAATTTAAAATCTGCCCAATAACTGAAGTCAATGAAAGAGTTAAGATTCGAGAGGTGCATTCGGTCCTTGTCAACTTGTGAGGTCGTACGATTATCGTCCGACAAATGTCTGTTGAGGAATTTAAAGTTCAAAAGGCGTAATGTCATGATTCGTATAATTTCTATCGATGTCTTGAACGCCTTGTTGGCCATTTGAGGCGAGTACACTTCTAAATGTGCGACTTCACAAGTTGATAGGATTTCCTGCACCAATCGAAAGAGTTCTCGAGGTTCCTAACACACCTTTGACGGTCACCACGGCAGAGCAGGTCTGGCTGCCGGCCTGGTTCTGCGCCTGGCACGAGTATTTGCCGCCATGTTTGCTCTGCAGGTTGCTGAAGTGCAGCAGCGCGGTGTTGTTCTCGTAAGTAATCTGAATGTGTTCCGCCTCTTTGAGCTCGTGGTTGTCTTTGGTCCAGGACACGCTCATGGGCTCAGAGCCCTTCAGAGAGCACTGCAGAGCAACCTCGCTGCCAACCAGGGAGCTGAGGCTCTCCAGCTTTTTCACGAACGACGGTGGTTCTACAGGGAAACATTTTATATTTAATACTGGCTTCTCTATACTAGCCTCGCAAAGTCAGAACCCATCCTGCAAGCTCAGTCTTCTCTGTGGTAGTGGACTTTCCATGTATAGAAACCCAACCGCATCTGACTGTCAAAGAGGTCATTGAAGATTGGGATTTTGAAGGTCGAACCTTGTTCTTTTAACAGAAGCAAAAGACAGTTAGCCCCGAGAAGTCCAACATATGTGTCTAATCGGGTGTAGAAAGGGTGCTTCTGTCCACCCTTGATATACAGAGCAAGTCTGTCCTTCCCACGTTTGGAAAGCTTCGACCTATGAGAGATGTCCTCTGATCCGAATTGAGGATCTATGGCTAGAGGGTGAACAGTGTTGTCCACTACAGATTGTAAAAACATCTGCGACATCTTTCAGGATCCTTACTTTAAGTTGATCAAGACACAAAGCATCCTTAAGCGAATGCCTTCTGAGCGCTGCCAGTTCCGGGTGAGTCTTTGCGAGGCTACGTGTTGGATTATCAAATGGTCAATAGCTTCTGAACCAACCTTTTAGCGTTACTTGACAGTGGCAGGAGGCCTTCCCCACCTCGTTCTCTACGGTACACTCGTACACCCCCGCGTCTCCGGCCTCCACCGCCAGCACCTGCAGCGCTATCAGGCCGTCCTTCACTGTGACCCTGTGTCTCTTGTCATTCCTAATGGGCTTAGTGTTTTTATAAAAGGACACCGTGAAGGGGGCGGAGCCGGAGACCTGGCCCTCCAGCATCATCTCAGAGCCCTTCACAACATCTCTGGGCTCCAAGCTACGCACAAACAACGGCGGATCTAGAAGAGAACAGCGGATACAGGTTTGACATATGATGATGCCGAAAAATCTAAAGAACAAGATTCAACTAGTTTTATTGTGGAGATGAAGATTATTTTTCTGATGTCTTATCTCTGGAAAGGCCACGCCCAGTTTAAGCTACACTCTCGACTGTGGTTTGCAATGCTGTCCTCATCCACCAGGGGGCGTGGTGTCTTTACGATAATGGTGTAAAAATTGAAAGTCAGACTTCGAGGGGCCGTACGTTTGGCCGAACGGTTAGAGAAAGCCAAACGTACGGCCCCTCGAAGTCTGACTTTCAACTCGAACATTAGGCTAGGATTCAGAATAACTGAAAGCCGTAGTATTGTACTTTCTGCTTTATAGCTTGTGAGTCTCATGCGTGTCATACAGGAGGCTCTTCTGCACGCATGGCACAACGTTGTTCGTATGCATACGTAATGAAAAACACAACTTGTTTAGCTAACAATAATTTCCAACTCAAGGTAAAAACATAAATGCTGATGGTCCTTTGAACCGAAGGAAGAAAAAAGGTCTTCAATGCCACAATAAAACGTCTGAAAGTCTTGGAGTGAAATGATTCCTGACCTTTGACAGTCACGGTGCTGCTGCAGCGGTCACTACCAGCCTCGCTGGATGCCACACACACGTATTCTCCCCTATCCTCCACTGCACTGCTGACTATCTCCAGAGAGGCCACGAAGGCAGTTAAAGTCACTCTGTATTTAGCACTGGAGCGGATCTCCATCTCGTCCTTGAACCATTTAAAGGAGATGACGGGGCTGCCCGTTACTTTGCACTCCAGCAAGGCGGAGTCGCCGCTGGTAACAAGTTTGGTCGCATCGAGTTTCCTCACGAACACGGGCGGTTCTGAGAGAAGAGGTTAACATTCGTTATCAGACAGACGACGTTATGCCAGTATCCACAGAGACATTGATGTTCATGCAGCTGCACGCGTAACCACCTTTCACGAAGAGGACCGCGGTGCAGTCCACCTTGCCGGCGTCATTGGACACTTGGCAGGTGTACTTCCCAGAGTCGCTGGGCTTCACTGAGCTCAGCTCCAACGAGCTGCCGGAGGCGTCTTTCTTTATGAAATACGAGCCTCCAGACACAATCTCTTTCTCCTCTCTGAACCACTTCACAGCCAACGGGGCCGTTCCAGTGAAGCCCGCTTTGAAGGACACCGTGGTTCCTGGTTTAACGTCCTGGTTGCTTGGCTTTGCTGTGAACAACGGGGGCTCTAGAAGCCATGGAATAAAGAACATACATTTCATGTTAGCATGAAGTAACATGGATGGTACAGAAGAAGATAAAAGCACAACATTAGCCACGTGGTTATAACCTTTGACATAGAGCGTGCCGCTGGTCTCCTTAAAGCCGGCAGCATTGGTCGCTCTGCACTTGTAGACTCCAGAGTCGGCCTTCTCCAGCCGTATAACTCTCAGAGAAGCAGAGCTGTCTTTGAACTCAGGCTGGAACTTGGATCCAGACTTGATCTCCTGGTCGTCTTTGAACCAAGATATGGTCATGGGTTGGGACCCAGACACTTTGCAATCCATGGAGACGTCACTACCAATGTTACCGTCGACCCTCTTCAGGGACTTGGTGAACGTGGGAGGCATTATCCGATCTGGTTGTTGAAGAGAAAACATGCATTATCACAATTTCATACAGCTTTCAAAACCAGTCGCTCAAATCTAAAAGACAACACTTCGCACCCTGTGTCTGGGTTTAGGCCTCAGACTTTAGCTTGATGTTAGTCATGGGATACAGTGTGGCACAGTCCGGTTCCTTTAGTCACAATCAACAACTTTAGGTTTTGCAAGAACAAATATGAAAGACGAGTAAACCCGGGAGCTAACCTAAGATGGTGACCGAGCAAGTGCACTGGTCTTTCCCGACCTTATTGGACACTTCCATCGTATACTCTGAAGTGTCTCCTCGTTCGGCCGTGAGGATCTTCATGGTGGCCACATTGTCCTTCAGAGCCATCTTATATTTACGCCCACTGATCATCTCCTTCCCGTCTTTAAACCACTTCACCTTCAGGTCTGCGCTCCCAGAGAGTGTGCACTCCAGAGTGGCCGAGTCCCCTGCGGTCACGCGAATGGACTCTGCGGGTTCTACCACTCTCGCAGGTTCTGGGGTAAGACAGGCACGACATAAGACACGAGAACCTATCGAACTACAACCACATGGGAATACAGAGCATCTGCAGAAACCAACCTTGCACGGTCAAGGTAGCTTCGCATTTCTGTTGGCCGGCCTGGTTCTCCGCTGTGCACGAATACTTTCCGCCATGGCTGATGGCCACGGTCGCTATCGACAAGCTCGCAACGTTGCTCTCAAACAGCATCTTGATGTTAGCATCGTCATCTCTCAGTATCTCAGAGTCTTTCATCCACTTCACGGTGATGGGCGCCGAGCCCTTCGTGGTCCCCTGGAGCCTTACGGTATTCCCCAACACCGCTGTAGCACTCTCTACCCTCTTGGAGAACGTGGGAGGCTCTACAGAAACATGTCAATAGTTAAGAAGCGAAGTTAAAAGACGAACCTGATGGGACCTTGAATCAGCTCAGGGATACGAACCTTTAAGTTTCGCTACGGCCTTCGTGGTGACTTTGCCCACATCGTTGGATATGACACACTGATAGTCTCCCACGTCTGCGCTCTCAAAGGTCTGGATCTCCAGCCTCGATAGGGAGTCCTGGGAGGTGATCTTGTGCTTCTGATCACTGGAGATGGCTTTCTTATTTTTGACCCAGCTGATTTCAAAGGGAGCCGTTCCTGCGATCTCACACTCCATCTGAGTGGATGCTCCCTTCACCGCCTCAACTGTCTGCAGCTCTTTCCTAATGGACGGTGGCTCTGAGAGTCAAACAGGTGTGTGCAGTTAGTACCAACGCTCTCCTGAATGAAACAGAGGGTTAACTTAATGCAAGACGTGACAAACCTTTGACAGCGATAAGGGCGTTGCAGCTCTCGCTGCCGGCGTTATTGGACACCTCGCAGGTGTAACTCCCGCCGTCTGAGATCAGGAGATTCGGTATGTCCAGAGAGGCCACGCCACTCTTGAAAGATATTTTATATTGTTCTCCATCACTGAGCTCTCTCTCATTCCAGAACCAGTGGCTGTGCAGCTGAGGCGACCCCTTTACGGAGCACTGTAGGCGTGCCGCTATACCTTGTTTCCACGTTATCTTATTTTCCATTTTCTTTACAAAGGTAGGCGGCTCTGAAAAGAGTTTAGTTCAAAACACCAAGATCATCGTCAGAAGAGACACAGGGAAGAAACACAAGACAGAAGGTGCGTAAAGAAGACAACAGACAGAAGGCAGCAGTCACAGTGTTAGCATCAGCTGGTCAGCAGTAATCCACTGTATCAAACCTAACGGGAGGATCGCCGTGAAGATCTTACCTTGCACTGATACCTCCGCCGCGCAGCACGAGCTGCCTGCCTCATTTGCGGCTGTGCACACGTATTTCCCAGAGTCCTTCAGCTTGGACTTGGGTATCTCAACAACAGCCACCTTGTCCTCAAAGGACAGTTTGCAATCCATGCTCTGGTGGACCTTTTTGCCATCCCTGGTCCAGGTGACGGTCACCCCAGTGTCCTCGTCCACCTGGCACTCCAGCCTCAGCGGGTCGTTGACAGCGACTGACGCCGGCTCAACGGTCCGCACAAAGCTGGGCTTGTTGACCACCCTGAGCTCCGTGGAACACGTCGCCGTGCCAACGCTGTTGGAGGCCTTGCACAGGTACACGCCCTGGTCAGCCACGGCAAGACTTTGAATCTGAAGAGAATACTTGTTCTTTTCACATTTCATGACATAGTTCCCTCCGGAGGAGACGGCTATGTTGTCCTTGTGCCAGACCACCTCCATGGGTGACGTGCCAGTGAGTGAGCACTGGAGCGTGGCCTGCTTGCCCACATACAGAGTCATTGGCTCTGGTTGTGATACAAATACCGGAGGGTACATTTCTATGGAGAGCAGGTAGAACATAGAATTAAGAATTTAGTATAATGAGAGGGGGAAATACACCAACATGAACCTGTGGAGTCTCAACAGCTTTAGACAGGAGGTCCTCAGCCAACACCAGATCCAGTGTATGAACACATCATCTCCACATTGCACACAAAGGATTCAGGGGGGACAGATGCATATAATTCTCTCTCTCTCAAACAGACACTTGAAGCAGTAATTGAGATAAGAAGGTCCCATCAGGGTCTTACCGGTGACGACGAGCGAGGCGGTGCAGCTGGCAGCGCCGTGCTGGTTGGAAGCCTTGCAAGTGTATTCACTGCTGTCGGCTTTGACCGGGCTCAGCAGCTCCAGGGAGGAGCTGCTGTGGCGGCTGAGGATCCTGCACCTGTCACTCTGTCTGACCTCCACGGTAGATTTGTACCATTTGAAAGTCACACTCGGAGCATCCTCGATTTCACATTCGAACTTGGCCTGTCCGCCGATGTTTATGTCCAAGGGTTGGATCTTCTGCCTAAAGACAGGTGGCACTGAGGCACAAACAGACACAAGGGGAAAGAGTCAGTCATGGAATCTCTGAGGCTCTTAAAAAGAACAACGACATATCAGGAACAGGAATGGAGGAGATGTGGAACGATGGTGGATACAGGCGTGACTGTGGAGGAGACACATAGCGAGAACAGTAGCCCCATCATGCAGTGCTTTCATTGAGCAGGGCAGTCACGGGGCTAGGGTTCAGGCCAGAGGAAGAGGGGTGTGAAGATGGAGCAGGGTCAGGTCCTGAGAGCATGCAGAGACATGGTGGAGAGAATGGACCGGAAGGATTGTGATGGGTTTAAACATAAGGGACCAGGGACCATGGAGAGACCGTGACAGGTGCCTAAAGGCCAGGATCGGGACCGCCAATAAAGCCAGACGCTACAACGTGAGAAGCTGCGTCTGAATGGCTGTGACGATCCTGGCCTTCAGGCATCAGACAAAGAGGTGGGAGACATGGTGGGTTAGTACCATCCAGTGACCCGCGGACGGGGCTCATGCCGATGAGATGAACAAGAGAGCAGCATGGCTTCATGAGGTCTCGATGGACCGGTGAGTGGTTAGTCGCTCGAGGAGGAAGTGGGATGGATGGATGGAAGAACAAGTCCTGTTGTCAAACCTCTGGAGACCACAGTGAGTCGTGAAGACGTGGTCGTCCTGCCGGCTTCATTCTCAGCCTCACACACATACTCTCCTCGATGCCTCTCCTTCACCACCTTGGTGATAACCAATGTGTACGTGTCGTGGTCTTTGCAGCACTTGAACTCTTTGCCAGATTTCACCAACTGCCCATTGAAAAACCAGTTTGCCTTTGTGACGTGCTTAATGGTGCTGCTCAAGGTTACCTTACTGTCCTCATCGACGGATATGTCTTCGAGGGACACGACTATAACGGGGACGTCTCTCTGCTCTGACCGGGACCCTGTGGTTTCCTCGGTAAAGACCTCCTCCCTGTGCTCCTGGCTGCTGAAGACCTCCTCCCTGTGCTCCTGGCTGCTGAAGCCCCCCTCCTGCTCAGTGGGGACGGTGGTGGGAGGCAGCGTCGTGGTTAAAAGAGTCGCACCTACGTCTTTCCCCCTGCCTTTCATGGTACCTGACCTCACTTCCTGCCTAGTGGTACCTGACCTCACTTCCTGCCTAGTGGTAACTGACCTCACTTCCTGCCTAGACACCTGAACCGACTGCTCCAAAGCCACGTGGGACTCTGTGGAGACTTTGATTTGGGACGTCTGCTCCATCTTGGCGACCTTGGATTCCTGCACCACAACGCGCCGCTCAGCTGAAGCGCTTCTAACCGCCACCTTGGACTCGGTCTTCAGAGCGGCAGCCTGAGGTTTGACGGCAGTGAAGGCTACGGCGCTCTCTGCCACGCTCACCGTCTCCACCATGGAGGACAGCAGTTGCTTGGAGCGTGCCGAGGCGACCTGCGCCCTCTGAGGTTTGTCTAGCTGCATCGTGCCCGGCTGCTCCGAGGTGAGCACCTGGGCTTCCTGGTACACTATGGAGTTGAAAGCTGCCTGCAGTTCAGTCCTGAGGTCAGCCGTCTGAGGGTATTTGCCCTCAATAGCCAGCGTGATCTCCATGGGCGCCCCGGTGGTCGTGATCAGGTACGTGAACATGGCCCGCCTTGGCTCTTTCTGGACCTTGACTTCCTGCACCTCGACCGCCTGCAACCTCCCCACAACGTCAGCCAGCAACACCGGCCGGTCGCTGGCCACGGCCGACTGCAGAGCGTCTCTGAGCTGGTGCCGGATGTTCAGGCTGAAGGGCTTAGGGATCTGAATCACAAAGGTCATCTCTTTGGGAAGAGAGGTGGTGTCTCTGGACTCTGAGGCCAGGAGGGACAGTCTGGGCTGCCTGGTGACGGACACCTTGGTGGACTTGGACCTGGAGATCTCCTGAGAGAGCTCACCGGTCAGCACGCGCTTCTCGTCCATCACGATGGACTGCCTGACTGACTGGCCCTCCTGGATTTGAACAGCAAAGTCCTGCTGGGCCGCCTCTAGAAGGACACTACTCTCAGTGGAGATCTCCTTCTCCTCCACCTGGACCGGCTCCGTGGGGAGTCTCGGCTCCACGGCCATCTGGCAGGTGAACGTATCCACCGCTGTGAGACCCTCAGTGTGGCCCTCCTGCAGGGCCCGACTCTCCGCCACCGTGGTGACGTGCATCACGTCGGAGCGATCCTCCTTCTGCACCAAAGCTCGCTGCTGCTTCACCTCCGAGGCCACTGGCGTCTCCTTTGGGAGCGCCATGGGCTGGAAGGAGAGCTGCAGGATGTTCTGAGGCCGAGGCTCAGTGCGGAGCTGCGACTGAATGCCGGTCACGGACAAATCCAGCTCCGTGTGATAGTCTGCCGTCAGCGCCCGTCTCTCCTCTGAGGTAGCTGCGTGTCTTCTGGTCTGTTCCTGCTTCGGAGCCGCGACCTGCCGGTCAGGCTTCTCCGTAACGAGGATGCCCTCTTTGGGCAGCGCCTCCACGGGCTGGGTGGACTGCCGATGCAGCAGAGTGCGAGACTCCTTCTGGGGCTGGATGGTCATGGAGCTCGCCTTTGCCTCGAACGCGGACGTGTCCTCACAGACGACGGTCCTCTGCTCGTCCTGGCTAACGGCATGCAGCAGCGTCGGGCTCGTCCTGGCCCCCGCCTGCTCTGCCTGTGGCGTCTCACAGGTGAAGCTCTCCTCAGACGGAAGGAGGTCCTGCTCTGTGATCACCTGCAGGTGCAGCAGCTGCTCCCCTTCGACCTGGGACTGCACTGACATGGCACTGTCCAGGCGGGGGAGCTGCCGTGAGCGCTCAGCCTGGAGCAGTTGCTTCTCTTCAGCAGTCAGAGCACCCTTCATTACGGCATCCTTACACAGACGGGCCGTCTCCTCAGAGGGCCTCCGCATGGAGAACTTAGCCTCCTTGGAAAGCGTCTGTCTGGACTCGCTGACTGACGCTAAGACAGGCCGGTGCTGTTCCTTCTTTACAGACGGCTTCACAGCAGAGTGTGCTGTGGCTAAGTCAGAGGCGTGGCCCTCCGAGAGCACCCGCTTCTCTGCGGACTGGGCCGAGTACAAGATCTTAATGCCCTCCTTAACCTTATAGCCCGTCTCTGCCTGGGACTCTGGGATCTCCTGAGACTGCTCTCTGAGGATGGGCAGCTGCGACTGGACCTGATGCCCGCTGACTAAATGTGCAGGCTCCGATGTGGGCCTGACAGAAGCGGGCCTCCGGTCGGACAGGGGGTCTGTGCTAACAGTAGACAGCGGCGTGAGCTCCTCAGCGACAGCCGACATCACCATCGACCTCCTCTCTCGAGCCGCCTGAAGCTCGATGACCTCGGGGCTCAGGAGGCGGTCGCAGTGCTGCTCCGTGAAGTCCTGCCTCTCCTCGACGGAGGACGTGAAGGCCGCCAGGTGCAGCTGCTTCACGGGGACTGTGGAAACCTGAGCTGGGCGGGTGGGAACCACCGACACCCGCTCCTCCACCTCGTGAGCCTGGAGCACGGCTGCCTGATGGGTCAGCTGCTCGCGCTGGATCGTGGCGGCGGAGATATCTAGTTCTCTAAGCGAGCCCACTTGCTCACTGGGGATGACCTGCCGGTCCTCAGTCCCGATGGTGTAGACCATCTGATCAGACCTGGACCTGTCCTGACCCGGGAGGCTAACCTGGTACAGACGAGACTCTGTAGCTTGCTCTGTCGTTGAAACCTTGTAGCCTTTCTTCTGAACCGTGGTCACCTGCTTGCGTGAGACCGTCTCCCTGAACACTACGAGCTCCGCACTGCAGCACGCCTCGCCTGACTGGCTGCAGGCCTTGCACGTGTACAGGCCGCTGTCTTCCTGTTTGACGCTCCTAATAGTGATGAAGCCAGACCCATCTGGGTTGGCTTTAACGATACAGTTTCTACTGGGCTGCATTTGGAAGGCCCCTCTGAACCACCTCACAGCGGGCATCGGGTCGCCGGTGGCTCTGTAGCTAAAGCACACCTCTCCTCCCTCCGAGCAGCGCACCGGTTGGATCTGAACGGTGAACGCTGGAGGCTGACCCGTGACCTTAAACATCTTCTCTACCCATTTCTCCGCCTGGCTAACGTCGTGCCTCTTAACCTCGAGGTACGTGGTGCAGGTGGTCTGGCCCGACCGGTTGGTGGCGGTGCAGGAGTACTCGCCCTCATACTCGCTTGTGACCTGAGTGATGACTAGCGTACACTCCTCCTCCTCCTCTATCAGCCTGTATATGGACGAGCTCTGGATCGCCTTTCCGTTGTGAGACCACTTAACGGTCGGCTTGGGAGAGCCGGACAGTCTAACGGTGAGTCTAGCCGTCTCCCCGGTGCAAACCGCGGCCGGGGAGAGCTGGCGGAGGAAAACTGGCTTTTCTTTCGTCTTCTCTAACGAGGAAGAGTAGCGTTTGGACTCTGGCGTGAGTTCAAGTGTTCTAGTCTTGTGAGGGAGCTGGACCCCGGAGCGGAAGGTCTCCTCGTGCTGCTCCGTGGTGATGGTGGTGCTAGAGCGCTCTGTGGGAACACGAGCGTCACTCAGAACAAGATCCACAACACAGAAGCTCCACTTAACAAGAACTAGGGCTGTCCGTAACCAAGGAGACTCGAGGGACATCGAGGGTTCCAATCGATCACATTCTAATCACGAATAAACATGAAATCTTACTCACAATTCTAAAAAAGGAGAAATGAAAAAAGACATAATGATGTCTGACTGATTGAGAGGACAGCCCTGCTGGGACAAGAGCAATGCAAGATGCAAGATGCAAGATGCAAGATGCACAATAACTATTCCCCCAAACGGGTCTTTACTTTTCTGATTCGATCAAATCAGAAAAGTAAATCACTTGTTCGGTAATTACCAAACATTCTTCTTCTTTTTCACACCAAGTACTTTGCCGAACTTAGTTCACGAGAACTCTTTAGTTCTCGTGAACTAAGTGCAGAACGCGTTCACACCGGAGTAAGTCCCTGAGGGAGGATTAGCCACTTCTTCTTCTTCTGCTGTGGGTTTACTGGCAGGCCGCAAACAGCTTCACGGCGTATACTGCCCCCCGGAGTTGGGGAAGGCAACTCCGGGGACTTCCGGCTGTGATCTGTACTTAGTGCCCTGGGGTACTAAGTGCCCTGGGGTACTTAGTGCCCTGGGGTACTTAGTGCCCTGGGGTACTAAGTGCCCTGGGGTACTAAGTGCCCTGGGGTACTAAGTGCCCTGGGGTACTTAGTGCCCTGGGGTACTTAGTGCCCTGGGGTACTAAGTGCCCTGGGGTACTAAGTGCCCTGGGGTACTTAGTGCCCTGGGGTACTTAGTGCCCTGGGGTACTAAGTGCCCTGGGGTACTAAGTGCCCTGGGGTACTTAGTGCCCTGGGGTACTTAGTGCCCTGGGGTACTTAGTGCCCTGGGGTACTTAGTGCCCTGGGGTACTAAGTGCCCTGGGGTACTAAGTGCCCTGGGGTACTAAGTGTCGGCACTAAGTACGGCAAAGTACTTGGTGGGAACGCAGCTAATGTTGGTATTAGTCGGGTTTACTGGCAGGCCGCAAACAGCTTCACGGCGTATACTGCCCCCCGGAGGCCCCGCCCGGAAGTCCCCGGAGTTGGGGAAGGCTTCAGTAGCAGCTGCTGGGACTCCCAGCAGCTGCTACTGAAGCCTTATCACGTACAATGTCTCGTTCCATAGTGACATCACTATGCAACACAACTTGGGGATGTTAGCCATTGCAGACCGTTGACATGCACCACCACCTAAAGATCAAAGGGCAGAAAGCAGAATACGGCCTCTTTGAACAACAGAAAGAGAAAACTCAGACTCTGACTTTGAATCATTAAATATTTTATTATATAAACTCTGAAACAAACAAATGACGTCTGTACAAATACATCAATTTCCATCTCAATGCCAGACTTTTCATTTATTCATTTACTTATTTCCCGTTTCTACTCATACACATATTTACAAAACTTCAAAACGTATACTCAACATCTTTTTAAACTTTCAGTATTATCCTTTGTTTTATTTGCTCTACCTTTGATTTACCCGCTCGCTTTGAAATGAGAGAAATCTCTCTCTCCAAAACACAACTTTCCAAATCCCTGGAAGCATCAACCCAATGAGACAACTCTCTGTAGTCTCAGCTGTACTTTGTGGACAGCCTTGATGGAGCGTCGATAATGCTGCGAAAGTTAAGCGTAAATTAAATTAATGTTTGAATCCATTTGTTCTAATGAAGAATGTTTGCGTTGATATTCATTCGTTGTCTGCAATGAACGAATATGTCAACGTTTTCTTCCTTGTTTGAAACTATTCTTTGTTGTAGAAACGCCGTTTATGACCCGCTGCATGTACCATGTGACCGAACAATAACTACTGCCTTCAGCGCAGAGCAAGACTACGACAAGATTCATCTCAAATGTTAAAACACAACATTTTAAGTTGTGTTATTTGTTATTTAAGCTCCTATAACTAGTACATGCGTTTAGCTGGATTACTCTAGAATAGATCTGCTCCGGCTCTGCAGCTCTCGCCACTAAGTTAACAAACTAAATGTTTAAAAATGTAAATGATATGTATTCCTATTTTCCTTCATAACCACGGACACATGTCTGAGCTTCTCGATGTGATGTGCGTTGAGGCGAGATGTAAAGACGATATGCTGTTACTTTAAAGTGTGACCAGAAAACAAAAGCAAACCCAGATGTTCAAGAGAACTTAAAAAGGTTTACACGGCTGCAATAAGTAAAGGGAAGCCTTTTGAACGCTGGCTATCCCGCACGACTTCGGCTGGTTGCACAGAGAGGACTTCGTTCCCTTAAGAAGAGGCTCAGCTGAAGTCATTGCGATTTGAAACAGTTTAAAGCAAACATTGAGAACCAAAAGTCTTAAGATGACTCATAAGGTAAAGATATTTCTGTTAAGTAGCTGCCATACGTCTTCAACCCGCAGGAGCTCCATGTCTTCGGCTTGGTTCGAACCGACGGGACTGATTTGTATGGAACTTGGTGGAAGGGTTCATCGTGAGCCAATTGAGAAAACGTAAACATTTGGAAGTTCTGATAACGGGGACCAGTTCGTGACCGATGGGTTTCGGTCATAGACGTATCGCAGCTTATCCTTAATACCACGAAACAACCCTACAGAAGTCAAGCATCAACAATATACAGTAACACTAATGTATCTTCGTGCAACCAGCCCCAGAACCTCAAACCCCTAAAACACCTTGAGCAGCGCGGCCGTCTCGACGTACCCGGCCGTGTTCTGGATGACGCATTTGTACTCCCCACCATCGCTCTGGGACGCGTTAGTAATGAGCAGATTGAAATGGCCTGCCGTTTTCTCCTGGAGTATACACCTGCCGCCTGTGACTGGGTTCCCGTCTTTGTACCACTCCGCGGTCGGGCTGGGTTTACCACTAACGAGACACTGCAGGATAACTGGCGTCCCTACGGCCGCGGTGATGTTAGTCAACGGGATCACGCACCTCGGGGGCGTCTCGGTCACCAGGAACTGGAAGCTACACATATCGGACGACTTTCCTTTGAACTCTATCTTGTCATCTTTTGCCGGTTCAGCGAACACGTCGAAGTTAATGCTAACGTATTTCTCTCCCCGCTCGTTCACTTCGTGGTCGGTTTTAGCGACCAGCCTCACCGCCCGCTGCGACTCGTCTGCCTCCTGCTCAAACTCAAACTCAAGCTCAATTTCAGAGACCTGCTCGCTGTCGAACGACGAGTTGCCAACGAGCAAGTCGAACTTCTGCGGCTGAACCCTGGCGCTGCCCAGAGACACGGCCGTCAGCTCCCTGCCTCTGGTCTGTCCTGAGAGAGCGTTGGCGTTCACCACGACCAGAGACGCCCGACACAGAGTCTCCCCCACAACGTTAATCGCCCGACAGGTATACACCCCGCTGTCCTGCGGTGCGACTTTGCAGATCTTCAGGAAGTGGTTGTCTCCGTCGGACGAACACAGGTATTTGTCGTTACTGTGAGGGATCTTCTTGTCGCCTCTGAACCAGGACACGACGGGAGAGGGGATCCCCATCAGGGAGCACTCGAACATGACGGCGGTGCCCTCCGCGGTCTCCATGTCACAGATGGGGTTAATGAACCTCGGGGGCATCTCAGTGACCTCGAAAGCTATTTGCAAGTCGTCGTGCTCCTGCGTGACGAAGTCCACGGTGCACTCCTCGTAGTTGCTCGGCAGCACGTTCAGAGATATGATCATGCTCTTGTTGTCGGCCGTGTACTCGGGAATGGTGATGATCTTAATCTGCCTCTCGAATTCTTTCACATCGCTTTCATCCAACTCTACTTCGAGCAGAATCTCCTGAGGGGACGTAGAACGAGAGGAGTCATCGTCCTCGACGTCGAACTCCATCACGTGCTGATGGGTGACATTCGGGAGCGCCGGCGTGAACCTGACTTCCTGCGACACGACAGCAACCAACGCCACGCTTCTGGCTTCCCCCACGTAGTTCACGGCCTCGCAGATGTACTCCCCCTGATCAGCTTTGGTGACGTTGTGAATCGTCAGCGAGATGCTATCACCATCTCTCTCCGCGTTGACTCTGTCGTCGGCCAGCAGCTGCTTTCCGTTGCAGAACCAGCTCACCTGGGGGGAAGGCAGGCCAAACACCTCGGCGTAGAACGTGAGAGAGTCCTTTTCGAACACTCTCTTCTTGACGAGAGGCTTGAGGAAGGCCGGAGGGATTCCCTGCACTTTCTCCTGAAGGGTTGCCAGGCCTAAGGGTCCTCGTCCCTTGGTGAGGTACAGGTTGTCATCCACCGTCTCAATGCCCTCGTCCCCGGGAGACATCAGGAACTGCATTGGGGAGAAAAACCTCTCGCTGGAGCCTCCTGTCGAGGGGCGCTTATGATCCATGGGGGAGAAGGGGTACTCCTTAGGGGTCCTAAACCCGCCAGACGTATCCAAACTTGGAGTTTGGAAGGACATGTGAGACTTGGGGGTTTGGAAGGACTCTGCAATTGGTTGCGAGACCTCGGTGGAAGAGCCTGGGGTGTAGAACCGCTCGGCCATCTCGCCCAGGTCCTCGCTCACGGTGCTGCCGACCTCTATGGACATCTCAGACTCGGGGGACAGGGGTCTTCCCCAGTCTGCTGGAGGGTTGTAAAAGTCATACACAGCCCCAAAGGTCACCTCCTCTTCCTCTATGGAGCCAGCTGCTGCTGCTCCTCCAGCTCCTTCCTGTACAGATGCAACCTGCCTTCGAGGTCCCTCCGCAGCAGCTGGAGCTTCCTCAAGAGGCTCAACACTGTCGCCTCCTTTAGGCTCCACAACAAGAGTTGCCGGTTCTGGCTCCATGACTTCAATCGCCCCATCTTCACCCGTGATTTGGACATGAGGCTCGACTTCATCCCCAGCCACCTCTTCTGCGAGCTCCGCCACGTCAGCCTGGGACTCTGGCATGCTGAGGAAGACCCCACTGTCCAAGGAGGGCTCTGGATCTGAGACCAGCGCCTCGCCAGAATGTAAAGTACCGTCAGCCTCACTGCGAGGAGAGGAAGACCCTGCTCCTGCCATCTGCTTCTCATGTCTGAGAGATTTAGAAATGGCTTCAGGCTCGACGGCTTCTTCAACCGGAGCTGAAGTCTTAACCGTGCGTTTTACTGCGGGGACTTTATCCGGCTTGAAAGGGAAGAAGCTGCCCGTTTTGTCAAATGTACGCACGGGCTGCCCCCTCAGCACCCCCACCGCACAGGCCTCCACGTGTCCCGCTACTGGAGCTGGTGTCTGTGCTGTAGGCCGGACCGAGCCGGGACACTCCCGTACGTCTTCCACGCATGGTGTAACTTCGCTCTCTGCTGAATCTGCACCGGGTTCCAGGTCCCTAGATCTAGACGGAGGGGAGGCTGGATGGGAGGCCTCTGGTGAGCCAGGAAGAGCGTTGGGAGAACTGGGATGTCCCATCATAGCAGAAGCAAGACTGACTGCACCTTCTGCCGGCAGGGAGTCCAGGACCTGTTCCTGCTGGTCGGGGGAAAGGGCCACCGCGGGTATGAACTCTTCAGGGAAGTGTGCGGCCTCGCTCTGCTCCTCAGGAGGGCTCTGGGTCTGCAGAGCAACCGGCGAGTCCGACTCAAAGGCTTGTTTAATCTGAGAGACTTTTATAACCGCAGCCGAAGCCTGCAGACCACACCCGGACACGCGTGGAGGCTCCCTGGAGACACGGGGTCTGGAGGTCGGGGCTTTGGCCAGCTCTGACGGAGCGCGTGAACTCTGAGTGTCTTCAGTGTGCATGGTGGCAGCTTTCGTTGCGTCTTCGGTCGAGCCAACAGGAGACCTCCTCACTGGAGTGAAGCCAGCGCCCTCTGCAGGTTGCACAGGTTCAGAGGCCCCTGCGACCACAGCCATGTCGCCCTCAGGACGGCTGATGTTCTCCAATCCGCTGACAGCGTGAGCAGCCTCACCCGCCGTGTCAAAGGAGAAAGTGAATGTGTGTTTGGCAGCCTGAGAGGCATCCTCGTCGCTTGGCACTTCTGAGAATTTCTCCGGGACCTCCTGAGATGCGTCCTTTCTGATGTCCTCTCTCTGAGGTGCGTCCTCTCTGATGTCCTCTCTCTGAGGTGCGTCCTCTCTGATGTCCTCTCTCTGAGGTGCGTCCTCTCTGATGTCCTCTCTCCGAGGTGCGTCCTCTCTGATGTCCTCTCTCTGAGGTGCGTCCTCTCTGATGTCCTCTCTCTGAGGTGCATCCTCTCTGATGTCCTCTCTCCGAGGTGCGTCCTCTCTGATGTCCTCTCTCTGAGGTGCATCCTCTCTGATGTCCTCTCTCTGAGGTGCGTCCTCTCTCCGAGGTGCGTCCTCTCTGATGTCCTCTCCCTGAGGTGAGTCCTCTCTGATGTCCTCTCTCCTCTCAGGGAGCGGCGTGGCGGCGGTGATTCTGATTTCCACAGGGGAGGAGCCAAAAGACTCCCCTGAGGAGCGGCGCTGGTGGATCGCCGCTTGAGGCACCTGTAACGTGGCTTGTCCTGAATCTGTGAAGGTCTCGAGTTCTGCTTCGATAAAGCCTTCCTGGGTGTCTGCACCCTCCGTAATGACCACTTCCTGTGTGGCCTCTGACTTCCCCTTTCTGCCAGAGACGTGGAGAGTGCCGCTGCAGATGGATTTGCCATGCTGGTTGGTTATGACGCTGTCGTATGTCCCCTCGTGGTCTGCAGTGGGACAGAAGACGGTGAGCTTCGATGCGTTGGATTCGCTCATGATGTCATAGTCAGGGTTGTGGGCCAATGGGTGTCCGTCTTTGAGCCAGGTGACGGAGGGCAGAGGGTCCCCCTGGAACCGGCAGGTGAACTCTGTCATCTCACCCATTCGTACTTGAGCCGAAGATACTTCCTTCACAAATACTGGACGGGATCCTCGGGCACTTGGTTCCTTTTCCTTCATCCTACTACACTCTTTCAAACCTGCCTCCTTCTGGACTCTCCTCTCGTCCTCCTGGACTCTCCTCTCGTCCTTCTGGACTCTCCTCTCGTCCTCCTGGACTCTCCTCTCGTCCTCCTGGACTCTCCTCTCGTCCTTCTGGACTCTCCTCTCGTCCTTCTGGACCGCTCCGAGTTCCATGCTTTCTTCGCTCGTGTCTCCTCCCTGGTGTGTCCTCATGGACTCTCTGCTCACATCCTCTCTTTCAACACCTGCCAAGTCCTTCTGTTGCCTCCGGCCGCTGCTCTCTCTGCTCGCTCCCGTCTCCTCGCTCATCGCCCTCTCCTCTCTTCCATCTGACTGGAAACGCTGGCCGATGGATTTATCTGCAGTCGTTGCATATCCTTGCCTGCTCCGACTCGTCCCTGCATCGTGTCCCTCTTCCTCCTGCGGTACGCGCCTCCCGAGTGCTGAACCCTCTCCTGGAGGCCTGTCTGGGCTCTCAAATGGCCCAGCAGCGGTCTGGGTTGGAGAGTACCTCTGAACCGGTGAAGCTTCCAGACCCAGTCTCTCCTTTCCTTTGGGCCGGTGCGGTAGCCCAGCCCATGCAGGGGAAGAAGACTCACCGATAGCAGCGTGCTCGTACGCGGCAGTAGCTGTTGACGAGGCTCCACCACGGAGAGCTGGAGGTGGAAGTTCGCTTGCAGGAGAAAGGACAGCGCGGGACAGCATCCCGGAGCCAGGCGGTCTTGCTTGAGTGTCCAAAGACCAGTCGGACTCCAGTTCAGCGACCTCCTCTTGCTCGCCACCGTCCTGGTGCCACTTCAGGATGCGCTGAGCAACTGCTTCCTCCTCACTGACGAAGTACTCGCTGTCCCTCTGCAGCCTGGTCTCGCGGCCCTCTGTGGGCGGAGCCTCGGCCGGCGGCCACTGCAGAGTCTCGGCCAGCTGGTCTTGGAAGCCGGAGGGAACCGTCTCGCTCTGGAGGAACTTCTCTTTGGCTGTTTTGCCCGAGGAGGTTTTCCTGCTCCGGACCGCTTCAGGGTGAGGAGCTGCTTCTCTCCCGGCGTCGGTGGTCTTCTCCGCTCGCATCTCAGAGCAACGCTCCTCCCAGTCGGACCCCGGCTTCACAACCTCCTCTTGCTCCATCAAGACGTTCTCCTGCCACTTCAGTATGCGCTGATTCAGAGCGTCCTCTTCGCTGACAAACTTCTCACTTTCACTCTTCAGCTCGGACAGGTTCTCTCTCGACAGCTGCAGCTCCCGTTCTTCTGTCGTCCTCTCAAACAACATCTTCTCCGCTCTGACTCTGGTCCTCGGTGAAGCTCCTACGTCTACGCCTCTTCCTTTTGTTCGGGGAGATGTGTGTGCCATCGAAGCCTCGATGTCCAACTCTCCTGGTCTGGACTTCAGTCTGGCTTTAGGCGAGGGGGCAGAGGCTTGGTCTTGGCTCTGTCTAGGGGACGTTGGTGCCGACATGTCAGCATGGTCTCCAGTCCCTCTCTCATCCACCGCCTCCAGGTGGGGGTTGACGTTCCCCTCGAGCCCCTCGAGCCCCTCAGGCTCCACGCGCTGGGGCTCTGCAGGCGGGGCCGTTTCAGGGGTCTCTCCCTCTGACATCCGCACGCCTTGCTGCCATTTCCTGATGCGCAGGGCCAGGAGCTTCTCCTCCACCTGCACCCGCTCAGCGTCCAGGCTCTGCTCGTAGTGGGCCCTCAGAGACCCCCCTCCCCCCTCCTCTTCATATTGCTCAGCTGGTTCTGCTGTTGCGCCTGTACCAAGGAACCTCTCTTTGCTCGTGTTGGCCTGCCTTAGCCTGGGTGATCCTCCGAGGCTGTCCTCCGCCCGGGCTTCTGCTCTTGGTGACAACTCCACTTCCATTGCTGCTCTGGCTTTCACCCTGGGAGACGTTGGGGCCAGCGCTAGGTGTGCTGCTTCGGCTTCTGCTGTGGCTGTGGCACGCACTGCTGCTTCGTCTCCTCTGGCTTTCACTTGAGGCGATCTGGGCGCTGCAGCTTCAGGGTCTGCCGTCCTTGCCTTGACTCTGGGTGATTTACGGAAAGACGAGGTTTCACTTTCTCCAGTTACTGGTTGCGTCGCTTGCTGTCGGGTGTGCGTGGGCCCCGCGGGCTCCACGTACTGCCTCTGTGCAGCGGCGGGCAGATCAGTGTCAGGGTGAAACGCCTCCTCGTCTGCCATCAGACTGCCTTGCTGCCATTTCCTGATGCGCAGCGCCAGGAGCTTCTCCTCCACCTGCATCCGCTCAGCGTCCAGGCTCTGCTCGTAGTGGGCCCTCAGAGACCCCCCTTCCCCCTCCTCTTCATATTGCTCACCTGGTTCCGCTGTGGATCTGTCTTCAGCGGATGCGTCTCCACTGAGGAACGTATCCCTGCTAGCTGCGTCTGTTTTTGGCCGACCAACAGATCCAGTGCGTTCGGTGCACGTGGACGTTCCAGGGAACGCTAACCCTTTACGTTGCTCCACCTTTGTTGACTCCGTGTGTTCCTCCGTAACTACGCCGTGACGTTCACTTACCATTTGCTTGTATCTGGCTTCTGCCCGCGATTCCAAAAAGCTCTCGACCTGCTGACCCTGCCGTGCGTCACCTGATCTCCTGTCTGACGCCTTGGCGTCCGACAGCTCGCCTCTCATGATCTGAATGGCCCTGGTTCTGGTCTGAGGCTCGAATGAATGCCTCGAACGCGGCTTCGACGGATCCCTGCTTGAGCTTCTACTTTTAAACTCACTCGGACCCTCCCCCGAATCGAAGGCTCGGCTGAATTGCTGAACATCGGGCAGAGAGGCCGGTTTCACCCGGAGCCTCTCCACGTAGTCGGCGTAACTCGACTCGCTGGCCACTGATTCTGACTCAAACTCAGACGAGGACATGGTGGAGATAGAAAGCCTCTTCTTCTGCTTCACAGCTTTCTGGAGCGTCGTGAGTTTAGTCCTCACCTCGTTGTGAAGGCTCTCTGTGTCGCTGAACCGGTCGCTGTACCTGTCGCTACATCGGTCACTGAACTTGTCGCTGAACCTGGCCCCGGTGCGCCGGTCGCAGTAGATATCGCTGAACCGGTCGTTAAAGCGCTCGGACCTGTCAAACATCGGGGGGGGAGACGGAGCGCGCTCGGAGGCGGTCTCCAAGCGCTTGGACTCTTTCTCCGTTACCTCCTTTTCTTTCGCATGAGAACCAGATTTGAAGTAAACTGTTCGCACCAGAGAGTCCACGGAGCGAGAACGCCTCTGAGGAACTTTAGACATCTTGTCGAACGGAGACCCAACGCACCTGAGGTCCACCCTGAACGTCCTCTCCTTCCTCTGCTCGGCCATGGCGTCTGCACTTTCGTGGGCCTGTGCCGAGCGCTGAACGAAGCCCCGGTAGTTGGCAGACTGCTCTTCCCTCAGCGACACTAGAAGCGATGCCGTGGACTCGGCAGACCCCTCCGAGTTAAACGCCATTACCTTATAGCTGCCCGAGTCCTTCTCTCTGATGCAATCGATAGCCAAAGTGGTCGTGTGCAAGTGCATGTTACTCTCAGTGCCGACCCTACGCCGACGGTCTTTCGGGATAGATTTATTATTATGAAACCAAAGGATGGTGGGTTGAGGACAAGCGACCAGTTTACACCGTAACGCTACCGGCTCTCCCTCGAGCACGGATTGGAATTTAAGTTTTTTGGTGAATGCAGGTTTGATGTTCTCCGTCCAGGAGCTAACGGAGGAGGTTCTGCTGGAGCAGCGGTTGGCCGACACCAGGCCCTGATCGGGGAAGTCCTCGGTGTCGGAGAAGGCTCCTCTCAGCTGCCGGGCGGCGGGGAGTTCGCCGCCGCTCTGCCGGGTTCCCTCTTTGTGATAAAACAGCTCTGCAGATAGAAACACACATCGGTCAGAACAGCGGCCTCGGGGCAACACGAGAGAAAAGGATTTGAATGAATCAGTGATGGAAATATTAAGCATGCTGGGAGTCACAATGCCAGAAGAAATAATTTCACTCACCATATTTGTTCGAATAAACGCAAGACTTGATTCTTTTTATTTGATCCTTCGTCTGTGGAAATGTCTTCAAAACATAAATTATTTAATTATCATTAAAAAGCATTTCTTTCCAAGACTGGCTGCTTACATTCGGTTGTCTTCTACTTTTGGATAGTTGCCTTGGCTTTACACTAGAATGTTCCTTACCTGACTTGCAGACAGGAGAATAAACGCCCTTTCTAATCCCTGAACCTCGAGGAAGTAAATGCACAGGGTCTTATACCCGACCTTAACCAGATGAAGCTGTGAAATTGGGTGAGAAGGCGTTTATTCGAACTAATATAGTTTACTGGTGTTATTTATTGCAAACCACAGGAATCACATCCCACTATCTGCAAGCCAGGCTAAGAGATATTTAGCAGGAGGACGGTGTCAGTTCCAGATGCATATCTTTTAAAGGGCAAAGCAAGTCCGGAAGCCTTAAAAGATACGCGTCCTCTCTCTGGGACAACATCAGAAGACCCTTCATGCCAAAAAGAGAAACGTTTCTTTGGATGCAGAACGCAAAGGAGTCAAAGAAACTGGGGGGACCCATGAAACATGATCCGAACAAGGGCAGGAAGAAGAATACAGGGTGGATACATCAACACACATGAAGAGGACATGCTACTGTGGAGGACCTGTACAAAGGACAGTTCAACACAAGGCATGTTAGCGAACCCTAAAGCAGTCTGCGGGCGCAGGCCAACCCGAACCCAGATAACCCTTCAAACATGCTTTATCTCCACTTTCAACATCGTACTCGCTTTAACCTGAAAGCGTGGTTTAAGTCCCTGCCCACAGACCACTTTAGAAATAAACTTTACAAAGAGAACTCCAGTCAAACTGTCCGGATGTGTACACTCAGGCGTGATAACTATCTGGAGCCTTGAACCAGGGATCTGACGGGGCCTTACCTTTGACTTCTTGCTCGATCTTGGCTTCGATGCGCTCCCTCACGTGAGTCACTGTGGGGGGAGAGACGGCGTTAGTTCTCGTGTATCTTAATAGCTGCAGGGGGTCTGAGCAACATGTCCTGTCCCGCGTTCATTCCCATACAGAAGAACGGATTCACACATCGACTACTTTGTCCTTGGTGGACTCAACGGGATTCTGCTTCTGTGTTCGGCTCCACGAGTTGAGTCTGACCCAACGACATCTAAATCCCGTTATAACAAATGTACTCTTGGTCATAGAGGCTATACTTCTACAAGATGACGTACGATGTGTTGCAGCGCTAGCCAATAGGAGCGCGAGTGTTCCACAGTGATGTCACTATGTGCCGGAAGTAAACTAACAGACTGGAGCCAGACGCATGAAGCCAACACCTTGGAGTCCACCAGGTCTGAGACTCCTGCTGGGTTTGAACCAGCAGGGGAGAAATCAAACACTGCAAGAAACACGTGGAGTATTACGGACAGGAACACAGGACGGGGTACACGAGGGGTCCTGCAGGACGGAGGAGGTTAGGATCAAGAGTTTCATGCAGGTTCCCCGAGCGGGAGAGGGAGTGAGGACGGAGGAAGAGGAGGAGTGAGGAGGAAGCTGGAGAGGAGTGAGGACGGAGGAAGAGGAGGAGTGAGGAGGGAAGAGGATTCAAACACACAGTGAGACCTCCGTCGGGCGGTGGGGTTAGTCGGAGGGGGGAGGGATGTCCCGACAGATCGCTGCTCACACCGGTGCAGCCATGGCGAGGTGTTTTTATATCATCGGAGGGTTCAAAGGATATTTAAGCTCTTTTTAAATACACATGTGCTTCGGTTCAGAGTCCATCTGGCAGGAAGAGGGTCTGATTAGGGTTAGGGTCAGGGAGTTCATTCGTCACCTTGCACAATGACGTCTCTCTAATGAGTGTCTATGTTAGAGACGATGTGATGTCTCTGTGTCTTCAGTGCACTGTGTGTTGCATCGATGGAGGAGCCTGCATCGAACATGTGGGACTCCAGCTGTTGTGTTTATTCTTCGGAAGTTTTTCCTTGTACGATGTGAGGGTCTGAGGACAGAGGGTCTGAGGACAGAGGGTCTGAGGACAGAGGGTCTGAGGACAGAGTGTCTAAGGAAAGAGGGTCTAAGGAAAGAGGGTCTAAGGACAGAGGGTCTGAGGACAGAGGGTCTGAGGACAGAGGGTCTAAGGACAGAGGGTCTAAGGACAGAGGGTCTGAGGACAGAGGGTCTAAGGACAGAGGGTCTAGGACAGAGGGTCTAAGGACAGAGGGTCTGAGGACAGAGGGTCTAAGGACAGAGGGTCTAAGGACAGAGGGTCTGAGGACAGAGGGTCTGAGGACAGAGGGTCTAAGGACAGAGGGTCTGAGGACAGAGGGTCTAAGGACAGAGGGTCTGAGGACAGAGGGTCTGAGGACAGAGGGTCTAAGGACAGAGGGTCTGAGGACAGAGGGTCTAAGGACAGAGGGTCTAAGGACAGAGGGTCTAAGGACAGAGGGTCTGAGGACAGAGGGTCTGAGGACAGAGGGTCTGAGGACAGAGGGTGTCGTATTGTCATACTGATATTCTGTACACACTGTGAAGACCATGTAGACGAATGTAACATGTGTGATATTGGGCTATGAATAGACATTGACTGATTGATTTATGACAATAAAGCGTTGGAACTTTAATAGATTGATGTCAATAATGTGGTTTCTGAGGCTAGGATCAAATCAGGAGGATTCAAACATATGTATGACGCTCTTTAAGTATTTATCTGGCAGCGCGTTCAGGACGTCCCTGGAGGTGTTGGAGGAGCGTTAATCTCACGGGAATGTTTCTGGGAGGTATAGGTTTAGGAAATGAATTCGTTAGATCTTAGACATCCCTGGAGGTGTTGGAGGAACAGGGGGAGGAGCGTTAATCTTGCAGGAAGTGGATTGATTTTACAAAGGAAGTCTGGCTGCATCCATCCCACCGTTACCTTCTTCTTCTTGTGCGGTGGTAACGGTGAGCGTGGCGGTGCAGGCGACCTCCCCGGCGGTGTTTGCGGCGCGGCAGGTGTACGCTCCGGCGTGTTCTGGGAAGGCGTCCACGATGAGGAGCATGGCGGTGTGCGTGGCCTCGTCGAAGTGGAACACCACGTTCTTGGTGGGCAGCACCGGGCTCCCGTTGTGGAACCAGCTGATCTCGGGCCGTGGCGTGCCGGAGACGCAGGCGTGGAAACGAGCGACCTCGCCGTGCGGCACCGAGCAGCTGCTGATCGGCTGCAGGAACACCGGCTTGTGGCCGAGAGTCGGCTTCTTTACGGAGGAGAGGCTGGTGGAGAGGAGGCGCTGAGAGACGGAAGACTCTCGCTGTCGGACGCCTGAAAGAAGACCGCCGAGGAGCGTGAGATTATTGCATCTAGATTCATCCCAGTCAGCACAGCTTGAAACCAGTCTGAAACCTGTCTGAAACTAGTCTGAAACTAGTCTGAAACCAGTCTGAAACCTGTCTGAAACTAGTCTGAAACCAGTCTGAAACCAGCCTGAAACCAGTCTGAAACCAGTCAGAAACCAGTCTGAAACCAGCCTGAAACTAGTCTGAAACCAGTCTGAAACTAGTCTGAAACCAGTCTGAAACCAGCTTGAAACCAGTCTGAAACCTGTCTGAAACTAGTCTGAAACCAGTCTGAAACCAGCCTGAAACCAGTCTGAAACCAGTCAGAAACCTGTCTGAAACCAGTCTGAAACTAGTCTGAAACCAGTCTGAAACCAGCTTGAAACCAGTCTGAAACCTGTCTGAAACTAGTCTGAAACCTGTCTGAAACCTGTGTGAAACCAGTCTGAAACCAGCCTGAAACCAGTCTGAAACCTGTGTGAAACTAGTCTGAAACCAGTCTGAAACTAGTCTGAAACCTGTCTGAAACCAGTCTGAAACTAGTCTGAAACTAGTCTGAAACTAGTCTGAAACCTGTCTGAAACCAGTCTGAAACCAGTCTGAAACCTGTCTGAAACCAGTCTGAAACCTGTCTGAAACCTGTCTGAAACCTGTCTGAAACCTGTCTGAAACCAGTCTGAAACCAGTCTGAAACCAGTCTGAAACCTGTCTGAAACCAGTCTGAAACCAGTCTGAAACCTGTCTGAAACCTGTCTGAAACCAGTCTGAAACCAGTCTGAAACCAGCCTGAAACCAGTCTGAAACAGTCTGAAACCAGTCTGAACCCAGCTGAAACCAGCCTGAAACTAGTCTGAAACCAGTCTGAAACCAGCCTGAAACCAGTCTGAAACCTGTCTGAAACTAATCTGAAACTAGTCTGAAACCAGTCTGAAACTAGTCTGAAACCAGTCTGAAACCAGTCTGAAACCAGTCTGAAACCAGTTTGAAACTAGTCTGAAACCAGTCTGAAACCTGTCTGAAACCAGTCTGAAACCAGCCTGAAACCAATCTGAAACTAGTCTGAAACCAGTCTGAAACCAGTCTGAAACCAGTCTGAAACCAGTCTGAAACCAGTTTGAAACTAGTCTGAAACCTGTCTGAAACCAGTCTGAAACCAGTCTGAAACCAGTCTGAAACCAGTCTGAACCCAGTCTGAAACCAGTCTGAAACCAGTCTGAAACCTGTCTGAAACTAATCTGAAACTAGTCTGAAACCAGTCTGAAACTAGTCTGAAACCAGTCTGAAACCAGTCTGAAACCAGTCTGAAACCAGTTTGAAACTAGTCTGAAACCAGTCTGAAACCTGTCTGAAACCAGTCTGAAACCAGCCTGAAACCAATCTGAAACTAGTCTGAAACCAGTCTGAAACCAGTCTGAAACCAGTCTGAAACCAGTCTGAAACCAGTTTGAAACTAGTCTGAAACCAGTCTGAAATCAGTCTGAAACCAGTCTGAACCCAGTCTGAAACCAGCCTGAAACTAGTCTGAAACCAGTCTGAAACCAGCCTGAAACCAGTCTGAAACCTGTCTGAAACTAATCTGAAACTAGTCTGAAACCAGTCTGAAACTAGTCTGAAACCAGTCTGAAACCAGTCTGAAACCAGTCTGAAACCAGTTTGAAACTAGTCTGAAACCAGTCTGAAACCTGTCTGAAACCAGTCTGAAACCAGCCTGAAACCAATCTGAAACTAGTCTGAAACCAGTCTGAAACCAGTCTGAAACCAGTCTGAAACCAGTCTGAAACCAGTTTGAAACTAGTCTGAAACCTGTCTGAAACCAGTCTGAAACCAGTCTGAAACCAGTCTGAAACCAGTCTGAACCCAGTCTGAAACCAGTCTGAAACCAGTCTGAAACCTGTCTGAAACTAATCTGAAACTAGTCTGAAACCAGTCTGAAACTAGTCTGAAACCAGTCTGAAACCAGTCTGAAACCAGTCTGAAACCAGTTTGAAACTAGTCTGAAACCAGTCTGAAACCTGTCTGAAACCAGTCTGAAACCAGCCTGAAACCAATCTGAAACTAGTCTGAAACCAGTCTGAAACCAGTCTGAAACCAGTCTGAAACCAGTCTGAAACCAGTCTGAAACCAGTCTGAAACCAGTCTGAAACCAGTTTGAAACTAGTCTGAAACCAGTCTGAAACCTGTCTGAAACCAGTCTGAAACCAGCCTGAAACCAATCTGAAACTAGTCTGAAACCAGTCTGAACCCAGTCTGAAACCAGTCTGAAACTAGTCTGAAACCAGTCTGAAACCAGTCTGAAACCAGTCTGAAACCAGTCTGAAACCTGTCTGAAACCTGTCTGAAACCAGTCTGAAACCAATCTGAAACTAGTCTGAAACCAGTCTGAAACTAGTCTGAAACCAGCCTGAAACCAATCTGAAACCAGTCTGAAACCAGCCTGAAACTAGTCTGAAACCAGTCTGAAACCTGCCTGAAACTAGTCTGAAACCAGTCTGAAACCAGTCTGAAACCAGTCTGAAACTAGTCTGAAACCAGTCTGAAACTAGTCTGAACCCAGTCTGAAACCAGTCTGAAACCTGTCTGAAACTAATCTGAAACTCGTCTGAAACCAGTCTGAAACTAGTCTGAAACCAGTCTGAAACCAGTCTGAAACTAGTCTGAACCCAGTCTGAAACCAGTCTGAAACCAGTCTGAAACCAGTCTGAAACCAGTCTGAAACTAGTCTGAAACCAGTCTGAAACTAGTCTGAAACCAGTCTGAAACCAGCCTGAAACTACTCTGAAACCAGTCTGAAACCAGTCTGAAACCAGCCTGAAACCAGTCTGAAACCAGTCTGAAACTAGTCTGAAACCAGTCTGAAACCAGTCTGAAACCAGTCTGAAACCAGTCTGAAACCAGTCTGAAACTAGTCTGAAACTGAAACGTCTGAAACCCAGTCTGAAACAGTCTGAAACCTGTGTCTGAAACCAGTCATGTCTGGTGGAAGTTACCCAACATGCAACTGAGGCCAGAAGCTGAAGCTAATAGCTGATCTGTTTTATATTTGAGCTGCTTCTGGGAATTAGAAAAGGCGGAAGGCAGCTCCGTGATGCAACAGAACAGCAGCTCAGAGGCAGAACCGCCTGTTCTGACCCGTCGGCCTTTAAGCCCTTCTTTCTCCAAGTGAACCCCTCTTGGTCCCAGACTCACCGTCCAGGCTGAGCGCGGCGCTGCAGGACACCGTCCCCGCTGCGTTGGTCGCCCGGAGGCTGTACTCGCCCTCGTCCTCGGGGTAAACTCTGGAGATCTCCAGCTGACAGCTGTCGTCAAACTGAGACATCCGGAAGAAGTCCGACTGCTTGATCTCCTTCTGTCCGTGGAACCAGCTGATCTTCACGTCTGCGAAAACCAAAGCATTCATGAGGCTATTGTTGTGTCAGATGTTCATATCATCATTTAAATAATATATATAGATGATGTGCTCTGATTGCCCTTTACTCCTTTCAACAGTATGTCTGGTCCTCCGTGTGTTTAACAGAGACAGCAGGGTAAAGGTGGGTCTGCAGGACGGGGGGTTCATAGTTCAACGATGGGATGAGGAGGTGGGACCAGTTAGAGGTGTTCTGTGAGCTGTGGGCAGAACCTCTCTCCTCTGAGGGGGGAGCTGCTCTGTTCCTGCATTTCAGATCCATCTCACTTTATATTCACTTTCTTTATTAAATATAACACAAGACAAACTTTGTCCGGGAATCATTGATCAGCTTCTCTAGAATCTCCTCCACAGATATTATCAGGGATGTTCAACGCACAACGTTCAGCAATAACACGAAGCTTTAAGGGCGTTAGCGACGCGTGCTCCCTCACCGTCTCCTCGCACTCGGCACTGGAAGCGCGCCGGCTCTCCCTCGCGGGCGGAGGTGCTGCTGATGGGGCTCATCACCACCGGGGGGGCCACTGTGGCTGCTGAGTCCGGAGACACAACCTCCGACACTGCACACACACACACACACACACACCTGCGTCAACATGTGTGCACACGCTCTGTGTCCTGCACCTGACTTCACTTTCACTACCCACATATGTATATAAGTTCAATTCATGTCTTACTTTAAAAGTGACTTAACTGAATATCGTTGTAATTGTATCTTTAATTGTACACATCTCTAATCTGTGTGAATGTTGAAAAATACACGACACCCCCGCCTCACCTTCCACGTGCAGCGCGGCCGTGCTGCTGGCGGCTCCGTGCTCGTTCTTGGCCTCACAGTGGTACACGGCGGCGTCCTCGGGGAACACCTCGATGAGCAGCAGCGAGTGCTCGGCGCCGTCGTGCAGGAACTTACACTTGAAGCCTGCGGACAGCGCCTGGGAGTTCTTGAACCAGGACACCTGCGGAGCCGGGACCCCGCTCACCTGCACGGAGAACCGGGCCGGCTTCCCCGCCTCCACAGCCTGAGGCTCCATGTGGCGCTGGATCTGAGGAGGCTCCGGGACTACGGGAGGAACGGAGAGGATTATTCAAGAGTTCCAGAGCCAGGAACAAAGAGACTTCTTTAAACTGACAATAATGATCAGAAGTGGGAAGTATGGAGTACAAATACTTCCTTCCTGTACTTAAATACATGTATGGTATCAGTACTTTACTCAACTACTTATTTTTCTGACCACTTTTTACTTTGACTTCTTACATGTTGAACTCAAATACCTGTACTTTCTACTTCTTACATGTTGAACTCAAATACCTGTACTTTCTACTTCTCACATGTTGAACTCAAATACCTGTACTTTCTACTTCTTACATGTTGAACTCAAATACCTGTACTTTCTACTTCTTACATGTTGAACTCAAATACCTGTACTTTCTACTTCTCTCATGTTGAACTCAAATACCTGTACTTTCTACTTCTCACATGTTGAACTCAAATACCTGTACTTTCTACTTCTTACATGTTGAACTCAAATACCTGTACTTTCTACTTCTCACATGTTGAACCCAAATACCTGTACTTTCTACTTCTTACATGTTGAACACAAATACCTGTACTTTCTACTTCTCTCATGTTGAACCCAAATACCTGTACTTTCTACTTCTTACATGTTGAACACAAATACCTGTACTTTCTACTTCTTACATGTTGAACTCAAATACCTGTACTTTCTACTTCTTACATGTTGAACACAAATACCTGTACTTTCTACTTCTTACATGTTGAACTCAAATACCTGTACTTTCTACTTCTTACATTTTGAACACAAATACCTGTAGTACAGGATGTGTGTTCTTCTCCTTGAGTAAAGGATGTGTGTACTTCTGCTTGAGTAAAGGATGTGTGTACTTGTACCTGAGTACAGGATATGTGTACTTCTCCTTGAGTAAAGGATGTGTGTACTTGTACCTGAGTACAGGATGTGTGTACTTGTACCTGAGTACAGGATGTGTGTACTTCTTGAGTAAAGGATGTGTGTACTTGTACCTGAGTACAGGATGTGTGACCTTGTAACTGAGTACAGGATGTGTGTACTTGTACCTGAGTACAGGATGTGTGTACTTGTACCTGAGTACAGGATGTGTGTACTTGTACCTGAGTACAGGATGTGTGTACTTGTACCTGAGTACAGGATGTGTGTACTTCTCCTTGAGTAAAGGATGTGTGTACTTGTACCTGAGTACAGGATGTGTGACCTTGTAACTGAGTACAGGATGTGTGTCCTTGTACCTGAGTACAGGATGTGTGTACTTGTACCTGAGTACAGGATGTGTGACCTTGTACGTGAGTACAGGATGTGTGTACTTGTACCTGAGTACAGGATGTGTGTACTTGTACCTGAGTACAGGATGTGTGACCTTGTACCTGAGTACAGGATGTGTGTACTTGTACCTGAGTACAGGATGTGTGTACTTGTACCTGAGTACAGGATGTGTGTACTTGTACCTGAGTACAGGATGTGTGACCTTGTACCTGAGTACAGGATGTGTGTACTTGTACCCGAGTACAGGATGTGTGTACTTGTACCCGAGTACAGGATGTGTGTACTTGTACCTGAGTACAGGATGTGTGACCTTGTACCTGAGTACAGGATGTGTGTACTTGTACCTGAGTACAGGATGTGTGTACTTGTACCCGAGTACAGGATGTGTGTACTTGTACCTGAGTACAGGATGTGTGACCTTGTACCTGAGTACAGGATGTGTGTACTTGTACCTGAGTACAGGATGTGTGTACTTGTACCTGAGTACAGGATGTGTGACCTTGTACCTGAGTACAGGATGTGTGTACTTGTACCTGAGTACAGGATGTGTGTACTTGTACCCGAGTACAGGATGTGTAATACAGTGAAATGTTCTCCTGCTGGACTCACGGTTGACTCGGAGGCTCATGGTGGTCCGGTTCTTCCCGGCGATGAAGGTGTATTCGCCCGCGTCGCTCCGGAAGGTCTCCGTCACGGTGAGGCGGTGAGTCCTCCGGATGCAGGCGTAGGTGAAGCGCTGCTCCACAGAGAACTGGATCTCCACGCCGTTCCTCAGCCAGCGGCCCTCCACCTCGTCCTCGTTCACCTCCAGCTCGAAGGTGGCGCGCTGCTTCTCCAGAACCTGCAGACGGGAGCAGACGGGAGCAGACGGGAGCAGACGGGAGCAGACGGGATTTATGTCCTGCTTGGGATCCAAGTAAGCCATGCTGTTCTTTCCAGGAGCAGTTCTGCTCTCAGATGCTTTCACATTATCATTCCTTTATTCGGTTGCTTATTTCTGTTTCTATTCTGCTAGAATCTCAAAGAAATGCTCGAATACTCAGAATGATTACATTCTTTTCCCATAACTTGATGGACAGAACCCCAAATAGATGTTCTCGTGAATGTACCACCTAAATCTACGGTTGTCATCTTGTAAATGGTGGAAATGATTCTGCCCTATCTCTGAGACCCCCTCTCTGGTCCTGGGAGCTTCCCCCTTCTCTTAGAGTCTCTCATGAATGAGTGCCCCCCCCTCACCGTGATGACCCTCTCGGGGGGGTCAGAGATCCGGACGTCTCTCCCCTCCACCACCAGCTGGGCTCTGGAGACGCTCGACCCGGCGACCACAGAGAACTCTCCGGCGTCCGACATCTTGACCGACTGGATCATGAGCCGGTGGACGAACTTCTCCGCCGTCACGGAGAACCTGAAGGCACCACGGAGACTCGGGTTAGCAACGCGCCCCGTGTCGGAGGTCGGGATGCATCACGTTACCTCTCGCTCTCTCTCACCTGCTCTCCTGCTCCAGCTCCTGGCCGTTCTTCATCCAGACGACCTGCACGTTGGGCTCCGAGATCTCACACTCGAACACGGCCTTCTTCTTCTCCGTGACCTTTATGTCTTTGATCTTCTTGGTGAACTCGATCACTCGAGCTGAGACACAGGAGGGTTCACCATTACACCAATGCTACACTAGTATTATTACCATGATGTTTTATCTAATGTTCTATTCTACGTTTGAACATTCTGATCCACCCTAAAATGCTCATCAGCTACACATCCCATCATTAAGCTATGAAGCCCTGCCTGTCAGGGGCGGTTCTAGGGGGGGCAGGGGGGGACAGTGCCCCCTAACACTGCCCTCTGCGTACCCCCTCTCTATACCCCCTCTCTATACCCCACTCCATAGCCCATCTCCGTACCCCCTCTCCGTACCCCCACTCCATACCCCCACTCCGTACCCCCTCTCTATACCCCCTCTCTATACCCCACTCCATAGCCCATCTCCGTACCCCCACTCCGTACCCCCTCTCTATACCCCCTCTCTATACCCCCTCTCTATACCCCACTCCGTAGCCCATCTCCGTACCCCCACTCCGTACCCCCACTCCGTACCCCCTCTCCGTACCCCCTCTCCGTACCCCCACTCCATACCCCCACTCCGTACCCCCTCTCTATACCCCCTCTCTATACCCCACTCCATAGCCCATCTCCGTACCCCCACTCCGTACCCCCACTCCATACCCCCACTCCGTACCCCCTCTCTGTACCCCCTCTCTATACCCCACTCCGTAGCCCATCTCCGTACCCCCACTCCGTACCCCCACTCCGTACCCCCACCCTAGCAGCCCTTCCCCGGACTCACCCTCCACGTAGAGGCTTGAGGAGCAGGAGGCGGACCCGGACACGAAGCTGTACTCTCCTCCGTCTCCAAAGTGCACGTTCCTGATGTTCAGGGAGTGCGAGAGCTGCCGGCTCTTCACAGAGACGCGCTCGGACGACTTCACCTCCACGCCGTTCTTCAGCCACTTGTAGCTCACGTTCTCCTGGTTCACCGTCACCTCCAGGGTGATGGAGTCTCTCTCCTGAGCCCGCAGGTCCTTCAGCATGGAGGTGATGAGCACCGCTGCAGGACACTTAGTACTTCTTCATATATATCTGCTGCAGGGGGGGGATACTTAGTACTTCTGAAGATATCTACTGCGGGGGGGGACACTTAGTACTTCTGAAGATATCTACTAAGGGGGGGACACTTAGTACTTCTGAAGATATCTACTGCGGGGGGGGACACTTAGTACTTCTGAAGATATCTACTGCGGGGGGGGACACTTAGTACTTCTGAAGATATCTACTAAGGGGGGGGACACTTAGTACTTCTGAAGATATCTACTAAGGGGGGGGACACTTAGTACTTCTGAAGATATCTACTAAGGGGGGGACACTTAGTACTTCTGAAGATATCTACTAAGGGGGGGGACACTTAGTACTTCTGAAGATATCTACTAAGGGGGGGACACTTAGTACTTCTGAAGATATCTACTGCAGGGGGGGGGACACTTAGTACTTCTGAAGATATCTACTGCAGGGGGGGGGACACTTAGTACTTCTGAAGATATCTACTGCAGGGGGGGGACACTTAGTACTTCTGAAGATATCTACTGCGGGGGGGGGGCACTTAGTACTTCTGAAGATATCTACTGCAGGGGGGGGGATTCATTAACTCGGGAAGACTTTAAAACACGAGGGACACAGTCAGTACTTCTCAGGATACGTCAGTGAGGGACTGGGCCCCCACGTGGATGTACAGGGATGGAAAGGCCCTGTGTTGTCATGGTGACATCATGCACACAGAAACCTAAGATCAGGATGTTTCGACCCCGTGAGAAAGCACTTCCTGATGTCCTGTATGTCGAGTGATTTGAAAGTCTCACGTACGGAAGAGGGTGAGGGCCACGTGCGGAGACGTGTTGAGATCTGACCGAGTCATTTGAGTTAGTCAGAGATCTAAGAAGACAGATCTGAACTCTGAGATTTTTGGGAACATTTTTATTTAAAGAAATATAAGTTTTTTCTGACATTTTCAGAAGACAGAGAGATCTATTTGACTTTCAGAAGACAGAGAGATCTATTTGACTTTCAGAAGACAGAGAGATCTATTTGACTTTCAGAAGACAGAGAGATCTATTTGACTTTCAGAAGACAGAGAGATCTATTTGACTTTCAGAAGACAGAGAGATCTATTTGACTTTCAGAAGACAGAGAGATCTATTTGACTTTCAGAAGACAGAGAGATCTATTTGACTTTCAGAAGACAGAGAGATCTATTTGACTTTCAGAAAACAGAGAGATCTATTTGACTTTCAGAAGACAGAGAGATCTATTTGACTTTCAGAAGACAGAGAGATCTATTTGACTTTCAGAAGACAGAGAGATCTATTTGACTTTCAGAAGACAGAGAGATCTATTTGACTTTCAGAAGACAGAGAGATCTATTTGACTTTCAGAAGACAGAGAGATCTATTTGACTTTCAGAAGACAGAGAGATCTATTTGACTTTCAGAAGACAGAGAGATCTATTTGACTTTCAGAAGACAGAGAGATCTATTTGACTTTCAGAAGACAGAGAGATCTATTTGACTTTCAGAAGACAGAGAGATCTATTTGACTTTCAGAAGACAGAGAGATCTATTTGACTTTCAGAAGACAGAGAGATCTATTTGACTTTCAGAAGACAGAGAGATCTATTTGACTTTCAGAAGACAGAGAGATCTATTTGACTTTCAGAAGACAGAGAGATCTATTTGACTTTCAGAAGACAGAGAGATCTATTTGACTTTCAGAAGACAGAGAGATCTATTTGACTTTCAGAAGACAGAGAGATCTATTTGACTTTCAGAAGACAGAGAGATCTATTTGACTTTCAGAAGACAGAGAGATCTATTTGACTTTCAGAAGACAGAGAGATCTATTTGACTTTCAGAAGACAGAGAGATCTATTTGACTTTCAGAAGACAGAGAGATCTATTTGACTTTCAGAAGACAGAGAGATCTATTTGACTTTCAGAAGACAGAGAGATCTATTTGACTTTCAGAAAACAGAGAGATCTATTTGACTTTCAGAAGACAGAGAGATCTATTTGACTTTCAGAAGACAGAGAGATCTATTTGACTTTCAGAAAACAGAGAGATCTATTTGACTTTCAGAAGACAGAGAGATCTATTTGACTTTCAGAAGACAGAGAGATCTATTTGACTTTCAGAAGACAGAGAGATCTATTTGACTTTCAGAAGACAGAGAGATCTAGTTGACTTTCAGAAGACAGAGAGATCTATTTGACTTTCAGAAGACAGAGAGATCTATTTGACTTTCAGAAGACAGAGAGATCTATTTGACTTTCAGAAGACAGAGAGATCTATTTGACTTTCAGAAGACAGAGAGATCTATTTGACTTTCAGAAAACAGAGAGATCTATTTGACTTTCAGAAGACAGAGAGATCTATTTGACTTTCAGAAGACAGAGAGATCTATTTGACTTTCAGAAAACAGAGAGATCTATTTGACTTTCAGAAGACAGAGAGATCTATTTGACTTTCAGAAGACAGAGAGATCTATTTGACTTTCAGAAGACAGAGAGATCTATTTGACTTTCAGAAGACAGAGAGATCTATTTGACTTTCAGAAGACAGAGAGATCTATTTGACTTTCAGAAGACAGAGAGATCTATTTGACTTTCAGAAGACAGAGAGATCTATTTGACTTTCAGAAGACAGAGAGATCTATTTGACTTTCAGAAGACAGAGAGATCTATTTGACTTTCAGAAGACAGAGAGATCTATTTGACTTTCAGAAGACAGAGAGATCTATTTGACTTTCAGAAGACAGAGAGATCTATTTGACTTTCAGAAGACAGAGAGATCTATTTGACTTTCAGAAGACAGAGAGATCTATTTGACTTTCAGAAGACAGAGAGATCTATTTGACTTTCAGAAGACAGAGAGATCTATTTGACTTTCAGAAGACAGAGAGATCTATTTGACTTTCAGAAGACAGAGAGATCTATTTGACTTTCAGAAGACAGAGAGATCTATTTGACTTTCAGAAGACAGAGAGATCTATTTGACTTTCAGAAGACAGAGAGATCTATTTGACTTTCAGAAGACAGAGAGATCTATTTGACTTTCAGAAGACAGAGAGATCTATTTGACTTTCAGAAGACAGAGAGATCTATTTGACTTTCAGAAGACAGAGAGATCTATTTGACTTTCAGAAGACAGAGAGATCTATTTGACTTTCAGAAGACAGAGAGATCTATTTGACTTTCAGAAGACAGAGAGATCTATTTGACTTTCAGAAGACAGAGAGATCTATTTGACTTTCAGAAGACAGAGAGATCTATTTGACTTTCAGAAGACAGAGAGATCTATTTGACTTTCAGAAGAAAAGGTAAAAAAGGTTTTTTTCAGAATTCTGTGAAAAAAAGGCAGAATTATTATTTTCTGAAAATTTAGATTTTTTTCTACTTCCTTCTCAAAAATGGCAAAATCCAGACTTGTTTTATCTCAAGCAAATTAAAAGTTAAAACATTTATTTTTTTCCTGAAAATCTCAAATCAGTTTGCTCCAAAGAATTCTGAAAAATACATATTTTTTTAATAAATACAATTTCCCCAAAACTTCAGAATTCAGATTTTTTTTCTTAGATTTCTGACTTTGTTTTCTCAAAACTCAATTTATTTTCTTCAGAGCTCCAACATTACGTGTCTCGCTCGTCCTCTTCCGGTGTGAAGCGTGACGGTACATTCTGACTCTCCTCAGACTCCAGTGATTTCTTTAGATTGAATAAGTCTTACGGGTGACGGTGAGCTTGGCGGACACTCGGTCGTTCCCACACACGAACGTGTACTCGGCGGCGTCTTCGCGGCTCGTGTTGGTGATCTTCAGCTGGTGGAGTTTCCCCTGGACCACGATCCTGAACTTGTCGCTCATCTCGATGTCCACGCCGTTCTTCAGCCAGGTGGACGGCACGTTGAAGTGAGAGACCTCACACTCGAAGGACGCCGTGTGCGTCTCCGGCACCGAGGCGCTCTTCAGAGGCTTGGTGACACGCAGGGCTAAGGGAGAAGAGAAGAGCTACTTTATGGCGGTGCAGGGATACCATCACACTCAGACGTCACGTCCGAGGGCGTCCGAGTCTCTACGGCACCACATCGGGAAAACTGACTTTGCGATATGAAAAAATACAGGAATTGAAGACCGCAAACCATCCTGAACTGTAATGCTGCAATCGGTGTTTTTTTAACGATATTTAACCGGATGAAGGATTTTAGTCACGGACGTCTGGATCGTTAGTTACCATAGCAACGAGCTGAGCCAGCTCGGTTAGCTGTGATCTGATCGAGGACGGTTGTGATTGGCGGTTGGCCGTGCATGCAGAGCCTGCAGGTCACTCGCTCGGAGCAGAAGAAGTGTTCCATGACGTGTTGAGGTCACTTACCCTCCACGGTGAGCGTGGCGCTGCACTGCAGGTGTCCCACCACGGCGCTGTACTCCCCGGCGAGGCTCTGGTCCACGTGCTGCAGAACCAGCTTGTGAGCTTTCCTCTCCGACAGGATCTGGACCTTCTCGCTGGTCTTCAGCTCCGAGCCGTTGAACATCCATCGGACCGGGATGCCGTCGTGAGACAGGCTGAGCTCGAAGGAGGCGGTGCCGTCCAGAAGAGACGTCACGTCCCTTATCTTCTTCACGATCTTAATCGCTGCGGGACATATTGAAGGTTAGAACAGGTCTAAACCGACTGATCAGAGCGAGGTGTGAAGACGCCATCAGTGTGTGTTCGTATTATCTGATGGACGGTAGATATTATTTTGAATGTCGTAAATTAGAATATATTATTATTAGCAAATAAAAGCACATTGTAATTTTTTTAAATGTTAGTCAAAAATACAAAGAAATAATAATAATATAATAATTAAAACTATGAAGTAGTATTGGAATCCGTCATAGTCCCCGCCCCACTCACTCTGCACGTTGAGCCGGGCGTTGGCCGACAGCTTCCCTAGCTTGAAGGAGTAGACCCCCTCGTCCTGCGTGCAGCAGCCCTTCACCCTCAGCGTGTGCACGGCTCCCTCGGAGGACATCTGGAACTTGTGGCCGTTCTGCAGCTCCACTCCGTTCCTGATCCACTGCGAGCCCTTCACGCCGCTGTGCGTCAGCTCCAGAGAGAACACCGAGTCCTGGGTCTCCGTCACCGTCTGGTTCCTCAGGGTCTTCTTCATCTTCACCGCTGCAGGTCAGGAACACAGAGACCATCAGGATCACCACCAGGGGGCGCCAGAGGGACCGTCCCCTCAAAGCAGCATATATTAACACAGGGACCACACGGCGTCTCGAGGCTTTAAATAGCTAACAAAGCTCTTAATTAGCACCCTCCCCCCCCTGTTGCTGTCACTCACCCTCCCCCCCCTGTTGCTGTCACTCACCCTCCCCCCCCTGTTGCTGTCACTCACCCTCCCCCCCCTGTTGCTGTCACTCACCCTCCCCCCCCTGTTGCTGTCACTCACCCTCCCCCCCCTGTTGCTGTCACTCACCCTCCACCCCCTGTTGCTGTCACTCACCCTCCACCCCCTGTTGCTGTCACTCACCCTCCCCCCCCTGTTGCTGTCACTCACCCTCCACCCCCTGTTGCTGTCACTCACCCTCCCCCCCCCCTCTCTGTTGTTGTCACTCACCCTCCCCCCCCCCTCTCTGTTGTTGTTGTTGTAACTCACCCTCCACCCTCAGGGTGGCGCTGGTCTTGGAGCTGGACACCTGGTAGCTGTACTCCCCCACGTCCTGCGGCCTGGTGATGAAGATGAGCAGCCGGCGGACGCAGCCCTTCGTCTCGCTCGTCACGTTGTCATCGAAGTGGACCGGCTGACCTTCTCTCAGCCAGCAACCTTCAGCTGAGGCGTTGGCGACCTCGCACTCCAGCGCCGCCGTCTGGGACTCAGCCACCGTCACGTCCTGCAGAGGCACCGTGATGGCGCCCCCTGGAGGAGGAACACGGAAACACGGGGTCAGGACTCAGCGCTTTCTCTTATCGGGTATAAACGGAATATCATCAAAGACAATGGACCTTTTCTCTGGGGATCTTTCTTAGTCATTTAATACCAGAAGGAATTCAACAACAACAAAGTATTTCATTTGATTATAATTCAGTATTTTTCAGGTTCATTTTCTGATTTTCTGAAACAATAATTCAACTCTCTAATATGAGAAGTCTGTTTCTTGATATTATTGGAGTTTTCTCTCTATTATAGGAAATCTACCATTTTAACATGAGAACATGTTGAAGTTGTTGAAGTCCGGTGAAAGCACTTCATCTCAGCGAATAATAAGTGTTGATCCTAAAGGAACCCCAGCCATCAGCCAGCCCTCCCTTGCTCTCCGTTATATCACATTGACCCTCGATACGGTCTAAGAGCTGCAGTGTACCGGACACGGTGAGTTTGGCGCTGCACGTCTTCTCTCCGGCGTGGAAGCTGTACGCTCCCTCTTCGTCCTTCATGGTGTTGATGACGGTCAGAGAGTGCTTCTTGCCGCTGGACTCCATCTTGTATTTGGGTCCGGCTTTGAGCGGCTGGTTCCTGAAGGTCCAGAGCGGGTCGATGCCGGCGTGGGAAACCTCCACGCTGAAGGTCACGTTCTGAGACTCGGAGCACACCTTATCCTCCATCTGCTTCACGATGTGCACCTCTGAGGGAAACACAGCAGGGGGGGGGTTACCAAAGTCGTTATTCTGATCTCAAATGATAGACTTCCTCTTCTCGCACACTTGATGTTATCCTACACTATACTTTTTTACTTTAACACCATTCAAACTTTGCCAAATGAGTAATGTTCACATAAAGTCTCGAACAGTTGCTTTTCGTTGCTCATGGAGCCCGAATAGAAGCCTCTCTGGCTCCATGAGCTCAATGAAAACAAAGAAAACTAAAGGAAAGAACCAACAAGACCAAAGAAAGAGCTCGAAAAAGCCTGCCGAAAATATGTTTCAAAATCATCCGTAGCCGTTTTAGAAACGCCTTACCAACTTTTATAATTCCCAAGATACAGTTCAAATCCTGATATCCTATGAAACTACCAATCAGACGAGTCCATTGACGATGAGCAGGTCGTGGTAGCGTGCTGGGAACTGTTAGGCTGATCTGGCCCAAAACAAGAAGCTCATATTTTTGAATCAAAGGTTAAAAAATGCCGTTAAACAAGAAACATTTGACGAATCCGTTGCTGTCGGAGTCGTCCCTCGAGCTTGTCTGGAAGTGCACAACAAGAATTGCTCGATTGCACGTATCAACACTCCTGTGTTCATAATGCTGCAGCGGACTCATTTCTTAAGTGAGAGTGAGCATTCGGACACAGTATGAAACAAAAGATGCAACCGAATCCATTGAGACCGTCAATGTTTCCTTGTCTCGTCAGGAAGTGTCCTAACATAGGATCAAAGGTGGGCGTGTTCTGTTGAACCATCGCTCTAGCTAAAGGACACAGATCTGGGATCAGCAGCCAAGAGGAGGATTTCTGGAGGGTGGAATCTTACTTTGTACGGAGAGGCTGCAGCTGGTGTCCACCTTCCCGACCACCAGCTTGTATCGGCCCTCGTCGGAGGCAAAGGTCCGGTTGAAGACGAGCCTCTGCTTGGATCCCTTCGACACCATCTGCAGCCGATCGCCGGCCGTCAGCAGCTTCTCGTTCAGGTACCACTTCACCGAGAGAACGTCCTGCGCCGAGATCTTCGCCTCCAGCACCGCCTTGGTGCCTTCGACGGAGGAAACGTCCTTCAGCGGGTTCACGATGTCGATCGCTGCGAGGAAGGAGACGGACAGACAATCAATGATCTGACGCCAGAAACTAAAGACAACCGAAGAAAACTAAAGATAAGTAAGATCAAACCAACGATAAACGAAACCCAGAACACTAAGAGAAATCTAAATAAAATCTGCATGAAACCAAAGAAAACTCCGGATGACTGAGAGAAAAGAAAGACATGAGAAATCCAAGAAAAGCTACAAGTCCAAATGAAATCTGCAGAACCTCAGGACGAATGCAAAGAGAACCAGGATCAAGTCAACAGGTCCAACGGACAGGAAATGAAACCAAAGAGAATCCCAACAGAACAGCGGTCACGGTCCAGAATGCCCCAGAATGCCCAGAACGCCCCGGAAGCCGCGAGCGCCACTCACTCTGCACGCCGAGCTTCCCCGAGGTGGAGATGTCCTGAGCCGGCACGATGAAGGCGTACGAGGCGGCGTCCTCGCGGCTCACGTTCTCCAGCAGCAGCTTGTGGATCTGTTTGTCGATGACGATGTGGACCCGGTCCGAGGCGATGACGGCTATCCCGTTCTTCATCCAGCTGCCCTCCACGTTCTCCTGGGAGAAGCGGACCTCCAGCTGAGCGATGTCGCCCTCACACACCGTCAGGTCGCTGAGCGGCTGCAGCAGGGTGACCGGGCGCACTGCGGGCGATAAACAGATGTTATAGTAACCAAGACAACAGATAAATATAGACTTTACACAGACGACGTAAGTATCTCAGGGTGCATCACCGTCACCGGGCGCACCGCGGGGCGATAAACACAGCATGTTATCCAAATGTGTCCAAAAGTGTCCAAAAGTGTCCAAATGTGTCCAAAAGTGATATAAATGTTATCTAAAAGTGATATAAATGTTATCTAAAAGCTATCCAAATGATATCAAAATCCAAGTCAGAACAATATGAGTGTTGGCAAAATGTGTGAAAAGATGTGAAGTATTGTGGAGCTACAGGGATTATTCTTCAGACTTGACAAACATCCTTGTTTGGTACAGATACTCTTTAACAAATCACAACATGATCATTCTAATAAGTTGAGTCAATGACAATGTGAGGAAGGTTAATTCCCAAATGATATCACGATTGCAATATCAGTCAGTTGGTTAGGCGTCTTATGCTTACGCTTCATCTTCAGGGAGGCGCTGGTCTTCAGCTCTCCACACACAAAGGTGTATTTCCCCTGGTCTGTCTTCTTCACGTCTTTGACGGACAGGGATTGGCGTCCTCTGCGGGAGGAAATGACGTATTTGCTGCTGGAGGAGATCTCCTTGTCTCCGAAGAACCAGCTGCCCTCAGCGTCTTCACGAGAAAGCTCCACCTCGAAGTCTCCGGAGTAGGTCTCCGGCACCTCGATGTTCTCCAGGTGCTTTTTCAGCTCCAGGGCAGCACCTGGGTTCAGAAAGGCATCAAACACCATCACACACCAAGAGACGACCAAACTCAACTCAAGAAAGACAAGGAAAAACTAAACAATGGTGAACAGAAGAAATGAAATGAGTAAACTAAGAATAAAGCCAAACTAAACAACCGGGACAAAGATCAGAGAAATAACTGAATAGAATCAAAGAAGAAATGTGATAAGAAGTTCCAACTAAAGTGAACCAGGATCAAACGAAAGAAACCAAAGAAGACTCCGGTAAGAACCACCAAAACCTAAAGGAGCCAAAGACCATCATAAGAAACTAAGCCATGATAACCCATGAAGGGCCTCTCAGTACCTTCTACGTGGAGCCGGGCGCTCGTCCTGATGCTCTCCTCGTCTATAACCACACACGAGTATTCTGCGGCGTCCTTCATCTGGATCACCAGCACCGACAGGAAGTGGACCTTTCTGTCAGAGTGCATCCTGTACTTGTCTCCGGAGAAGATCTCCATGTTGTTCTTCAGCCATTTGACTTTGACGAAGGGCTCGCTGGTCTCGCACTCGAACGTCATTATGGTGTCCTTCTCGTTGGCGCTGGTGTCCTCCAGCTTCTGGATGAAGTTCACCACTGCCTTGGCTGCACGAGGAAATATCACGTTAGAGTCCGACTTTAATTAGGATTCACGCCTCGTTTGCTCACATGTTTAGTTTTGAGTCTGCAGCCCCGATAGTTTGGACAGGGGAACCCCTTCTGTCTCTTCCATGGCACTCACAAATCATTTCAAGTATTTAAAAGTTAGACACCTTTCTCTGATCCCGCTTTGTTGTGCTCTTCAACGAAAGGGCAACTAAAACCCAAAAACAATGTCCAGTTCACTTTTTATAAAAGATTGTTTGGCAGTGAGAAACCTTGGAGGCTTTATGGTGACAGTAAAACCAACACAAGAAGGTGAACACCATCTGGGTATACAGACTAAGAAAGATGGATTTGAACCGTACAGTTTCACTGTGGTTTGACTCGGACTCGTACACTGAGCTTTGTGGAAACAAGGCGATAGACATGAGCTGGAGATATGTGTCAACATGTCTTACCTTGCACCAGCAGGAAGGCGTGGCTGGAGGCCTCCCCGGCGACGTTCACGGCTTTGACCATGATGCTGGCGGAGTCCTCTGCGGTCACGTCTCTGATCACCAGTTCACACAGGTGGTCCTCCGGCCAGTACCAGAAGACACGCTCCGTCTTCTCCACCAGGACGCCGTTCTTGAACCACTGGACCTCGGGCTCCGGTCTGCCGACGACTCTCAGTGTGAAGCGAACCTCGTCCATCGGAGCGACGGTCTTGCTCGTGATGCGTTCGAGGATCTTCGGTGCCTCCATGCTCGGGGAGAGCTGGACCCTCTCGGGCTTGAAGGTGGGGATGGTGATTTGTCCCTGTTCCTCCAACAACTTCCTCTCTGCTTCTTCCTTCTCCTTCAGTCTGTGAAGCAGGTCGTCTTTAGTCTTCTTCAGCAGGTCCTCGTAGGAGTCGTCCCTCTTGCGGGACTTGAGGTCCACAGCGGAGATGGACTCGTAGAACCCTTCCTCCGTCCTGCGCTTGAACTTGCTCTTCAGTTCGTCCGTCTCCTCCGAAGTCTTCTCGTGAACCACTCTCTGGGTCTTGCGCAGTTTAACCACCTCCCGGTCCTGCGCTGACTCGCTGGTCTGATCCACCTTCATCACGTCAAACCCGACTCTGCCGGGGTCTTGAGCCGCCTCTGCAGCTTTCTGTTCTGGCGCGCGGCGCAGCACGGATCTGAAGTCCTCCTTCTGTTGGATCTCGATCTTCACCGTGTGCTCAGTCGTGCCGAGAGGATTGTCTGCAACCACCCTGACCTCGCCCGTGTCGTAGGACTTCACGTCGACGATCTCCAGGTAGTAGATACCGTCGTACTTGAGTCTGTATCTCTTGCTTTTGCGGATGAGTTGCCCGTTGAGGTACCAGTTGACCTTTGGTAACGGGTAACCGGTGACTCTGCAGCGGAATCGGGCAATTTCGCCTTCATAGGCTCTGGTGGCTTCAGGAAGAAGCACGATCTCAGGTTTGGTCTTTTCATATTCGTCATCAGTGGTGACGCCTGTAGGTCCGCCCTCGTGAGCAATGCGCTCAAACTCTTCCATCCGGTGTCCGCCCTTCCTGCCTTCGGGGAGCTGACTCTCCTCAACCAGGCCTTTCTCGTCCTTCACGATCAGCGTGGCGGACGTCTGGTCCGCCCCGTACTTGTTTGTGGCTCTGCAGGTGACGACGCCGCTGTCTCTGGCGTACGCCTCTTCGTAGTCCAGACTGCAGTATCCGAAACTCGTTGACCATGCGCAGCCTGTTGGCCGCCTCCAGGGGTTTCCCGTCATGCAGCCACTCCACCACCATGGTGGGGTCTCCGATGGGCGTCAGCCGGCACTCGAAGTGAGCCGGGCTTGAGCGCTTCATCCGGATGGAGGTCAGCTTCTTCTTGAACTGAGGCTTCTGCTGCTTCTCTTTGTCGTACAGGTCGCCCTCCTCCCACTGGTCCTGGCCGTAGCGCTGGTGCAGGGGCTCCAGCTCGGGCGCGGCGATATCCTTCGCTTTGTAGGTTCCTTTGGTGATAATGTGCCTCCTCTCGGCTGGAGGAGCGGCGAAGTCCACCTCCACGTTGACCCTGCAGCGGGTGGTGTCCCTGCCGGCCTTGTTGATAGCGGTCGCTGTGTACCAGGCGCTGTCTGCGCCCGAGGACGATGGGATCTGGAATTTGGCCTGTCCTTTAGTTCCCTCAATCCTGAAATGCAGATATATTGATCAGCACAAACTGCTCCCAGGGGTCAGAGGATCTACGACCACATCGGAGACACTTACTTGATATGTGGGTGCTTGTGTGGGGAGATGATGTCGCTGTTCTTCAGCCAGACGATGTCGGGCAGGGGGTTTCCGATGGCTTTGACAGCCAGCTCCACCAGAGTGCCCTGCTTCACCGTGAGGTTCTTCAGCTTCTCAATGAACTGAGGACGTGTCAGACTTTCACGAGCTGCGGAGGGGGAAATAAAAAAGGCAGAGATCCCTTAATACCATTGAACTGTGCCATCGCAAGCATTTGTTTATATCTGTTTCTGACGTACCTTCCACAGTGAGAGTCAGGGCGATGGAGGTGCGTCCGGCTCGGTTCTGGGCGATCACGGTCCACTCTCCGGAGTCCTGTGGCATGGCGGGGACGATGATCAGGGACTGGATACCGTCCTCTTTAACCACTATCTTGTGTGTGTAGTCATTTCCAACTTGTTGTCCTGGGAAGACACGGATACAACGGTTTTAGGGTCGGCAGGAGCCACAGATAGAGCCGGGTCTTTCTAGAATAGGTTGTTTCTCTCACCGTTGTGGAACCAGAATGTGTCGGGCATCGGTCTGCCGACGACCTTCAGGTCAAATCTGGCGGTCTGCCCCTCGGAGCATTTGACGGAGGAAGGTTTGAGGACGAACACGGGTTTGTAGAGTCTCTCCAGCTGAGCCTCGTCGGTGTCGTCCAGCCGGCGGGACGGAGAGCGTCCGGGCGAACGGCTGGCAGAGCGTCCAGGAGACCGGCTCATAGAGCGAGGAGACGAGGATCTGAGGAGGCGGAAAAATCACCAAGTCAATGGAGGAGTCTGCTTGGTTCAGGTCATGGAGGCAGGTATTTCAGATACAATGCAGGCTCTTGCTCTTCCATAACATGAGCTCGCTCAGATCGCATGGTACACCCACTCAAGACTTTATTTCACTAACTGTCTTTGATTTCTACCAAATGCTAGCATTAGCCTCAATAGCACACAAAGACATTCAGAACACTTTCAGGTATTCTGATTCGGAATATGCCAAAAGCAGAGTCTGAGTGTCAGTAATGAAGAGGGGAAGTGTAATGGTGATATCTGTTGGTGGAAGCGTTGTACCTGATCCTCTGCATGGCCGGTTGGGGGGTGTATCTCTGGGGGGTCACGGTTCCGGACGGCTCCACGTAGAGCTTCCCGGAGCTGACGGAGTTCCCCTTCATGTTGCTGGCGAAGGCGGTGTAGACGCCCTCGTCCTCCGGCTGCACCACAGGGAGGCGCAGGCTGGCTCGTCCGTCCTGGAGAACCTCCATCTGGTGGCGGCCGCCGGCACGCAGACGCTGCCCGTCTTTGAACCAGGCGATCTGCAGGAGAATGCACAGTTTAATAACGCCAGGCTTCATGTTTCATGTCTCCACTTCGTGTTCCCCATCAACATGTGTACAGAGAGAGTGTCTTTACACAGAGGGGACACATGTCTCTTCTACATCAACATGTGTCCCCTCTTCAACAGGTAACCCCTCCCACCTTATCACCTGAATCTCCTCCTTGAGCACCACTAGGCGCTTTCACACCGGAGTACTTTTCCCATTTAGTTCCGATAGTGCCTGGAATGTTGCGAACTCAGTTCAGAGAACTTTGACCCCTGCCAGAGAGGTGGAGCATGGGAGAAAAAAGTACCCATTTCTATTGGCTGGGCGGATTGCAAACCACGCCCCGTAAAACTCTGAAAACATGTCGTGAAGCCGCCATTTTATTTCCCTTGCATTAGCATTATTAGCATTAGCATTATTAGCATTAGCATTAGCTCCGCGCAGAGAGACTAGCTCATGGCAACACAAAAGAAACCATGGGAGCGGTGGAGACGAGGAGGTGTCGGCGTTCTGGAGATTTACTCTGAAGCCTTCCCCGACTCCGGGACTTCCGGCCGGGGCCTCTGGGGGCAGTATACGCCGTGAAGTGGGTTGCGGCCTGCCAGTAAACCCAAAGCAGACGAAGAAGAAGTGACGTCAGCGGCTTCATTTGCCTCATCCTCCCTCAGGGACTTACTCCGGTGTGAACGCGATCTGAACTCAGTTCCATGGGGGAACGAAGTGCGGCAAAGCACTTGGAGTGAAAGCGGTCATTGAGTTCTTTGTAACCAGATGTCTCTCAGAGGGGCGTGGGGAGGGGCGTGGGGAGGGGCTCCTTGTTCTCATCTAAAGTAACACCCAGAGGATCAGCACTTTGGAAACAGGGCTGAAACAGAGGGGATTATGGGTAATGCTGCCATGATCTGTCTGGTGTTTCAGCCAATCAGAGACAGGCTCTGGGTATATCTGAGCCCTGTGATGTACTGGTGAAGAGGAGGAGGACCAGCGCACCTTCGGCAGGGGGGTCCCGGCCATCTGGCAGTGGAAGGTGGCTCCCATGCCGTCGATGATCCTGTAGCTTTTGACGGGCGTCTGGAAGGCGGGCTGCACGGCTTCGTGCTCGGCCACCGTCACCATCAGCTCTCCGTCCTCCGCCACCATCTCTGAGTAGCTGATCCTCAGGATGCGCAGCTGCACCTCCTGGATGATCCGCTCCTCGAAGGAGGAGATCAGGAACTCCTGAGGAGGAGGAGGAGGAGGAGGAGGAGGAGGAGGAGGAGGAGGAGGAGGAGGAGGAGGAGGAGGGGAGGAGGAGAGAGGAGGAGGGAGGAGAGGAGGGAGGAGGAGGGGAGGAGGGGAGGAGGAGGAGGAGGAGGAGGAGGAGGAGGAGGAGGAGGAGGAGAGGAGGAGGAGGAGGAGAGGAGGAGGAGGAGGAGGGGAGGAGGAGGAGGAGGAGGAGGAGGAGGGGAGGAGGAGAGGAGGAGAGGAGGAGAGGAGAGGAGGAGGAGGAGGTTAGTGCAAACCTTTCACACCAAGGACACTCAACCAATAGAAAAACACTCGCGGACCACCTAACTCTCAAATATCCAAACACACATCGTTTTTCTAGAACAGACTACAAATCGCCTGAACACGCTACAAACACGTGGCAGCATGCGAGACGAAGGTGTTGCTCTGGGCTACGTCATGCCATCGAAAGTGAAACTTCATCTCGCACCCTTGCGGAGATATACCCGCGAGAGTGCGGAAAACTTAAATGTATGTATTTATTTAAAATGTGAAATGTTACCAATGTGCTCACGGACCACCAGGGGGCGCTCACGGGCCGGTGGTCTGACGTAGAGGGCAACGTACCGTTTCTGAGACGAAGCTCATGGGCGTGGTGACCCTCCGCTGCTCCATCTCGTGCGCTGGCACCGACAGCACCGCCGCCACTTCAGTTTTATATGTCACGTCCTGTTGCAACATGTAGGCGTCATATTCCTCTGCACACACACACACATATACACACACACACACACACACACACACACACACACACACACACATATACACACGTGAGACTCCGACCAATAGGACAAGATAGGACTTTATTTACCCAGCAGCGTGATGATAAAACACCAAGGGAGAGGGAGAGGGAGAGAGGGAGAGGGAGGAGAGGAGGAGGGAGAGGGGGATGAGAGGGGGAGGAGAGGGAGAGGGAGAGGGGGATGAGAGGGGGAGGGAGAGGGAGAGGGGGAGGAGAGGGGAGGAGAGGGAGAGGGGAGGGGGAGGGGGTGGAGGGGGAGGAGAGGAGAGGGAGGGGAGGGAGGGGGGGGATGGAGAGGGGGAGGAGAGGGAGAGGAGAGGGAGAGGAGGAGGGGGAGGGGGGTGAGAGGGGGAGGAGAGGAGGGGAGAGGGAGAGGAGAGGGGGGAGATGGAGAGGGGGATGAGAGGGGGAGGAGTGGGAGAGGGAGAGGAGAGGGGGGAGATGGAGAGGGGGAGGAGAGGTGAGGGAGGGAGAGGAGGAGGGGAGGGGGGTGAGAGGGGGAGGAGAGGAGAGGGAGGGGAGAGAGGGGGGATGGAGAGGGGGATGAGAGGGGGAGGATGGGAGAGGAGGAGGGGGATGAGAGGGGGAGGAGAGGGGGAGGAGAGGGAGAGGGAGAGGAGAGGGAGAGGGGGAGAGGGGGGAGGAGAGGGAGAGGAGGGAGAGGAGAGGGAGGGGGAGGAGGGGAGGAGGAGGGGGATGAGAGGGGGAGGAGAGGGGGTGGAGCGTACCTTCCTCCAGTAGCCGCGCCGTGGCAGAGGCCTCTCCGTGCGCGTTCCTCAGGCAGACGGAGTAGTCTCCTGCATCGTCTGCGAAGGTCATGGTGATCTCCAGCCTGCACTCCCCAGTGTCCTTGCTGTAGGCCACTTTGTACCTGAAGGAAGCACGAGCACACTTTAGTCTCTAACCACGGACAGCAGCTATGTCTGTCTGTTACAGCGTCCATGTCGTGCTGTCTCAGAGTGCACGTGATGGTGCACGTGTGCACGTAAAGGTGATCTACATTTTAAAATATAGAAATTGAAACCAGAAGAATTTCAATTTCCTTTTCAGAACTTGAAATCTTTTCTCAAAATGTCACTTTTCCTCAGGACGTGACTGAGTGTTCGGATCAGAAGTCAGGACGTGACTGAGTGTTCGGATCAGAAGTCAGGACGTGACTGAGTGTTCGGATCAGAAGTCAGGACGTGACTGAGTGTTCGGATCAGAAGTCAGGACGTGACTGAGTGTTCGGATCAGAAGTCAGGACGTGACTGAGTGTTCGGATCAGAAGTCAGGACGTGACTGAGTGTTCGGATCAGAAGTCAGGACGTGACTGAGTGTTCGGATCAGAAGTCAGGACGTGACTGAGTGTTCGGATCAGAAGTCAGGACGTGACTGAGTGTTCGGATCAGAAGTCAGGACGTGACTGAGTGTTCGGATCAGAAATCAGGACGTGACTGAGTGTTCGGATCAGAAGTCAGGACGTGACTGAGTGTTCGGATCAGAGTCAGGACGTGACGAGTGTTCGGATCAGAAGTCAGGACGTGACCGAGTGTTCGGATCAGAAGTCAGGACGTGACCGAGTGTTCGGATCAGAAGTCAGGACGTGACCGAGTGTTCGGATCAGAAATCAGGACGTGACGAGTGTTCGGATCAGAAGTCAGGACGTGACTGAGTGTTCGGATCAGAAGTCAGGACGTGACTGAGTGTTCGGATCAGAAGTCAGGACGTGACCGAGTGTTCGGATCAGAGATCAGGACGTGACCGAGTGTTCGGATCAGAAGTCAGGACGTGACTGAGTGTTCGGATCAGAAGTCAGGACGTGACTGAGTGTTCGGATCAGAAGTCAGGACGTGACTGAGTGTTCGGATCAGAAGTCAGGACGTGACTGAGTGTTCGGATCAGAAGTCAGGACGTGACGAGTGTTCGGATCAGAAGTCAGGACGTGACCGAGTGTTCGGATCAGAAGTCAGGACGTGACTGAGTGTTCGGATCAGAAATCAGGACGTGACTGAGTGTTCGGATCAGAAATCAGGACGTGACTGAGTGTTCGGATCAGAAGTCAGGACGTGACTGAGTGTTCGGATCAGAAGTCAGGACGTGACTGAGTGTTCGGATCAGAAGTCAGGACGTGACCGAGTGTTCGGATCAGAAGTCAGGACGTGACTGAGTGTTCGGATCAGAAGTCAGGACGTGACTGAGTGTTCGGATCAGAAGTCAGGACGTGACTGAGTGTTCGGATCAGAAGTCAGGACGTGACGAGTGTTCGGATCAGAAGTCAGGACGTGACTGAGTGTTCGGATCAGAAGTCAGGACGTGACTGAGTGTTCGGATCAGAAGTCAGGACGTGACTGAGTGTTCGGATCAGAAGTCAGGACGTGACTGAGTGTTCGGATCAGAAGTCAGGACGTGACTGAGTGTTCGGATCAGAAGTCAGGACGTGACTGAGTGTTCGGATCAGAAGTCAGGACGTGACTGAGTGTTCGGATCAGAAGTCAGGACGTGACTGAGTGTTCGGATCAGAAGTCAGGACGTGACTGAGTGTTCGGATCAGAAGTCAGGACGTGACTGAGTGTTCGGATCAGAAGTCAGGACGTGACTGAGTGTTCGGATCAGAAGTGAGGACGTGACTGAGTGTTCGGATCAGAAGTCAGGACGTGACTGAGTGTTCGGATCAGAGATCAGGACGTGACCGAGTGTTCGGATCAGAATCAGGACGTGACTGAGTGTTCGGATCAGAAGTCAGGACGTGACTGAGTGTTCGGATCAGAGATCAGGACGTGACTGAGTGTTCGGATCAGAAGTCAGGACGTGACTGAGTGTTCGGATCAGAAGTCAGGACGTGACTGAGTGTTCGGATCAGAAAGGCGTACCGGTATCCGGCGCTGAGGGGCACGCCGCTCTTCTTCCAGACGACGTGAGGCCTGGGGCTTCCCGCCACCTGACACTCGAACACCACGGCGCCTCCTTCCACCAGCTTCTGAGCGCTGGGTTCCCTGATGAAGGAGGGCGGGGCGACCTCGCCCGACACCGCCTCCGTCACCGCGGCGCCTCCTTCCACCGGCTTCTGAGCGCTGGGTTCGCTGATGAAGGAGGGCGGGGCGACCTCGCCCGACACCGCCTCCGTCACCACCTCCGTCACCACGCTCTGCCCGTGCACACACTGAGGGACAACATGTCAGTTTCTTCTCAAAATTGGAAATATTTTCACAATTTAACTTCTCATAATTTAGCTTCCACTAACATGGGGAGAATGGAGCCTCTTTAACAACTCACGTTTTCTCCTGAGTCATTCCCATTTCAGTCACAGTCGTCGTTTCCTCTCTGCTCTCAATCTCCTCTGACACTGCAACAGAAACAGCATGTGATGTTTAGCACCAACTATTTTTTTTTATTCACTTTTATTTTGAAGAACAAGCTTTCTGTAAGAATTCAGTCACCTTTTCAGGCTTTTATTTTGAAAACCAGCCTCATCCTAAGCTTCGAGTTAGAATAAAGAGACTTTTATTTTGAAAACCAGCCTCATACTAAGCTTCGAGTTAGAATAAAGAGACTTTTATTTTGAAAACCAGCCTCATGCTAAGCTTCGAGTTAGCATAAGGAGACTTTTATTTTGAAAACCAGCCTCATCTTAACTTTCTGTAAGAATTCAGTAACTTGTGTATGCTTTTATGTTGAAGAACCAGCCTCCTCCCGTTACCTTTGACCAGCAGGTAGCAGGAGGTGCTGATGGTGCCCGCCTCGCTGGTGGCGGTGCAGGTGAAGCGCCCGCTGTCCTCGGCGAAGGCCTCTCTGATCACCATGCGGGCGAAGCCGGCGCTGAAGGTGAGCTGGAAGTCGATGCTGCTCTCGATCTTGTAGTCCTCTCTGAACCACATGACGCTGGGGGCGGGCTGACCTCCGATCTGACACTCCAAGGTCACGCTCTCGCCCTCTGTCACGTTCGTGTTCTTCAGACCCTGCAGAACACATACACGCCGATCAACAACTAGCATCTGTATCGAGGGATGCTCACCAGACTACGGCACGATGCAGCGTTCACTTCTTCCTTCAAAGTTTGACTTTATTTTACAAATGTTGACTTTTGAAAAACAAATGAGTCTTGCAATGATTCCCCCCCTGAGTTACACAGTCAGTCTGCAGCTCAGAGAGTGCTGCTGTGAACCCGGAAATAGAAGCTACCCATGCTAACCTGCATATGTTGGTGCACAATTAGCATCTATTAGCATACAGACAATAGCTAAAAAATGGCTTGTCCGATTTGGATAGTTTTGGGGGTTATTGAGGATGCCGAGTCCATTTCTGACACTTCCTGGATCATGAAGAGCAGTTTTAACCAGAACCCGGCCATATCTGTACTCTCTGGGGACTGATTTAATGCATGTTGTACTCACAGCAATAATAGTGGGAGGAACGACGGGCTCCTGGGCTCTGGAGGGAACTGCAGCCGCCTCCTGAGGAACAACAACAACAGTTACACACAGGAGACTACAGGTGGGGAGGGGGGGGGCTGTGAGAGGGTGGAGGTCTGTGGAGATGGAGGTCTATAAGGATGAGGGGAAAGAAGTGGTTAAAACAGATAAACTCTGCAGAGACAGAGGGATGGAGGTGAACACAGGAAGTGGAGGTGAAGACAGGAAGTGGGGGTGAAGACAGGAAGTGGAGTTGAACACGGGAAGTGGAGGTGAAGACAGGGAGTGGGGGTGAAGACAGGAAGTGGAGTTGAACACGGGAAGTGGAGGTGAAGACAGGGAGTGGAGGTGAAGACAGGATGTGGAGTTGAACACGGGAAGTGGAGGTGAAGACAGGGAGTGGAGGTGAAGACAGGAAGTGGAGTTGAACACGGGAAGTGGAGGTGAAGACAGGATGTACTAAGTCCGAATGGAGACAGGAAGTGGAAAGTGCCAATGGAGACAGGAATTGGTGATGAAGACAGGAAGTACTAAGTCCTAATGGAGACAGGAAGTGGAAAGTGCCAATGGAGACAGGAAGTGGAAAGTGCCAATGGAGACAGGAAGTGTAGGTGAAGACAGGAAGTGGATGGACAGGAAGTGCAGGGTTTTCAATGAGGTGATGATTGAACTCCCAGGGTGTTAATTGAAGGTTGTGATTGGATCCCACCAACCTGTGGCTCCCAGTCTTCAAACTCCTCCTCACGAGCGCCTCCCGTCTGATATCTGGGGTCTCTGAAGGGGGGCGGCAGGGGCTCGGGGGGCGCGCTCGCCCCCTTCCTGCGGGACGGGCTCGGAGACTTGACTGGTTTGATGATCCTTCGGGGGGAGAGGGGGGAGACGGGGGAGGAGAACTCTCTGTGCAGAGCCGCCATGGCCGAGCCCGCGATGGAGACCTGGCCGAGCCAATGAGAGGGAGGCATGAGAACGATAATGGTACGGTGAGAAAACGATAATGGTACGGTGAGAAAACGATAATGCTACGGTGAGAAAACGGTGAGAAAACGATAATGGTATGGTGAGAAAACAATAATGGTACGGTGAGAAAACGATAATGGTACGGTGAGAAAACGGTGCGAAAACGATAATGGTACGGTGAGAAAACGATAATGCTACGGTGAGAAAACGGTGAGAAAACAATAATGGTACGGTGAGAAAACGATAATGCTACGGTGAGAAAACGGTGAGAAAACGATAATGCTACGGTGAGAAAACGGTGAGAAAACGATAATGGTACGGTGAGAAAACGGTGAGAAAACGGTGAGAAAACGATAATGGTACGGTGAGAAAACGGTGAGAAAACGATAATGGTACGGTGAGAAAACGATAATGCTACGGTGAGAAAACGGTGAGGAAAACGATAATGCTACGGTGAGAAAACGGTGAGAAAACGATAATGGTACGGTGAGAAAACGGTGAGAAAACGGTGAGAAAACGATAATGGTACGGTGAGAAAACGGTGCGAAAACGGTGAGAAAACGATAATGCTACGGTGAGAAAACGGTGAGAAAACGGTGAGAAAACGATAATGGTACGGTGAGAAAACGATAATGCTACAGTGAGAAAACGATAATGGTACGGTGAGAAAACGATAATGCTACGGTGAGAAAACGGTGAGAAAACGTAATGCTACGGTGAGAAAACGGTGAGAAAACGATAATGGTATGGTGAGAAAACAATAATGGTACGGTGAGAAAACGATAATGGTACGGTGAGAAAACGGTGCGAAAACGATAATGGTACGGTGAGAAAACGATAATGCTACGGTGAGAAAACGGTGAGAAAACGATAATGGTACGGTGAGAAAACGATAATGCTACGGTGAGAAAACGGTGAGAAAACGATAATGCTACGGTGAGAAAACGGTGAGAAAATGATAATGGTACGGTGAGAAAACGGTGAGAAAACGGTGAGAAAACGATAATGGTACGGTGAGAAAACGGTGCGAAAACGGTGAGAAAACGATAATGCTACGGTGAGAAAACGGTGAGAAAACGGTGAGAAAACGATAATGGTACGGTGAGAAAACGATAATGGTACGGTGAGAAAACGGTGAGAAAACGGTGAGTAAACGATAATGGTACGGTGAGAAAACGGTGAGTAAGCGATAATGGTACGGTGAGAAAACGGTGAGTAAACGGGGAAAAAACGAAAATGGTACGGTGCGAAAACGATAATGGTACAGTGAGAAAACGATAATGCTACGGTGAGAAAACGGTGAGAAAACAATAATGGTACGGTGAGAAAACGATAATGGTACGGTGAGAAAACGATGAGAAAACGGTGAGTAAACGATAATGGTACGGTGAGAAAACGGTGAGTAAACGATAATGGTACGGTGAGAAAATGGTGAGAAAACGGTGAGTAAACGGGGAAAAAAACGATAATGGTACGGTGAGAAAACGATAATGCTACGGTGAGAAAACTGTGAGAAAACGATAATGCTACGGTGAGAAAACGGTGAGAAAACGATAATGGTACAGTGAGAAAACGATAATGCTACGGTGAGAAAACGGTGAGAAAACGATAATGGTACGGTGAGAAAACGGTGAGAAAGCGATAATGGTACGGTGAGAAAACGGTGAGAAAACGATAATGGTACAGTGAGAAAACGATAATGGTACGGTGAGAAAATGGTGAGAAAACGATAATGGTACGGTGAGAAAATGGTGAGAAAACGGTGAGTAAACGGGGAAAAAACGAAAATGGTACGGTGCGAAAACGATAATGGTACAGTGAGAAAACGATAATGCTACGGTGAGAAAACGGTGAGAAAACGGTGAGAAAACGATAATGGTACAGTGAGAAAACGATAATGGTACGGTGAGAAAACGATAATGGTACAGTGAGAAAACGATAATGCTACGGTGAGAAAACGATAATGGTACAGTGAGAAAACGACAATGCTACGGTGAGAAAACGGTGAGAAAACGATAATGGTACGGTGAGAAAACGATAATGGTACGGTGAGAAAACGATAATGGTACGGTGAGAAAACGGTGAGAAAGCGATAATGGTACGGTGAGAAAACGATAATGGTACAGTGAGAAAACGATAATGGTACAGTGAGAAAACGATAATGGTACGGTGAGAAAATGGTGAGAAAATGGTGAGAAAACGGTGAGTAAACGGGGGAAAAAAACGAAAATGGTACGGTGAGAAAACGATAATTCTACGGTGAGAAAACGGTGCGAAAACGATAATGGTACAGTGAGAAAACGATAATGGTACAGTGAGAAAACGATAATGGTACGGTGAGAAAACGATAATGGTACGGTGAGAAAACGGTGAGAAAACGATAATGGTACAGTGAGAAAATGATAATGGTACAGTGAGAAAACGACAATGCTACGGTGAGAAAACGATAATGCTACGGTGAGAAAACGGTGAGAAAACGATAATGGTACGGTGAGAAAACGATAATTCTACGGTGAGAAAACGGTGAGAAAACGATAATGGTACAGTGAGAAAACGATAATGGTACAGTGAGAAAACGATAATGGTACGGTGAGAAAATGGTGAGAAAACGGTGAGTAAACGGGGAAAAAACGAAAATGGTACGGTGCGAAAACGATAATGCTACGGTGAGAAAACGGTGAGAAAACGATAATGGTACAGTGAGAAAACGATAATGGTACAGTGAGAAAACGATAATGGTACGGTGAGAAAATGGTGAGAAAACGGTGAGTAAACGGGGAAAAAAACGAAAATGGTACGGTGCGAAAACGATAATGCTACGGTGAGAAAACTGTGAGTAAACGATAATGGTACGGTGAGAAAATGGTGAGAAAACGGTGAGTAAACGGGGAAAAAACGATAATGGTACGGTGAGAAAACGATAATGGTACGGTGAGAAAACGGTGAGAAAAGGATAATGCTACGGTGAGAAAACTGTGAGAAAACGGGGAAAAAACGATAATGGTACGGTGAGAAAACGATAATGGTACGGTGAGAAAACGGTGAGAAAACGATAATGGTACGGTGAGAAAACGGTGAGAAAACGATAATGGTACAGTGAGAAAACGACAATGCTACGGTGAGAAAACGATAATGCTACGGTGAGAAAACGATAATGCTACGGTGAGAAAACGGTGAGAAAACGGTGAGAAAACCATAATGGTACGGTGAGAAAACGATAATGCTACGGTGAGAAAACGATAATGGTACGGTGAGAAAACGATAATGCTACGGTGAGAAAACGATAATGGTACGGTGAGAAAACGATAATGGTACGGTGAGAAAACGATAATGCTACGGTGAGAAAACGATAATGGTACGGTGAGAAAACGATAATGGTACAGTGAGAAAACGACAATGCTACGGTGAGAAAACGATAATGGTACAGTGAGAAAACGATAATGCTACGGTGAGAAAACGGTGAGAAAACGATAATGGTACGGTGAGAAAACGGTGAGAAAACGATAATGGTACGGTGAGAAAATGGTGAGAAAACGGGGAAAAAACGAAAATGGTACGGTGCGAAAACGATAATGGTACAGTGAGAAAACGATAATGCTACGGTGAGAAAACGGTGAGAAAACGGTGAGAAAACGATAATGGTACAGTGAGAAAACGATAATGGTACGGTGAGAAAACGATAATGGTACAGTGAGAAAACGATAATGCTACGGTGAGAAAACGATAATGGTACAGTGAGAAAACGACAATGCTACGGTGAGAAAACGGTGAGAAAACGATAATGGTACGGTGAGAAAACGATAATGGTACGGTGAGAAAACGGTGAGAAAGCGATAATGGTACGGTGAGAAAACGATAATGGTACAGTGAGAAAACGATAATGGTACAGTGAGAAAACGATAATGGTACGGTGAGAAAATGGTGAGAAAACGGTGAGTAAACGGGGGAAAAAACGAAAATGGTACGGTGAGAAAACGATAATTCTACGGTGAGAAAACGGTGCGAAAACGATAATGGTACAGTGAGAAAACGATAATGGTACAGTGAGAAAACGATAATGGTACGGTGAGAAAACGATAATGGTACGGTGAGAAAACGGTGAGAAAACGGTGAGAAAACGGTGAGAAAACGATAATGGTACAGTGAGAAAACGATAATGGTACAGTGAGAAAACGACAATGCTACGGTGAGAAAACGGTGAGAAAACGATAATGGTACGGTGAGAAAATGGTGAGAAAACGGTGAGTAAACGGGGAAAAAACGAAAATGGTACGGTGAGAAAACGATAATGGTACGGTGAGAAAACGATAATGCTACGGTGAGAAAACGATAATGGTACGGTGAGAAAACGATAATGGTACGGTGAGAAAACGATAATGCTACGGTGAGAAAACGATAATGCTACGGTGAGAAAACGATAATGCTACGGTGAGAAAACGATAATGCTACGGTGAGAAAACGATAATGCTACGGTGAGAAAACGACAATGCTACGGTGAGAAAACGATAATGGTACAGTGAGAAAACGATAATGGTACAGTGAGAAAACGACAATGCTACGGTGAGAAAACGATAATGCTACGGTGAGTAAACGGTGAGAAAACGATAATGCTACGGTGAGAAAACGATAATGGTACAGTGAGAAAACGATAATGGTACAGTGAGAAAACGATAATGGTACAGTGAGAAAACGACAATGCTACGGTGAGAAAACGATAATGCTACGGTGAGAAAACGGTGAGAAAACGATAATGGTACGGTGAGAAAACGATAATGGCACGAAAACAATAATAGTACGGTGAGAAAACGATAATGCTACGGTGAGAAAACGATAATGGTACGGTGAGAAAACGATAATGGTACGGTGAGAAAACGATAATGCTACGGTGAGAAAACGATAATGGTACGGTGAGAAAACGATAATGGTACGGTGAGAAAACGATAATGGTACGGTGAGAAAACGATAATGGTACGGTGAGGAAAACGATAATGGTACAGTGAGAAAACGATAATGGTACGGTGAGAAAACGATAATGGTACGGTGAGAAAACGATAATGGTACGGTGAGAAAACGACAATGCTACGGTGAGAAAACGATAATGCTACGGTGAGAAAACGGTGAGAAAACGATAATGGTACGGTGAGAAAACGATAATGGTACGGTGAGAAAACGATAATGGTACGGTGAGAAAACGATAATGGTACGGTGAGAAAACGATAATGGTACGGTGAGAAAACGATAATGGCACGAAAACGATAATGTACGGTGAGAAAACGATAATGCTACGGTGAGAAAACGATAATGCTACGGTGAGAAAACGATAATGCTACGGTGAGAAAACGATAATGGTACGGTGAGAAAACGATAATGGTACGGTGAGAAAACGATAATGCTACGGTGAGAAAACGATAATGCTACGGTGAGAAAACGATAATGGTACGGTGAGAAAACGATAATGGTACGGTGAGAAAACGATAATGGTACGGTGAGAAAACGATAATGGTACGGTGAGAAAACGATAATGGTACGGTGAGAAAACGATAATGGTACGGTGAGAAAACGATAATGGTACGGTGAGAAAACGATAATGGTACGGTGAGAAAACGATAATGCTACGGTGAGTTTATTTTGTATGTACTTGCTAGTCTTTGTTTTTAATTGCTCCTAAAATGTTGGCATTTTAGTAATTGGTTAATTGATAAAGTGTGTTTGTGAGGGTCGTGTGTGTTGTTGTTGTTGTGCATCGTACAGCATGCCGTTTGTGAAGCCAGGAGAAGGGCAAGTATATGTTTGTATACTTCTTGTAATTTGTTTATAATTGTTGTTTGCTACTCAAATATAAATAAACCAGGTCTTAAAACACTTTGCTAATACAAATCTGTTGCCTCGTTGTTTCATCGGAGCTGGATCCAGAAAGCAGATTTTACTTTGTGCGTGTTTAGTGTTTGTAGTGATCCATAGAGGAAGGCAGTGATGAAACGTGATGTTTGTTTGTTTGTTTGTTTATGAAGGTGAATCACACGCTGCACGTTGTTTAGGTGTCGCTGTTAGAGTGAGATGGAGGGTTTTGAGGTGATGATGATGAAGGCCTCCTCTTACCTCCAGGCTCGCTTCAGGTTTAGGAACAGAGACTTTGGAAACTGTGAAGTGAGGAACCGGAGACGGTTCTGCAGAGATCTGGATCTGAGACGGGATGTGGATCTGAGACGGGATGTGGATCTGAGACGGGATGTGGATCTGAGACGTTTCTTCAGAGATCTGGATCTGAGACGTTTCTTCAGAGATCTGGATCTGAGACGGGATCTGAGACGGGATCTGAGACGGGATCTGAGACGGGATCTGAGACGGGATCTGGATCTGAGATGTTTCTTCAGAGATCTGGATCTGAGACGGGATCTGAGACGGGATCTGAGAGGGATCTGGATCTGAGATGTTTCTTCAGAGATCTGGATCTGAGACAGGATCTGGATCTGAGACGATTCTTCAGAGATCTGGATCTGAGACGGGATCTGGATCTGAGACGTTTCTTCAGAGATCTGGATCTGAGATGGGATCTGAGACGGGATCTGGATCTGAGACGGGATCTGGATCTGAGACGATTCTTCAGAGATCTGGATCTGAGACGGGATCTGAGACAGGATCTGGATCTGAGACGATTCTTCAGAGATCTGGATCTGAGACGGGATCTGGATCTGAGACGGGATCTGGATCTGAGACGATTCTTCAGAGATCTGGATCTGAGAAACTGCTCTGACTTTTGTCTCCGTAGCTTCAGTAGAAAGACTTTTCACAACAACTTCCTGCTTCTCCTCCGTTGTTGTCTCCACTTCCTGTTGTTGTTGTTGTTGTTTTATCTCCACCTCTACCTCTTCTTCTGCAGCTCCACTGACGGGCTGACGGACGCGAGCGAGGTCAACAGCGGCGACAACCGTGGCCACCGCCGTCGCTTTACCCCCCCCTTCAGCCTGGAGACAAAACACACTGCTCAGGACCCTCCCAGAGCAGCTGAAAACAGGCTTTAAATACACACCACAGAAGAAGAAACAGGACCTCCAGAGCAGCTGAAAACAGGCTTTAAATATACACCACAGAAGAAGAAACAAGACCTCCAGAGCAGCTGAAAACAGGCTTTAAATATACACCACAGAAGAAGAAACAAGACCTCCAGAGCAGCTGAAAACAGGCTTTAAAATACACCACAGAAGAAACAGACTCCAGAGCAGCTGAAAACAGGCTTTAAATATACACCACAGAAGAAGAAACAAGACCTCCAGAGCAGCTGAAAACAGGCTTTAAATACACACCACAGAAGAAGAAACAAGACCTCCAGATCAGCTGAAAACAGGCTTTAAATACACACCACAGAAGAAGAAACAGGTCCATGCATCGTGCAGCTTTAAAAAAAATTTAAATGTATATATGAATATATAAAATCTATAAAAATGGTTCATAATTGTTGAATTAGTGGCGAAATGAATCCAAACCTGTCGGCTCTGCTCCAACATCATGGAGGAGCTGCTCTGCCCCATCATCATGGAGGAGCTGCTCTGCCCCATCATCATGGAGGAGCTGCTCTGCTCCATCATCATGGAGGAGCTGCTCTGCTCCATCATCAAGTGGGAGGAGGAGGAGGAGGAGGTGCTGACGGAGGTGAAGCTGCTCTCAGCCTGCAGGCCGGAGTGCTTCCAGGGGGGGGGCACCTCCGCAGAGGAGGCCAGCTGCAGGGGGAGGGGAGGGGCGTTAGTTTCACTTTACAACACTAGGGTCCTAAAGTAAGTTCCTGCAGAGAGACAGACAGCGGACTCTGGGCTGAGAAACAGGGAAATGGACTAATCAGTGGAGGGTGTGGTTTCCTGTGTGTCCACAAGAGGGAGCCACTACCATGGATGTACATTCATCTGTACTAGTGTGTGTGTGTGTGTGTGTGTGTGTGTGTGTGTGTGTGTGTCTGTGCACGTGCGTGTGTGCGTGTGTGTGTGTGTTATTGTAAGTGTAATCAGCTAAATGTACTTAAGGTATTAAATGCAAATGTGGCCGATGCAGAAAAATCAAAAACAAGGTATTGCACATAATTAGAAATTAAAAGAGTAGAAATAAACAATTCTAAAATATAAACATCTTAAAATAGAAATAGAAATAAATCAGCATTAGAGAAATATACAGATGACCGTTAAGATAAAAAATGTATAAACTGTCTGACAAATAAACAATTGCAGCAGGGTGTCTACGTTAATGAGGGTAAACGGAGATAAACGTCCTCACCTGTTTGCGGGTTATGACGGGAGACTTCACAGGTCTGATGGAGGGGACAGCGACTCTGGAGGAGGGGGACACGGGTCTGCAGGACACAGGGAACAGAGACATTAAAGAGCCAGCGAAAGAGAACCCAAATACCTGTACTTTCTACTTCTTACATGTTGAACACAAATACCTGTACTTTCTACTTCTTACATGTTGAACACAAATACCTGTACTTTCTACTTCTTACATGTTGAACTCAAATACCTGTACTTTCTACTTCTTACATGTTGAACTCAAATACCTGTACTTTCTACTTCTTACATGTTGAACACAAATACCTGTACTTTCTACTTCTTACATGTTGAACTCAAATACCTGTACTTTCTACTTCTTACATGTTGAACTCAAATACCTGTACTTTCTACTTCTTACATGTTGAACACAAATACCTGTACTTTCTACTTCTTACATGTTGAACTCAAATACCTGTACTTTCTACTTCTTACATGTTGAACTCAAATACCTGTACTTTCTACTTCTTACATGTTGAACTCAAATACCTGTACTTTCTACTTCTTACATGTTGAACTCAAATACCTGTACTTTCTACTTCTTACATGTTGAACTCAAATACCTGTACTTTCTACTTCTTACATGTTGAACCCAAATACCTGTACTTTCTACTTCTCACATGTTGAACTCAAATACCTGTACTTTCTACTTCTTACATGTTGAACTCAAATACCTGTACTTTCTACTTCTTACATGTTGAACCCAAATACCTGTACTTTCTACTTCTCACATGTTGAACTCAAATACCTGTACTTTCTACTTCTTACATGTTGAACTCAAATACCTGTACTTTCTACTTCTTCATGTTGAACTCAAATACCTGTACTTTCTACTTCTCACATGTTGAACTCAAATACCTGTACTTTCTACTTCTCTCATGTTGAACTCAAATACCTGTACTTTCTACTTCTTACATGTTGAACTCAAATACCTGTACTTTCTACTTCTTACATGTTGAACCCAAATACCTGTACTTTCTACTTCTCACATGTTGAACTCAAATACCTGTACTTTCTACTTCTCTCATGTTGAACTCAAATACCTGTACTTTCTACTTCTTACATGTTGAACCCAAATACCTGTACTTTCTACTTCTTACATGTTGAACTCAAATACCTGTACTTTCTACTTCTCTACATGTTGAACTCAAATACCTGTACTTTCTACTTCTTACATGTTGAACTCAAATACCTGTACTTTCTACTTCTTACATGTTGAACTCAAATACCTGTACTTTCTACTTCTTACATGTTGAACCCAAATACCTGTACTTTCTACTTCTTACATGTTGAACCCAAATACCTGTACTTTCTACTTCTTACATGTTGAACTCAAATACCTGTACTTTCTACTTCTTACATGTTGAACCCAAATACCTGTACTTTCTACTTCTTACATGTTGAACCCAAATACCTGTACTTTCTACTTCTTACATGTTGAACTCAAATACCTGTACTTTCTACTTCTTACATGTTGAACCCAAATACCTGTACTTTCTACTTCTCACATGTTGAACTCAAATACCTGTACTTTCTACTTCTCACATGTTGAACTCAAATACCTGTACTTTCTACTTCTTACATGTTGAACCCAAATACCTGTACTTTCTACTTCTCACATGTTGAACTCAAATACCTGTACTTTCTACTTCTTACATGTTGAACTCAAATACCTGTACTTTCTACTTCTCTCATGTTGAACTCAAATACCTGTACTTTCTACTTCTTACATGTTGAACTCAAATACCTGTACTTTCTACTTCTTACATGTTGAACTCAAATACCTGTACTTTCTACTTCTTACATGTTGAACTCAAATACCTGTACTTTCTACTTCTTACATGTTGAACCCAAATACCTGTACTTTCTACTTCTCACATGTTGAACTCAAATACCTGTACTTTCTACTTCTCTCATGTTGAACTCAAATACCTGTACTTTCTACTTCTTACATGTTGAACTCAAATACCTGTACTTTCTACTTCTTACATGTTGAACTCAAATACCTGTACTTTCTACTTCTCTACATGTTGAACTCAAATACCTGTACTTTCTACTTCTCACATGTTGAACTCAAATACCTGTACTTTCTACTTCTTACATGTTGAACTCAAATACCTGTACTTTCTACTTCTTACATGTTGAACCAAATACCTGTACTTTCTACTTCTTACATGTTGAACCCAAATACCTGTACTTTCTACTTCTTACATGTTGAACTCAAATACCTGTACTTTCTACTTCTTACATGTTGAACTCAAATACCTGTACTTTCTACTTCTTACATGTTGAACTCAAATACCTGTACTTTCTACTTCTTACATGTTGAACTCAAATACCTGTACTTTCTACTTCTTACATGTTGAACTCAAATACCTGTACTTTCTACTTCTTACATGTTGAACCCAAATACCTGTACTTTCTACTTCTTACATGTTGAACTCAAATACCTGTACTTTCTACTTCTTACATGTTGAACTCAAATACCTGTACTTTCTACTTCTTACATGTTGAACTCAAATACCTGTACTTTCTACTTCTTACATGTTGAACTCAAATACCTGTACTTTCTACTTCTTACATGTTGAACTCAAATACCTGTACTTTCTACTTCTTACATGTTGAACTCAAATACCTGTACTTTCTACTTCTTACATGTTGAACCCAAATACCTGTACTTTCTACTTCTTACATGTTGAACCCAAATACCTGTACTTTCTACTTCTTACATGTTGAACTCAAATACCTGTACTTTCTACTTCTTACATGTTGAACCCAAATACCTGTACTTTCTACTTCTTACATGTTGAACCCAAATACCTGTACTTTCTACTTCTTACATGTTGAACTCAAATACCTGTACTTTCTACTTCTTACATGTTGAACACAAATACTACTTCTACTTGAGTACAGGATGTGTGTACTTCTACTTGAGTAAAGGATGTGTGTTCTTCTACTTGAGTACAGGATGTGTGTACTTCTACTTGAGTAAAGGATGTGTGTACTTCTACCTGAGTAAAGGATGTGTGTACTTCTACTTGAGTAAAGGATGTCTGTTCTTCTACGTGAGTATAGGATGTGTGTACTTCTACTTGAGTAAAGGATGTCTGTTCTTCTACTTGAGTACAGGATGTGTGTACTTCTACTGAGTACAGGATGTGTGTACTTCTACTGAGTAAAGGATGTGTGTACTTCTACTTGAGTAAAGGATGTGTGTACTTCTACTTGAGTACAGGATGTGTGTACTTCTACCTGAGTACAGGATGTGTGTTCTTCTACTTGAGTACACGATGTGTGTTCTTCTACTTGAGTACAGGATGTGTGTACTTCTACCTGAGTACAGGATGTGTGTACTTTTGCCATCTCTGGTGACAAGTAATATAAGTTTAAGTACATAAAGTATATTTAGTAATAAGTGTGTTTGTCTCACCTGACGGGGGCGGGCTGTGGGCCCTTCACGTGACGGACAGGTGAAGGAGACTGCTGCCGGCCCCCCCCCACCTTAGAGACGTAGGACTGAGGGGAGCGGGAGGTGGGTTTGGGGGGAACCCTCGGGGGGGTTTTGTGAGACAGATGCTGGGTCATCATTCCTGATTCCACATGCATCTCCATCATGGAGGAGGACTGGAAGCTGGCCTCCATCTTCTGCAGAGAAACAGGGACAGCTTGAGCGGATCATCAGTATAACATGTGTTACCGGGGGATACTGAGCTGAGGACAGGTCTGCAGACCCGCTTATTAAGGCATACTATAAGATCAGAGCTGCACCGACCCCCCACTTTCAAAGCACACCTCTTCAGACTGGCTTTTCATTTGTGAATTATGCTGTGTGTTCTTTATTCTATTTTATCATGTTTTATCAAACCACGTAAAGCGTCTTTGAGCACCTGGAAAAGCGCTTTGAAATCAAATGTATTATTATTATTAAGATGATAGAAAAACGTCTGTCCCAGTTCCTCTAAATCCAAGCGGATGACTCGAACTCCTCCAGGTTGCAGATTGTTTAGGTATTTAACGGTTGAAGAGGATGAGAGTGGTTCTGATGGCGTGTTCTCTCTCACCCTCTGCACGGTGCTTTGGGAGGAGGCGGCCATCTGAGACGTCACGATCGTCTCGGTTTTCTTCACCGGCACGGCTTCCTCACCTGCAGCGGGAAACAGAGAAACACTTTCATTAGATTTCTGACGCAGGGGAAGTCGACACAGGTCAGACACATAGCTTCGACCAAAAACACATTTAAACTCACTGAGATCAAAGTTTTAAATTAAAAGTCAACTTTTATTTTGTCGATAATATTCGGAAATGCACAATTTATAGAAATTATTGGTAATAAATATATAAACTTGTATTTGTATCTAGGCTAACAGTGTCCCTGCTTCATGTCTTTATGCTAAGCTAGGCTAACAGTGTCCCTGCTTCATGTCTTTATGCTAAGCTAGGCTAACAGTGTCCCTGCTTCATGTCTTTATGCTAAGCTAGGCTAACAGTGTCCCTGCTTCATGTCTTTATGCTAAGCTAGGCTAACAGTGTCCCCTGCTTCATGTCTTTATGCTAAGCTAGGCTAACAGTGTCCCTGCTTCATGTCTTTATGCTAAGCTAGGCTAACCTTTCCCCCTCTATGCTTCCCGTCCTTGTGCTCCAATAGGCTAGTGACGTCCTGGGTGCTCAGAGATCAAACTAAAACACCAGGTACTGTATATCTATAGATCTACAGTTCTCTACATGTCTGTGTCCTGTTGCCGGGCCGACTCCCTCACCTTGCACCAGCAGCTCGCAGGTGGAGGTTGCTCTTCCGCTGCTGTTGGTGGCGGTGGCAGAATAGTTCCCAGAATCCTCAGGGAAGGCCTCAGCGATCAGCAAGCTGTGCGTCTCGCCCTCCGTCAGGATCCTGAAGTCTGGCGAGCTCTGGATCTCCGCCCCTTCCCTGAAGAACTTCACTTGGGGGAGGGGGATACCTGAGACTCTGACGTCCAGCCTCACCTGGCTGCCCTGGAGCACCGTGGAGCTCTGGAGGCGGAGCAGGAAGCTGGGAGGGGCTGTCTCCGCTGGATATCATTAATTAAACTGGGGCTCCAATCACTGCACCGTCAAGCATCACTTCCTGCCATTCTAGGACTCAGACACTGGGACCAGTTGGGGGAGACAGGTCTCAAGATGCCGCATGTTTCAAAATGTGTGAGCACCAAACAAGAGTCAGACCAGATGCTCAGGACTTCTGCTCCTTCAACCCAAAGAGGTCTCACACATCGGTCTCTTGCTGAAACACACTGCAGAGCGAAGCAGTTGATCTGTGACTGAGCGTGCTCCCGTTAAGGAAAGCTATGCCGCAGCAGCTGCTTCTATATCTGTTTTATCACAGGGTGAAGAGCCAGCTCTCAGCGAGGACACATTTAGACTAACACAATGCATAACTTCACTTCATGTCTCTGAGTGGCTCTGTGGTTGGTTGATGTCTTTTGTGTGACCTTTGTGTCTCTGTGTCGCTGTTTTGTGTCTTTGGGCTTTTATTTGTTGTCTTTCCTCCTTGTATGTTCCTTTCTTGTGTCTTTAAGGTCTTGTTTTTGTGACTCTTTGTAGCTTCCTGCCTCTCTGCTGCAGCTTCCTGCCTCTCTGTAGTAGCTTCCTGCCTCTCTGCTGTAGCTTCCTGCCTCTCTGCAGTAGCTTCCTGCCTCTCTGCTGCAGCTTCCTGCCTCTCTGTAGTAGCTTCCTGCCTCTCTGCTGTAGTTTCCTGCCTCTCTGTAGTAGCTTCCTGCCTCTCTGCTAGTAGCTTCCTGCCTCTCTGCTGTAGCTTCCTGCCTCTCTGCGTAGCTTCTGCCTCTCTGCGTAGCTTCCTGCCTCTCTGCTGCAGCTTCCTGCCTCTCTGCTGCAGCTTCCTGCCTCTCTGCTGCAGCTTCCTGCCTCTCAGCAGTAGCTTCCTGCCTCTCTGCTGTAGCTTCCTGTCTCTCTGCAGTAGCTTCCTGTCTCTCTGCATTAGCTTCCTGCCTCTCTGCTGTAGCTTCCTGCCTCTATGCAGTAGCTTCCTGCCTCTCTGCAGTAGCTTCCTGCCTCTCTGCTGTAGCTTCCTGCCTCTCTGCGTAGCTTCCTGCCTCTCTGCTGTAGCTTCCTGCCTCTCTGCGGTAGCTTCCTGCCTCTCTGCGGTAGCTTCCTGCCTCTCTGCTGTAGCTTCCTGCCTCTATGCGGTAGCTTCCTGCCTCTCTGCGGTAGCTTCCTGTCTCTCTGCGGTAGCTTCCTGCCTCTCTGCTGTAGCTTCCTGCCTCTCTGCTGTAGCTTCCTGCCTCTCTGCTGTAGCTTCCTGCCTCTCTGCTGTAGCTTCCTGCCTCTATGCGGTAGCTTCCTGCCTCTCTGCTGTAGCTTCCTGCCTCTCTGCTGTAGCTTCCTGCCTCTCTGCTGTAGCTTCCTGCCTCTCTGCTGTAGCTTCCTGTCTCTCTGCGGTAGCTTCCTGTCTCTCTGCTGTAGCTTCCTGCCTCTCTGCTGTAGCTTCCTGCCTCTCTGCTGTAGCTTCCTGCCTCTCTGCAGTAGCTTCCTGCCTCTCTGCAGTAGCTTCCTGCCTCTCTGCAGTAGCTTCCTGCCTCTCTGCAGTAGCTTCCTGTCTCTCTGCAGTAGCTTCCTGCCTCAGGGGATCCAGCCTCACCTGTGACGAGTAGTTCTGCGGTGCTGGTGGCCTGTCCGGCTCCGTTGGTCGCTCTGACGGAGAACCTCCCACTGTGTGCGGCGGTCACAGCAGGGATCCTCAGAACAGCATGGCCATCGCTGAACGAGATCTGAATGCCGGGCAGAACGGCGGAGGAGAGAACCTGGCCATCACGAAACCAGCTCACCTCAGGAACAGGAGAACCTGCAGAGAACCAGAACCAGGTCACTTAATGCATCACTGCTGCAGGACATCGTTAGCCTAGCTTAGCACAAACACTGGAACGGTAGGGAACTGCTAATATATAAAATAAAAAAGGATGAGTAAACGTCTCCAAATAGAAACCTGCTGCATCCTGAAGAGACGCAGAAGCAACTGATTATTATTTAAAGCGTATTGGTCAACGATTTTGAAATGAAAGCTAACACTAGCTAGCATGAAATCTGAATTGTATGTAATGTGCCGTTATGCACGTTACGCTATAAGCGCTATAAGAGTTATCAGTAGTGTTGGATATCTTGAACTAATGTATTACTTTTGAAGGCACACATATTGAAGTTCATTGATCTGGTTCATTTAAAACGGCACACATCATGTCCAGAGCCAGACATGATCTACTTCCTAGGACATTAGAAACATTGTTCGTAGACAGAGAGGGGGGGGTATCATCTGAGAGGAAAGCTACATTCAACTCCAGGTCAGAAGCATGAGTTCAACAGTCTGTGGGGTGACTTTAGGGAATGCTTTGGAGCGGGAGTTCAAACAAAGCGTCGCTCAGTTTAAAGGACGCACAGAAACACTTTTAGAAACTATAAGAATGAAGAAAGGCGATTGAAGATGAGAAAGTATTAAATGTATAAATGTAAATGTGAGTAGGAATAACTTGCATAATGATTTAAAGGACAATCAGCCTCTGCTCCCTTTGGGACACATGATTTATTATTATTATTAATATGAAGACTTTTTTTCTTTTCTTTTGTTGAATATACAAATATTACCATGAATGTGTATAAATATTATAATGCTGTATTATAACAATACGGCATTCTGTTTTTCACATTTGTTATTTGTTAATCTGTTGGAAATCTGAACGATGACGAGTCTTCCCCAGATGCCCTCAGGAGCAGGCCACAGGCGGTAACGTGGACATCGTATCGTATATACGTGTGTTTCTGATGAAAAGCGCTATAACAATCCAATGTGATGATGATGATGGTGTGATGATGATGATGTGTGAAGGTTCCTCACCGCTGACTTGAGCCTGGAACGTCGCGGCACTACCCTCTAGTGCCACGACGCTCTGCAGCGGCTGCAGGAACGTCGGCGCCTGTGTTGACATGTTGGTCGGCACCCTGCAACACAAACAAACAAACAAACAAACGATCAGAGGGAAGTATAAACAAGAACTCTGCACATTTACTCAGATCAGAAACAAACCACCGATGTATCTTCACACTAGCCAATTAAGAAGCCACACTAGCCAATTAAGAAGTCACACTAGCCAATTAAGAAGCCACACTAGCCAATTAAGAAGCCACACTAGCCAATTAAGAAGTCACACTAGCCAATTAAGAAGCCACACTATCCAATTAAGAAGTCACACTAGCCAATTAAGAAGTCACACTAGCCAATTAAGAAGCCACACTATCCAATTAAGAAGCCACACGAGCCAATTAAGAAGCCACACTATCCAATTAAGAAATCACACTAGCCAATTAAGAAGCCACACTAGCCAATTCAGAAGTTACACTAGCCAATTAAGAAGCCACACTATCCAATTAAGAAGCCACACGAGCCAATTAAGAAGCCACACGAGCCAATTAAGAAGCCACACTAACCAATTAAGAAGCCACACTATCCAATTAAGAAGCCACACGAGCCAATTAAGAAGCCACACTATCCAATTAAGAAATCACACTAGCCAATTAAGAAGCCACACTAGCCAATTAAGAAATCATACTAGCCAATTAAGAAGTTACACTAGCCAATTAAGAAGTTACACTAGGCAATTAAGAAGTCATACTAGACAATTAAGAAGCCACACTAGCCAATTAAGAAGTTACACTAGCCAATTAAGAAGCCACACTAGCCAATTAAGAAGCCACACTAGCCAATTAAGAAGCCACACTATCCAATTAAGAAATCACACTAGCCAATTAAGAACCCACACTAGCCAATTAAGAAGTTACACTAGCCAATTAAGAAGTCATACGAGACAATTAAGAAGCCACACTAGCCAATTAAGAAGTTACACTAGCCAATTAAGAAGCCACACTAGCCAATTAAGAAGCCACACTAGCCAATTAAGAAGTTACACTAGCCAATTAAGAAGCCACACTAGCCAATTAAGAAGTCACACTAGCCAATTAAGAAGCCACACTAGCCAATTAAGAAGTTACACAAGCCAATTAAGAAATCACACTAGCCAATTAAGAAGTTACACTAGCCAATTAAGAAGCCACACTATCCAATTAAGAAGCCACACTAGCCAATTAAGAAGTCACACTAGCCAATTAAGAAGCCACACTAGCCAATTAAGAAGTTACACTAGCCAATTAAGAAGTTACACTAGCCAATTAAGAAATCACACTAGCCAATTAAGAAGTCACACTAGCCAATTAAGAAGTTACACTAGCCAATTAAGAAGTTACACTAGGCAATTAAGAAGTCACACTAGCCAATTAAGAAGCCACACTAGCCAATTAAGAAGTTACACTAGCCAATTAAGAAATCACACTAGCCAATTAAGAAATCACACTAGCCAATTAAGAAGTTACACTAGACAATTAAGAAGTCATACTAGCCAATTAAGAAGTTACACTAGCCAATTAAGAAATCACACTAGGCAATTAAGAAGTCACACTAGCCAATTAAATGTATATATTTTTAAACAATTCTAGTAAATGTTTTTTGCAGTACACAAAAACGAACACAGGGGGGAGCTCTTTGACTTAACACGAACAGGAGCATGCTGGGACATAAACAAATCACCATGGAGAAAGTCATTACACAGAGTTTACTTTGTGATGCTGATAAAATGAAACAAGTCAAAACTACATCTCTGTAAATCCAACATGAACGACTTCAAACCAGCTTCATTTCCAAACAGAGCAACGCTATGTTCCACATGCATCTCCCCACGATCAAACGGGTACAAAGAATACATGACATCAAAGCGTCACGACACAGATGAAGATAATCAGAGCATTCATTATGCACATATTCGTCCCCTTCTTAACACCTGCTGCCTACATTACCCACAATGCAACTCACCAATACAAGCTTCTTCCACACTAACTCTCCATGATAGTCAATGAAACGCTCTTAAATATATGTCTATAAATCCATTATATCAGGCGGGACAGGACGTCTGTGCTGACGAACAAAACAGAAATCACGTACTGAGAAGTGGACTTTATAGGAAATAAACTGAACGTGATGGGAAGCCAATACCGTTATATATTCAGCACCAAACAAGAAGTAAAGACTGTTCGGTGAACAAGGGAACATTTCCTCTTTATCTGCTTTTAGTGCTTTACAATTCAAATAAATAAATGTATTATGATTATCATCTTCTATACATGAGAGTAACTTCCGGGCAAAAAGTGCGGCTCCGCCCACTTTTGGAGGAAACAGCGCTGTCACCTGAACGGCGATCGAGCCTGAAGCCACAGAGCTCGTTCTAATGTTGGAGGAGCAATAAACGACAGCAGCTTTCTGGCAGGTTAAAACGATTTAACTCGCCCGTGAGAGTAACAGCTGGCGAGGTTAGCGCCTCGCCTACTGATTTTAATGTAACCATATATCGAGCCCGATCGTCGGTTCCAATGATTGAATGTAATGGTTTGCCTGACTGGCCGTCGTCACCGGGCTCTTTGAAGATCCACACATCCACGGTTTTCACGGATTGGCAAAAACTTCAGAATGTGTATCGACAGCCGTTCGGATGACGCTTTGTTTTCCCACAAAAGTGGGCGGGGCCGTAATTGTTGCCCGGAAGTGACGCAGGTGTTGCTCTCATCTATTGGACGTAAACTGGGAAAGCTCCACCAACAGTGAACAGTAAGTCTCTGACGTGCAGACACACTGTCTGTTCATATAAAACCGTACCAGTTAATTCTATACTTTAAAACATCCTACTTGTGTTTGTACCATGGTGAACGTATCCGTTTGTATTATTCATAACGTAATATCTAAGTCTCTGGACTCTGAACTCTTTATTAAGACATTCTGATTATCAACAACCTGTTGGTTTACGGATGGATGGTTTGGTTAATCCCATTGGTTCAAAGTAACTCGGAAAGTGTCTTTAAAATATCCAAAGATGTTCAATTGAATGAAAATGAGATCTTTATCTCACAGATCTAGAACAGCCTCACAGTCAGACAACGGTTTCATTCAAGTCAATCTTTTGAGTTCTGGGAGTCAATGCAGGTCCGGTTGTGAAGCCCTTTGGATACATGTGTATATAATAACAGAACCATTTCATTTTAAGCCTCATTTAATGTTATTTTCAGGGGGTTGTAATCCTTTGGGGCAATTCATGCTAACATTAGAAAGCAAGAAATACTAATATTATTTTTTCTCCAGAGCTTTTATCAATGTTGGTCGGATTTAGCAGATTTGTTCTTTACATTGCATTGCATTGCATTTAGCTGAGGCTTTTATCCAAAGAGACTCACAGTAAGTGCGTTCGACCAACACGACACAACCTTGAAGAAAACAGAATCATAAAGTACATCAGGTTTCATAGAGCCAAGCATTTCAAGTGCTGCTCAACTGGCTGTAGGTAAGCCAGTCCTTTGTTAGTATATAAGTGCTTTGTTAGTAGTTCTATCCTCGAGGTGGAGTCGAAAGATCGAGTCATATTTGATGTCAACGCTACCCTCTGGTTGGGATCCAATCCTTAACCATTTGTCAGGATCTGCAGACCCCCTGCTGTGAGGGGAAACAGCTGATCTGCAGACCCCCTGCTGTGAGGGGAAACAGCTGATCTGCTGACAGACACACCATCAGGTCTGTTGGGGGGGCTCCACTGGGTCTGATGACCCCCTGAGCTCAGGGCAGATTAAACACCCGTTTAACCCTGGAGGGGGGGGGTCACTCATAGATTACTTTAAGAGGGGCCTACAGTTCGCACTGGGTGTACGAGCTGGAGCTGTGAGCTAAGTCTGTCCTCTGGAAACAACAAGAGCAAGTTCAACGAAAAGCCCCTTGCTCTCTGTTGACACGAAATAACTTGTTTCTGGAAAACTAAATCCGATCTGTTCAAATACAAACAATAAAAACAACAAAATACGAACTTTATTCTATGAAAACTGACAAATACTAACTTTTGTCTTTAAAAAAACATTGTTTGGTCAAAAATAACAAACCAACCATAAAACACAACCGGTCCTTTAGAAACGACATCGTGTAGTCCCAAGTCCCAGAAGAGACGGACAGGAAGTGGACAAACCAAAGCATGTCAAATGTATGGTCTGATCCACCCGATGAACTGGTTGAGTCCGGTTTGAACCGCTTGGCCTCGACTGCATTCGATCGTCCAGGTGCGTCAGAGAATCCCCATTACGTTGTGAATGCAGAATCAGCACAATTCATGTTTCCATAACCGTTGAAGACAACATTTATAATTCTGACGCAGCTTTCCGACGCGCTCGCCTCCGCCCTGGATTTGGTAAATATGCAAACTAATGGTTCCTGGTTGGCCCAAAGCTGCGGACCAAGCGTCCATAAGATGAGGTAATCGTCACTTTAAATGTTTCCGCTGCAAGGAATTGTGGGACTTTTCAATGGTGTTTTAATTCTATTTCTATTTTGAGATGTTTACATTTTAGAATTGTTTATTTCTACTCTTTGAATTTCTACTTGTTGCTGAAATAAGAAAAAATCCCAAATTCTGGATCAATACAGAACTTCTTATCATTATTATTATTATTATTATTATTATTATTATTATATTATTATTATTGTGGGACGGCATGCCTCCTTTCCTTAGTGAAGGATGCTCCAGTGTTTCCTTTTCTAATGGAGGTAAAAAAGGAAGCATTGAAGCAGATTTTCTCCACAAGAATCCACAAGTTCCTATAACTGTTACACACACACGTATATTTATACACACACACGTATATTTATACACACACACGTATATTTATACACACATATCATTAGATGAAGGATCTTGTTTGTTATGCTTCGTGGAGCTGTAGCGTGTCTTTGTAGTGCAAGTTACGAAACTCATAGCCTTCTGCAAACACACACGGTGAAGAGAAGACATGCTAACGTGCTAACGTTTTCTGTGTTATTAGCACGTCCAGATGATGCTCTGAAGTTAGCTGGAGATAATGCAACGATGCGTTTTAGGTGAAGGGAGCACTGCTTTTAGAATGCCTTTAAAAAACTGGTTTGAACCAGCTGAACCTACATCCTGGGTATCAGAGGAAGTAGAACCCTCTGAGGTGTGAGCGTCCTGCAGAGACTCAAACCCTCTGAGGTGTGAGCATCCTGCAGAGACTCACACCCTCTGAGGAGTGAGCATCCTGCAGAGACTCACACCCTCTGAGGAGTGAGCGTCCTGCAGAGACTCAAACCCTCTGAGGTGTGAGCATCCTGCAGAGACTCACACCCTCTGAGGAGTGAGCGTCCTGCAGAGACTCAAACCCTCTGTCTGTGAGTCCCTGAACGCCTCATCAAACCGACCCGGTTATAAACTGCAGCCGTTAAATCTGTGAGTCCCTGAACGCCTCATCAAACCGATCTGGTTATAAACTGCAGGAGTTAAATCTGTGAGTCCCTGAACGCCTCATTACACCGACCCGGTTATAAACGGCAGGAGTTAAATCTGTGAGTCCCTGAACGCCTCATCACACCGACCCGGTTATAAACGGCAGGAGTTAAATCTGTGAGTCTCTGAACGCCTCATCACACCGATCTGGTTATAAACTGCAGGAGTTAAATCCGTGAGTCCCTGAACGCCTCATCACACCGATCTGGTTACAGCTAAATGTAATCTGATGACTCCGCCGCCTGAACACATCACAGTTTATTAATACTGCGTTATTAACAACGAGTAGTTATAATTAGCATATCTAATAATACTCAGCATTGTCAGGACTTTGAACGCCTTAAAGTACTTTGTTCTTAATACCCTTCTCTTGGTTTGAGGGTTTTACTTTTAGACGTTGTGGTTCTTCTGTGTCTCTCTCTCAGTCTCCAAATAAATGGTATGTGTGTTTGCTCGTGGTTCCAGATGCACTCCACCTCTCCTTTGAGCCTTCCTTAAGTTCAGTGCTGCATGGAGACATCGAGCAGATTTCATGTACATGTGCCTCTCCTCCCTGGCTGTATCTGTTATCCATCACCACGGTAACCCTGCTGGTCCACATGAAGGAACGGCCGTACGATAATACATTAAGAACCACCATGTTTCATGAAGGCGCAGACCGTGTGCTTTGGGTGCTTTGAACGGAGACTTTATGAGGAGAACTAAAGCAATGAGCCGATAGATGGAAAGACGAGTACATGACTTTATTTCAACGCTGCTTCAAATCTACATCGGACTCTCCAAAAGTGACTTCAGACCAAATGAGAGCATCAACTCATCACACATCTCAGTCTGCACTTTAGAAACCAGCCACCAGTATAAACCCCAGACAGGCCAACAGCTGTTCAAGCCCCTCCAAAATAAAAGCTTCAGTGAAGAATCCCCCTGTCTGACACTTCATGGGGGGGGGGTGATCTAACACAGGACACCAAACTCTAAAAATAACACCCGCCCCCCCCAGCCACACCTCAGCGTGACTGACAGCCAGCATGTGGCAGCAGGAGAACTGATAGCCCTGCTGCCGATTCCCTTAAAAAGCCATCAGAGGAGCCGATGCTATCAGCGGCTATTCTGGGACGTCCCGTTATACCCTCCAGCTGGAGCCCAGCGGAGACCCTGAAGCCCTCAACGCGTCTGCAAGGGCTCCTAACTGTGTGTGAGAGGAACTCTGGAGGACTTTAAAAAATAAAAAATCTCACTTACTTGTCTGCACAAGGATGCCTGGGGGGCCCGGCGGGGGGGCTGCTCTTCAGGAAGCAAAGCTCTCTATCCAGAACATGTAGTTTCACACAATCCGAAAGGGAGAAAGGTTGAGCCGTGAAGACGCCCGGGTACTAAAGACAGCAGTTCTACCAGCCGAGGCGTCCAGGCTGGGAACGCTGACTCTGCTCAGGCCGGGCAGCGGGGGGCCGGGGGCTTTATAGTGCAGTGACATCACAGCGGGCGGGGCCTGCCATTGGTCAGCCTGCTGCAGGGACTCATGGGAGAACAGGGGGCCGGTTTATGCAACTCATCACACACGTATCCATCATGCCACATTCACCGTTATAAAAGCATTGATATCCTTCGTGTCCCTGTTCAGCTGGCCGGCTGTCTGATATATGACAGCGTGTGAGAGTCCTCGAACAACATTAAGACATTGACTTTCCCTCAGCAAAGCTTAAAGAACGTGTACGTTAACCGCTGAACCCTGACCACAGTTTTAGAACCTTTTAAGCACTTTCAAACAAAAGATCGTCATAAAGGAAAATGTCGAAAAGAGGATGTTCATTCAGAGACATTACAGCTAAGTGTTAACCAGAGGTTTAACGCAACTCGTACAAGTATTCAAGTATGTGGCACTTAAGTACTTTTTTGTCATATTTGTACTTTACTTAAGTATTTCTTCATACTTCTACTGCACTACATGAGTACAACTTTAAAATAAATATGAAAAATAACATAAAAGTGATCATTTAAATACTGATAGCTTCAATGCTTTTATTAAAAAAACGTTTTTAGCACTAATTCAGATTTTAACTGAGAACATATTAACTAAAGTATGGGAACATTAATTAAAACAACCCACCTCAGTGTCCCTGATATGCAGAGTGAACTAGTGTCGAGGTTTGATGGATTACAATATTATAAAGACAGAAAAGTGAAGATAAATACTGTATCTTTACCGTTTCCGCTATACAGGTGAACCTAACCTATTGAAAGACTTTTAAAATATGAATTATATTTGAATGGAGAAAGAGATTGCTTACAGCATCATTGAGTCCACAGACAGCGGGTCAATAGAGGGCTCTGGGTGTAAAACACGACATTAATAACATGATTTCAACCTCTTCCATCCTCCCTAGCAACAGTCATTCATTAGCTTAGCATCAGTCTGTTATCATAACAACCTCTGAACCGTCAAGATTGACCAATCAGAATCGAGTATTCAACTACGTGTAATAAGTAACTTTAATGTATATTTATAATGATAGTTTTCAAACGTTTTTCTTAATACAAGATATACAAGGCGTTTTACTTGATCTAAATGTGTACTTTAACCACTAATCCCTGACTACGCGTTTAGTCGTAGCAACGGTCATTATTTAGCTTAGCATCGGTCTGTTATCAAGTATTAACGAAGCCCTCTCCCGGGTCCAGCTTCCAGCCTGCTCACCTGCCAGAGAGCTGTAGGATCCGGAACATATCCTCCTCACATGTGGAATATAATGTTTGATTCTTCCCACACGTGTCCCCATCGACAGCTCCGTGAAAAAGATATGTTTAGAGATTAAACTCTTCATCCATTACTTTATCCATTAGCTGCTCTACCTGTTGATCCGTTTCAGTTTCAGCCATCTCCCCATCACTCTGAGAGCTCGTGAAGTTAGAAAATAACATTGACGGATCAATCAGTCAAACACGAAGCGATCTGAAAACACGAATGATGTCTCCTCACCTCCACAGCAAAGGAGACAAGGAGCTAGGGACCGTCTGCAAAGTGCAACCCCGAAACATCAGGAAACACACATTCAATCCCAAGTGTTACTGCCGTGTGTGTGTGTGTGTGTGTGCGCGTGCGTGCGTGTGTGTGTGTGTGCGTCTCAGGTGTTCCCAAAGAGGAGCTGCAGCCCCACCTCTGAGTGAGACTGTTAAATAGTTTTAACAACTACAATATTTCGGTACTTGTACTTCTACTACAGTTCAGAGGTACATGGTTTACTTTTCCTCTACTACAGTTCAGAGGTACATGGTGTACTTCTACTACAGTTCAGAGGTACATGGTGTACTTATACTACAGTTCAGAGGTACATGGTTTCCTTTTCCTCTACTACAGTTCAGAGGTACATGGTGTACTTCTACTACAGTTCAGAGGTACATGGTTTACTTTTCCTCTACTACAGTTCAGAGGTACATGGTGTACTTCTACTACAGTTCAGAGGTACATGGTGTACTTATACTACAGTTCAGAGGTACATGGTTTCCTTTTCCTCTACTACAGTTCAGAGGTACATGGTTTCCTTTTCTTCTACTACAGTTCAGAGGTACATGGTGTACTTCTACTACAGTTCAGAGGTACATGGTGTACTTCTACTACAGTTCAGAGGTACATGGTGTACTTCTACTACAGTTCAGAGGTACATGGTGTATTTCTACTACAGTTCAGAGGTACATGGTGTACTTCTACTACAGTTCAGAGGTACATGGTGTACTTCTACTCCACTACATGTATTAATACCTTTAGTTACTTCACAGATCTGGATGAATGATGTGAAATATAATCAAGTGTTGAATCAGACTTTAGTTCCACCTGGAGTGAATCCACCAGCTACCCTGCAGTCTACAAAGTACTTCAGACTAGCTGCACCTCCACCAGCTACCCTGCAGTCTACAAAGTACTTCAGACTAGCTGCACCTCCACCAGCTACCCTGCAGTCTACAAAGTACTTCAGACTAGCTGCACCTTCACCAGCTACCCTGCAGTCTACAAAGTACTTCAGACTAGCTGCACCTTCACCAGCTACCCTGCAGTCTACAAAGTACTTCAGACTAGCTGCACCTTCACCAGCTACCCTGCAGTCTACAAAGTACTTCAGACTAGCTGCTCCTCCACCAGCTACCCTGCAGTCTACAAAGTACTTCAGACTAGCTGCTCCTCCACCAGCTACCCTGCAGTCTACAAAGCCATTCAGACTAGCTGCTCCTCCACCAGCTACTCTGCAGTCTACAAAGTACTTCAGACTAGCTGCACCTCCACCAGCTACCCTGCAGTCTACAAAGTACTTCAGACTAGCTGCACCTCCACCAGCTACCCTGCAGTCTACAAAGTACTTCAGACTAGCTGCACCTTCACCAGCTACCCTGCAGTCTACAAAGTACTTCAGACTAGCTGCACCTTCACCAGCTACCCTGCAGTCTACAAAGTACTTCAGACTAGCTGCACCTTCACCAGCTACCCTGCAGTCTACAAAGTACTTCAGACTAGCTGCTCCTCCACCAGCTACCCTGCAGTCTACAAAGTACTTCAGACTAGCTGCACCTCCACCAGCTACCCTGCAGTCTACAAAGTACTTCAGACTAGCTGCTCCTCCACCAGCTACCCTGCAGTCTACAAAGTACTTCAGACTAGCTGCACCTCCACCAGCTACCCTGCAGTCTACAAAGTACTTCAGACTAGCTGCACCTCCACCAGCTACCCTGCAGTCTACAAAGTACTTCAGACTAGCTGCACCTCCACCAGCTACCCTGCAGTCTACAAAGTACTTCAGACTAGCTGCACCTTCACCAGCTACCCTGCAGTCTACAAAGTACTTCAGACTAGCTGCACCTCCACCAGCTACCCTGCAGTCTACAAAGTACTTCAGACTAGCTTGGTGTTTCAGTCGCTCCGTCTGCCAGGGGTCGTAACCAGCTGAAACTACGTCTCTGAGTCCGGAGAGATCTGAACCTCTGGCTGCTATGGGACTGTGTCTCTCTGTCATCCAGACACACCAACACTGATTCAGAGTTATTCATTTTGAATCCGGAAGATTCACCAAATTCCTTTATTACGCTCGTTGCGCTCGTCTAATTTATTGTATTTATCATATTTACATATGTTTAGTAGCATGTTGAAGTGCGCTCCAAAATATTGATCTTGTTTATTGATATTTATTATTTTGACGTTATTTTTTTAAATGTAAATATAAATGTATAATTTATCTTTTCATTGGGTTTTCAGTTGAATTATACGTTCAGGGTAATCAACAGTTAAAAAGATGCTGTTCAAATTATTATTGTATTTGTTTTAAAGTTCAATAAATGGACGTTTTCAAAGTCAATGAATAATCGTATTTAATAATCGTGATATCAATTATCGACCAGAATAATCGTGATTATGATTGTTGCCATCACCGCACAGCCCTAGTGCACTCTGTGTCTCGTTGAAATGACAATAGAGTCGTCTAAGTCTTGACACGCATCCACTGAAAGCATTGCTGCGTCCCTCGCGTTGTGTAGTCTATTTAAAACTCTTCTGATGTTGTGAAATGCCCTCGTTGATCATCAACAACTCACTGAGGGAGATATTTATCCAATGGTCCACAAAGAGCCCCATGAAGCTGATCGGTCTGTGATTGGTCTGCTGTCCCTTTTCCATATTCCCTATGTCCTATTCCCTATGTCCTATTCCCTATTCCCTATGTCCTATTCCCTATTCCCTATGTCCTACTCCCTATTCCGTATTCGCTATTCCTTATGTCCTATTCCCTATGTCCTATTCCCTATATCCTATTCCCTATTCCCTATGTCCTATTCCCTATGTCCTAATCCCTATTCCCTATTCCCTATGTCCTATTCCCTATTCCCTATGTCATATTCCCTATTCCCTATGTCCTATTCCCTATTCGCTATTCCCTATGTCCTATTCCATATTCCCTATGTCCTATTCCCTATTCCCTATTCCCTATGTTCTATTCCCTATTCCCTATGTCCTATTCCATATTCGCTATTCCCTATGTCCTATTCCCTATTCCCTATGTCCTATTCCCTATGTCCTATTCCCTATGTTCTATTCCCTATTCCCTATGTCCTATTCCCTATTCCCTATGTCCTATGTCCTATTCCCTATGTCCTATTCCCTATACACTATGTCATATTCCCTATTCCCTATGTCCTATTCCCTATTCCTTATTTCCTATTCCCTTTTCCCTATTGCCTATTCCCTATTCCCTATGTCCTATTCCATATTCCCTATGTCGTATTCCCTATTGCCTATTGCCTATTGCCTATTCCCTATTCCCTATGTCCTATTCCCTATTGCCTATTGCCTATTGCCTATTCCCTATTCCCTATGTCCTATTCTCTATTCCCTATTGCCTATTCCCTATTCACTGTGTCCTATTCCCTATTGCCTGTTGCCTATTCCCTATTCCCTATTGCCTATTCCCTATTCCCTATTCCCTATTCCCTATGTCCTATTCCCTATTGCTTATTCCATATTCCATATGTCCTATTCCCTATTGCCTATTCCCTATTCCCTATGTCCTATTCCCTATTGCCTATTCCCTATGTCCTATTCCCTATTTCCTATTGCCTATTCCCTATGTCCTAGTCCCTAGTCCCTATGTCCTATTCCCTATTCCCTATTGCCTATTCCCTATTGCCTATTCCCTATTCCCTATGTCCTATTTCCTATTCCCTATGTCCTATTCCCTATTCCCTATGTCCTATTGCCTATTGCCTATTCCCTATTCCCTATGTCCTATTCTCTATTCCCTATTCCCTATGTCCTATTCCCTATTGCCTATGTCCTATTCCCTATTCCCTATTGCCTATTGCCTATTCCCTATGTCATATTCCCTATTCCCTATGTCCTATTCCCTATTCCCTATTGCCTATTGCCTATTCCCTATTCCCTATGTCCTATTCCCTATTCCCTATTCCCTATGTCCTATTCCATATTCGCTATTCCCTATGTCCTATTCCGTATTCCCTATGTCTTATTCCCTATGTCCTATTCCCTATGTTCTATTCCCTATTCCCTATGTCATATTCCCTATTCCCTATGTCCTATGTCCTATTCCCTATGTCCTATTCCCTATACACTATGTCCTATTCCCTATTCCCTATGTCCTTTTCCCTATTCCTTATTTCCTATTCCCTATTCCCTATTGCCTATTGCCTATTCCCTATTCCCTATGTCCTATTCCATATTCCCTATGTCGTATTCCCTATTGCCTATTGCCTATTCCCTATTGCCTATTCCCTATTCTCTATGTCCTATTCCCTATTGCCTATTCCCTATTCCCTATGTCCTATTCCCTATTCCCTATTGCCTATTGGCTATTCCCTATTGCCTATTGCCTATTCCCTATTCCCTATTCCCTATGTCCTATTCTATATTCCCTATTGCCTATTCCCTATTCACTGTGTCCTATTCCCTATTGCCTGTTGCCTATTCCCTATTCCCTATTGCCTATTCCCTATTCCCTATTCCCTATGTCCTATTCCCTATTGCCTATTCCCTATTCCCTATGTCCTATTCCCTATTCCCTATTCCCTATTGCCTATGTCCTAGTCCCTAGTCCCTATGTCCTAGTCCCTAGTCCCTATGTCCTATTCCCTATTCCCTATTGCCTATTCCCTATTCCCTATTGCCTATTCCCTATTCCCTATGTCCTATTCCCTATTCCCTATGTCCTATTGCCTATTCCCTATTCCCTATGTCCTATTCCCTATTCCCTATGTCCTATTCCCTATTCCCTATGTCCTATTCCCTATTCCCTATGTCCTATTCCCTATTCCCTATTGCCTATTGCCTATTCCCTATGTCCTATTCCCTATTCCCTATTGCCTATTGCCTATGTCCTATTCCATATTCGCTATTCCCTATGTCCTATTCCCTATTCCCTATGTCCTATTCCATATGTCCTATTCCCTATGTTCTATTCCCTATTCCCTATGTCCTATTCCCTATTCCCTATGTCCTATTCCCTATTCGCTATGTCCTATTCCCTATTCCTTATTTCCTATTCCCTATTGCCTATTGCCTATTCCCTATTCCCTATGTCCTATTCCATATTCCCTATGTCGTATTCCCTATTGCCTATTGTCTATTGCCTATTGCCTATTCCCTATTGCCTATTGCCTATTCCCTATTCCCTATGTCCTATTCCCTATTCCCTATGTCCTATTCCCTATTCCCTATTCCCTATTCCCTATGTCCTATTCCCTATTCCCTATTGCCTATTGCCTATTCCCTATTCCCTATTCCATATTCGCTATTCCCTATGTCCTATTCCCTATGTCCTATTCCCTATGTCCTATTCCCTATGTCCTATGTCCTATGTCCTATGTCCTATTCCCTATACACTATGTCCTATTCCCTATTCCCTATGTCCTATTCCCTATTCCTTATTTCCTATTCCCTATTCCCTATTGCCTATTCCCTATGTCCTATTCCATATTCCCTATGTCGTATTCCCTATTGCCTATTGCCTATTCTCTATGTCCTATTCCCTATTGCCTATTCCCTATTGCCTATTGCCTATTCCCTATTCCCTGTTCCCTATGTCCTATTCTCTATTCCCTATTGCCTATTCCCTATTCACTGTGTCCTATTCCCTATTCCCTATTGCCTATTCCCTATTCCCTATTCCCTATTCCCTATTTCCTATGTCCTATTCCATATTCCCTATGTCGTATTCCCTATTGCCTATTGCCTATTCTCTATGTCCTATTCCCTATTGCCTATTCCCTATTGCCTATTGCCTATTCCCTATTCCCTATTCCCTATGTCCTATTCTCTATTCCCTATTGCCTATTCCCTATTCACTGTGTCCTATTCCCTATTCCCTATTGCCTATTCCCTATTCCCTATTCCCTATGTCCTATTCCCTATTGCCTATTCCATATGTCCTATTCCCTATTGCCTATTCCCTATTCCCTATGTCCTATTCCCTATTGCCTATTCCCTATGTCCTATTCCCTATTCCCTATTTCCTATTGCCTATTCCCTATGTCCTAGTCCCTATGTCCTATTCCCTATTCCCTATTGCCTATTCCCTATTCCTTATTGCCTATTCCCTATTCCCTATGTCCTATTCCCTATTCCCTATGTCCTATTCCCTATGTCCTATTGCCTATTCCCTATTCCCTATGTCCTATTCCCTATTCCCTATGTCCTATTCCCTATTCCCTATTGCCTATTGCCTATTCCCTATTCCCTATGTCCTATTCCCTATTCCCTATGTCCTATTCCCTATTCCCTATGTCCTATTCCCTATTCCCTATTGCCTATTGCCTATTCCCTATTCCCTATGTCCTATTCCCTATTCCCTATGTCCTATTCCCTATTCCCTATTGCCTATTGCCTATTCCCTATTCCCTATGTCCTATTCCCTATTCCCTATGTCCTATTCCCTATTCCCTATTGCCTATTCCCTATTCCCTATGTCCTATTCCCTATTCCCTATTCCCTATAGCATCACAAAGCTCGGCTATTGTCAATGGACCATCTAGTGTTGCCTTGTCACCGTCTTCAGAGAGTGAAACCGTAGTGAGGAGCTTGCTCTGAGCTCCCTGGTTTCTGTGTATCTGCTTGATAGAAGTCTCTAAACTGATTACTGATCTCTTGTGGGTCTACAGTTAAGTTATAGATACTGATTTTATACCGTTGATCGTTCTTTCTGCATTTCCTGTACTCTCCAGGCCAGGACTCTACCCGCTGCTTCCGGGTCGTAGTACGTTAGTTTGGTCCCGCTTTTAGCCACTCGGCCACTTGTTAAGTCATCGTAGCTCTCATGACGGATAGATCGCGTCCTCTATCGTTGTGACGGTACATTTCAGTCTCTGATTTCTTCATTTTGTTTTCTAATGTTTGTAATTCTCGATTATGCTGCTTAGCTTTAGAATGTGTAAAACTGATTCTCCTCTCCTATCAGCTTGAAATGGATCCCGGACGAGCCCCCATTTGTTGCGCCCTGGCTCAAAAGGCCACAACAAAAAGGAGACACAACATGTCAACGCGTAGGTAAAGGGTGTTTATTTGCACAACACTGTTCAAGTCAACTGTGGTTCATACTCATCAGAGCCGGGTGCCTGCAGGAAACAAGCGAGAGAGCAGACAGGAGCAGAGAGGCTTTAAAATAGCTGCAGAGCACCAGACCCAGGTGCCCTGAGTTACTGCAGCCAAGGCAGCACAGACAGCACAGCCACACCCTCTCTACTGATGGACCCACAGGGGCATCACAGCTTCCCATCTAATGCTGGCTGAAGTTTCATCTGTATCTACTTCAAAATAATTGTCAATGCAACTTTCCACAGATGTTACAAAGTCTGTGTCTTGAAGCAGATCAGCGTGTAACCTCCATCTTGCGTGGCGCTCAAACCTAAAGCCTACATCGATCTCCATAAACACAGTTGCGTGGTCACTTATTACAATCCTACTGTAACCCGACCTTTGACCTCGGACAGAAGCTCCACAGAAATAAAAAAATGATCAATACGTGAATGAGTTTGATGTGAGCTCGAATAGCAAGAAAACTCCCTCTGATCCGGAGTTCCTCCAAACGTCACTTACCCTGAAATCCTTCATATATCTGAGCAGTGTGTTGCACAAGAGTCATATCAACCTCAAGGAGTGGATCCAGAGCACACTCCAAGTCTCCTGCTGTAATACGAAGTCCCTCCAAAGCAGACAGAGGGTGATCCTCATTCGGGACAGAGACACTTACAAAATGAATTTTTTGTGACAAAATATTGCCTTGTAATAATATACCTTCCATGTGGGTCTGGGATAGTTTTTAGAAGTTGAAATGGTATCGATTTGTGTACAAGGAGCCACACCTCGTGCGTAAGTACCATGGGAAGCATCACACACTTGGCCTGGCCACCTTTTGCTCAAACAGTGAACATCTGCAGCGAGTAAATGTGTCTCCTGTTGAAAGACTATTTTAGATTTTTGATATTTTACCGTGTTTAAAACTTGCTTCAATTTAGCCAATGTTCTCATCCCCAGGACGTTCCAGCTGTAACTGTGATATCTAAACTGCTGCCCGACTCGCTCTCTCCAAAGACATTCATCTCAGCGTGAAGTAAAGGACCTGTACATATTCTTACAACATGATTAATATGTTGCAAGTGACCCCCCCCCCAAAGGAAACACACACACACACATACACCTCACACACACACACACACACACACACATACACACATACATACATACACACACACACACACACGAACATACACACACACACGAACACACACACACACATACATACACACACACACACACACACATACACACACACGAATACACACACACACCCCACACACACACACACACACACACACACACACACACACACACACACACACCATAACCCTAGCATCTCCCCTAATGAAATGCATACCCCGCCCCTTGTGTAGAAACCCTGAGGGACGTTGATCCTCAGTGTGCGAGGAGCGACCAGTCGGTGTAAAAACTCGGTGCCCAACAACCACACGTTAAACCTGGTCAAGTAATATATCCTTCAGCACATAACTCACATCTGAACATATCAGAACAATATCTGCTGGTCTCATGAAACATACAAAAGACATATGAACACAATGCCATCCTTATTATATAGGTCTGCTCTCGAACAGAATCATATTCAATGGGCTTTCTCTTAAGAAGGAGAGAGGGGAATAAAATAAACCTCCATACACACACATACACACACACACACACACGCGCGCACACACACGCACACACACACACGCATAAAGACAATGTTTGCAACTGTAACTCACAATGCCTGATATCTTCCGACGCATCGTGGCCGTGTGATTCCCACACACACCAGAGGCTACTGTTGGATGCTTCTGTAGAACTCTTCGGCGGCTGGTGGCGCTGTGAAGAGATGCATCTTGCCGTTGAGTTTGCAGGGGTTGTGTTGGAATCGTTGGAATCCACGGAAGGCGTTGATGTCAAGTGAAAATATGGCAGGCCTTGGTCGCAGGAGGGTTGGACATATCAAAGCTGATATTGTGTTCAGTGAGGGGTTCTGTATTAAGTGATGTGTGGTTTTCGGGGAGTCTCCCAGCTAAGCTGCCATCTTGGTCTCGTCCACGTGACCCCCCACCTTCTCCAGCTTTCACTTTCACGATCAATCATTATAAAACACATCATATATATTATTCTGAAATGGACCAATCTGCACAACGACTACTTTCACTGTCTTTCACTATATTCTGATGAGAATACTTTCTACTTTCACTTGAGGAACATTTTGAATGCTTTTACTGTGACAGAGTATTCCTACACGCTGGTACTTCTACTTTTACTCAAGTACAAGATCTGAGTACTTCTACTTTTACTCAAGTACAAGATCTGAGTACTTCTACTTTTACTCAAGTACAAGATCTGAGTACTTCTACTTTTAATCAAGTACAATATTTGAGTACTTCTACTTTTACTCAAGTACAATATCTGAGTACTTCTACTTTTACTCAAGTACCAGATATGAGTACTTCTACTTTTACTCAAGAATAAGATCTGAGTACTTCTACTTTTACTCAAGAACAAGATCTGAGTACTTCTACTTTTACTCAAGAACAAGATCTGAGTACTTCTACTTTTACTCAAATACACGATCTGATTACTTCTACTTTTACTCAAGTCCAAGATCTGAGTACTTCTACTTTTACTCAAGTACCAGATCTGAGTACTTCTACTTTTACTCAAGTACAATATCTGAGTACTTCTACTTTTACTCAAGAACAAGATCTGAGTACTTCTACTTTTACTCAAGTCCAAGATCTGAGTACTTCTACTTTTACTCAAGAATAAGATCTGAGTACTTCTACTTTTACTCAAGAACAAGATCTGAGTACTTCTACTTTTACTCAAGTCCAAGATCTGAGTACTTCTACTTTTACTCAAGTACCAGATCTGAGTACTTCTACTTTTACTCAAGTACAAGATCTGAGTACTTCTACTTTTACTCAAGTCCAAGATCTGAGTACTTCTACTTTTACTCAAGTACCAGATCTGAGTACTTCTACTTTTACTCAAGTACAAGATCTGAGTACTTCTACTTTTACTCAAGTACAAGATCTGAGTACTTCTACTTTTACTCAAGTCCAAGATCTGAGTACTTCTACTTTGACTCATGTACAACATCTGAGTACTTCTACTTTTACTCAAGTACAAGATCTGAGTACTTCTACTTTTACTCAAGTCCAAGATCTGAGTACTTCTACTTTGACTCATGTTCAAATCGTTGTGGCTTCTGTTCAACGTTCACCTGATTTCTGAGATACGACGTTATTTGCCGTTAAAACCTGTTGAATGATTAAATCACAAAAAGACTGATTTATGTTTTTATTTTCAAGAAACACATCCTGTGAGAAAGCAAGAGACGAAATGGACTGACGCAGAACGAGACGTGAACCACATGTCTGCCTTGCCTCCAGATATGACGGAGCTGACTTGAAGACATTCTGACAGCTTTTAGACTGGAGGGAAACTGAATGGAAATATCATCGACCACACACTCCGTGTTCCTCTGTTGAACCTTTCCAAGGACCAATTAGAATCAGCTGAAACACGTGCACTAATTATAGACCAAAGCTAAGGCATTTTAATTTGAGTCATTAAGGAAGAACTCGGGTGATCGGGGACTTGAACCAGCGACCCTCCGGTTCCCAAGCACCCGAACGCCTCTAAGGCCATGAACCTCTTCACAATGTATTCATCTGAAAATCAGGGTCTTCTCCACACAACACTTTGACACAATGTCTCTACTTTAAAGAGTCCTCTCCTGCTGATGTTCAGGTGTATATCAGTATGTAGTGTCTCTACTTTAAAGAGTCCTCTCCTGCTGATGTTCAGGTGTATATCAGTGTGTAGTGTCTCTACTTTAAAGAGTCCTCTCCTGCTGATGTTCAGCTGTATATCAGTATGTAGTGTCTCTACTTTAAAGAGTCCTCTCCTGCTGATGTTCAGGTGTATATCAGTATGTAGTGTCTCTACTTTAAAGAGTCCTCTCCTGCTGATGTCCAGGTGTATATCAGTATGTAGTGTCTCTACTTTAAAGAGTCCTCTCCTGCTGATGTTCAGGTGTATATATGTAGTGTCTCTACTTTAAAGAGTCCTCTCCTGCTGATGTTCAGGTGTATATCAGTATGTAGTGTCTCTACTTTAAAGAGTCCTCTCCTGCTGATGTTCAGGTGTATATCAGTATGTAGTGTCTCTACTTTAAAGAGTCCTCTCCTGCTGATGTTCAGGTGTATATCAGTATGTAGTGTCTCTACTTTAAAGAGTCCTCTCCTGCTGATGTCCAGGTGTATATCAGTATGTAGTGTCTCTACTTTAAAGAGTCCTCTCCTGCTGATGTTCAGGTGTATATCAGTGTGTAGTGTCTCTACTTTAAAGAGTCCTCTCCTGCTGATGTTCAGGTGTATATCAGTATGTAGTGTCTCTACTTTAAAGAGTCCTCTCCTCTGATGTTCAGGTGTATATCAGTATGTAGTGTCTCTACTTTAAAGAGTCCTCTCCTGCTGATGTTCAGGTGTATATCAGTGTGTAGTGTCTCTACTTTAAAGAGTCCTCTCCTGCTGATGTTCAGGTGTATATCAGTATGTAGAGTCTCTACTTTAAAGAGTCCTCTCCTGCTGATGTTCAGGTGTATATCAGTATGTAGTGTCTCTACTTTAAAGAGTCCTCTCCTGCTGATGTTCAGGTGTGTACCAGTATGTAGTGTCTCTACTTTAAAGAGTCCTCTCCTGCTGATATTCAGGTGTGTACCAGTATGTAGTGTCTCTACTTTAAAGAGTCCTCTTTTGAAAGTCGTTCAGTTCCCGCAGTGGAAAACAGATGTTAAAATAGAATCAGGTAGAGCAGCCACAGCAGGACGCACAGGGTCCCCAACCAGGACTGCCAGTCCACAGCGAGGACGTCGAAGACTTCAGACACCAGCCACGAATCTTCACTGCTGCTGACGATCTGGTCCTGAACCCGGGACTCTTCTGCTGACGATTGGTCTGAACCGACTCTCTGCTGACGATCTGGTCCTGAACCCGGGACTCTTCACTGCTGCTGACGATCTGGTCCTGAACCCGGGACTCTTCACTGCTGCTGACGATCTGGTCCTGAACCCGGGACTCTTCACTGCTGCTGACGATCTGGTCCTGAACCCAGGACTCATCACTGCTGCTGACGATCTGGTCCTGAACCCCATCTGAGTGCGACGCCTCCGGGACAAACAGGAAGTGCTGCCCGTTCTCACAGGAAATCACCGCGGTGGCCTCTTCCTCTTTACACCTGAAGCGACCATGATGACAGGAAGTCAGACAGCATACAGCCTCACTCTGGGCCTCAGGATGAGATCTGTTACTATGAATATCTGCCGGACCGCGCCTCCAGAGAGTTGAGGACATTGTGCATTATGTGAGGGGCTAGACAAGTGAAGTCACTGCACACAGACAACATGAGCTATGAAGGACAGTTAACGAGCACATTGTGTTAATCAGTTATTAATTAGGCTGTCACGTGATTTTATGCAGGAGTCAAGGTTCGGTGTGAATCCCGTACGGTGTGGGAATACGTTTACATTTGTTTAGATGAAAAGAATAATGATAATAATTCTGACTTTTTTGTCGAAACTCCAAAAAAACGGTTTAAAAAAAAATTCATTTTTCTTTCAGAGAACTCAAAAGAATACTTTAGGAATATGAATGCACGTGATACGGTACCATACCACAACGGCACAAAAACACAATCCGTTCCAGCCCTAATTCCTAAATACTGAAGTAAAAGTGAGAAATCAAACAACCAGTGCCTTAAAGTTGTTAATATATAACTTACTCACACATTTAAAGGTACGATTCGAAACATCAATAATGTCCATTTGTCTTCTCCACATATGACTGAATCCGCTTCCCTGACTTACGTTGACAAACCACTCGGCTTGTTTGAAACGCAGCACGTTCGAGATTTGAAGCCAGAAAATGGAAAACAACTTACCACTCGAATGAAAGCTAACATTAGGAAGTGGCTGCGAGCTAATGTCAGCGCGACTTCTTCTACCCAGCAGGGCTATGTAGCTTGTTAGCATGATGTCTCTTCCCACCTCTTCTGCTTTAGATATTTGTTTTGACTATAACTGTGCGTGTTCAGTAAAGGAAACACAACATGACCTAAGGGCAATCTGTTAGGGACGTTGCCTCTAGATTAGAAATATGAGGTGCCTCGAGGTGAGCTGTGTAGTTAATCATGTGTGTTACTGTGGAGCTGGTTATTGGCTACCCACCAGGTCAGCGTGGGCTCGGGGAGTGCCATCACCTCCACCTCTAGAGTCACCGGAGAGCCCTCCATGACGGTGGCTCTAGAGAGAGGCCTGGTGAAGCAGGGAGGGCCCGGGGGAGAGGCTTTTCCCTGGGGAAGAGACTCTGCCTGGGCCTGGGGGACGGGCGCAGGAAGGGAAGGCCCCTGGATCTGAGGAGTACGCCTGATCTCCTCGCGGATGGTCGTTGGCTGACACATGGTTGGGTCGTGGTCTGGCGTTAGTAGATGGGGTGGAGAGGAAAGGGGGGTGACATGCAGATGAGCCAAAGCTTGTGGTTCAGGCTGAGGAAGAGGAGGAGCAGCGGGGGTTATGCCAGGGCCATGCACACACTGCTGGGTACAGCTGGAGGTCAAGGGCTCATGGAGGGAGTAGACTGTCTGGTGCTTGTTGCTGAATGTATTGCTGATGCTGATTGGCTCAGGGACATTGGAGGCATGGACCTCAGGTACACCTGAACCACCCTGGGATACGGTGCTTTCTTTCTGGGTCCTGAGTTTGCTGCTAACGTGTGTCAAGGTGCAATGACTGCTTGAAGGGGAAGGCTGGCAGTACACAGCGTCTTTGACAGTGTTGCTGCTTTGGGGCATGGAGTCTGATAATGCTTCTTTGCTGGCTCTTGAGGGAGGTGCATCCTGATCAAGGCCACTCCCAGAGTCCAAGGACGATATTGACAGATTGCTGTGTTGAGGGAGGGTTGTGTTGGTGTGGAGGCCAGTCTCACAGGACTTAAGGATTCCAGTGTCTTGGATTCTGTCTTGGTGGAGAAGAGGGAGGCTGGAGCTAAGAGCAAACGCTTTGTCCGGACCGATGACAGGCAAGCCCTTGAACTGTTGTGGCTGAGACCTGAGATTGCTACTGGACTGTTTCAAGGCATGACTCTTTAAAGATGAGGACTGGCAGCATACCGTTTGTTTGCTGTTTGCAGACATGGAGGATTCTTCTTTGCTGGTTTGGGAGGAAGGTACATCCTGATCAAGGCCTCTCCCAGAGTCCAGGGACGACACTGACAGATTGCTGTGTTGAGGGAGGGTTGTGTTGGTGTGGAGGCCAGTTTCACAGGACTTAAGGAGCCCAGGGTTTTTATGAAGAGTAGGCATGATGGGGCTAAGAGCGAACGCTTTGCCCGGACCGATTTCAGGCAAGCTCTTGAACCGTTCTTGCTTAGGCCTGAGATTGCAGCTGGACTGTGTCAAGGTGCAATGACTGTCCGAAGGTTCACCAAAGGGTGAACTGATGAAACGGCCCCTTTGTTGTTTGGAGACTGCGTCGACAGTGTCCGGGAAAGACTGTAACAAACGGCTCTTTTGACAAATGAAGGTTTTGATTTGAGGGAAAGTAGTGTTGATTTTGAGGAACCTAGTTTCTTGGGAAGGGGTTTTGTCTTTGTGGCAATCAGGGTCTGGACCATTACAAGCCTCAGGAATGCAGCTGGACTGGGGGAGCTTGGCAGGGATGTGGTTGAGTTCTGCAACCTGGGGATCAGTCTGCAGGGTTCCATCATTTTGGGTGATCATACTCGGGGAACCTGTTCTCCTTTGAGGCTGGCTGTACTGACACACATGCTCCTTTAGTGCTGGTTCAGTTTTTGAGGGGCTCCTCTTATCGGGGACTTCATTGTCTTTCTTGGAACAGCTGCCTGAAGAGTTACCCTTGCCGAGAGGGTTGGATACTGAGGGGAAGCTCGGTTCAGGGCCGCCCAGACAGACGTTGGCAGTGCTGGTCTTTTTAGTCTTCAGGATGCTGCACAGGGTGCTGGTGAACAGGGTCGCAGCAGGAACTGTTAATGGACTCTGCACAAACGAGCTGGACTCTGATCTGAACCTGTAACACAGAACGGGATCAAACTCATACCAACACATTGTTATTGTTCAGATGTGGACTGGGACTTTGGTGACATACGGCCTGTCCTACACCTGTGCTGCACCTGTCCTACACCTGTCCTACACCTGTCCTACACCTGTCTTACACCTGTCCTATACCCTACACCTGTCCTATACCTGTCCTACACCTGTCCTACACCTGTCCTACACCTGTGCTACACCTGTCCTACACCTGTCCTACACCTGTCCTATACCTGTCCTACACCTGTCCTACACCTGTCCTACACCTGTCTTACACCTCTCCTATACCCTACACCTGTCCTATACCTGTCCTACACCTGTCCTACACCTGTCCTACACCTGTGCTACACCTGTCCTATACCTGTCCTACACCTGTCCTACACCTGTGCTACACCTGTCCTACACCTGTCCTACACCTGTCCTACACCTGTCCTACACCTGTCCTATACCTGTCCTACACCTGTCCTACACCTGTGCTACACCTGTCCTATACCCTACACCTGTCCTATACCTGTCCTACACCTGTCCTACACCTGTCCTATACCTGTGCTACACCTGTCCTACACCTGTCCTACACCTGTCCTATACCTGTCCTACACCTGTCCTACACCTGTGCTACACCTGTCCTATACCCTACACCTGTCCTACACCTGTCCTACACCTGTCCTATCACCTGTCCTACACCTGTCCTACACCTGTGCTACACCTGTCCTACACCTGTCCTACACCTGTCCTACACCTGTCCTACACCTGTCCTACACCTGTCCTACACCTGTGCTACACCTGTCCTACACCTGTCCTACACCTGTGCTACACCTGTCCTACACCTGTCCTACACCTGTCCTACACCTGCCTTACACCTGTCCTATGTCCTACACCTGTCCTACACCTGTCCTACACCTGTCCTACACCTGTCCTACACCTGTCCTACACCTGTCCTATACCTGTCCTACACCTGTCCTACACCTGTCCTACACCTGTCCTATACCCTATACCTGTCCTACACCTGTCCTATACCTGTCCTACACCTGTCCTACACCTGTCCTACACCTGTCCTACACCTGTCCTATCACCTGTCCTATACCTGTCCTACACCTGTCCTACACCTGTCCTACACCTGTCCTACACCTGTCCTACACCTGTCCTACACCTGTCCTACACCTGTCCTACACCTGTGCTACACCTGTCCTACACCTGTCCTACTCCCAAAACCCAGGAACGAGTCCGCATGTTTGCCCTTTCTGTACCCTCATGACGAAACCGATGTGTTTGTGGTTGGGTTTTCTGTTCATCACAAGTTAAAGAGATTTTCACATTTTGTTCTATGATGTAAAATCTGTCTTGTTGGGAACACAAAGGATTCTTGTTATTTCCTGAGAATTAAACTAATACAGACCTAGAGCTGCTGTGACGGCTGGTTGGAGGAGTTGGACAGCTGTCTGTCCGGCTGGACTGTCTGTGTTGTTGGACTGCACCAGAACCAGAACCAGTACCAGTGCCGCTTTCCTCTGACTGATGGCTGTACTGGTTAGTGTGGACGCTGTGGGAACTGAAACAGTAGCCCTCCTCAACGTCTGAGTGAATCATGATGGACTCTGGAGTCTCTGCCAGTGGCGGAAGGGACATGTCGTCAGGTGACGCACAATCGTACTCGTCATTGGAGAGAGAGTCTTCCATCATCACGTCGTGAAGCTCCGCCTCCGACAGGCTGCCTCTTGATGCATCCTGGGTAAATAACAGTATTTGTGCATTTAGCAAGTGTCTTTGTCCGATACATATATGACTTGACTTCATTTATAGTGTGTACCCTTTCTCAAATTCACTCACTGAAGTGGCTAGCATTGAAGCTAAGCTAACAATAGAGTAAAGAGAAGTCGAGCAATAAAACAGACAATCATTTGAAAAATATAAATGACTAATAAACAGTAATACTATTAGGAGCATACCAAAACATGGGTTTCAAACAGTGTGAACATCAAACAGCAGAGACTTCTTTCTCATGATTAGATTTCAGGCTAGTTTTACCACCCTCAAATCTTAAATATAACCCAAGGAAACGTCTTTGTGTGTTTGAATATCATCTATGTATGTGTTCAAACATAAATCTGTTTTCATAAATATAATTTTTCATTAGATGGAAAATGAAGGAGGATCTAAATATGATCCCTGTGGGACACCACATTTCAAATGACCTTCCCGAATTCCCTCTGGATGTCAGAAAATGATGGGCCAGTCACAGAGGGTGAGGGCGTGGCCTCCGTGGCAGCAGGCTGTGATTGGTTGTGTATGTTGTGGACTCGTCGGTTGGTATCCAATGGGGAGCAGGGGAAGTTGAAGGTGTGGGTGGAACAGTATGAGGAGGTGGCCCTAAAGGAAAGCAACATCAACCTTTATTTCTACAGTTCAGGGATGCAAACAGACACGTTTAATAATGTGTGTTATTTACATTTCAATTTGATTTCACATATTTGTATATCATGGTGAGTCGTGAGGAATTATTAAATGTTTTTCTACTTGCACATAAATTATCATAATTTTTCCTAAAATGAAAAACAAAGAGGAACTGAAACGGATCCCTGGGGGACACCATATCACTTCATTTTTATCTAAAGCTATTTAAAAATATTTATTTGCTGTTCAATGTTGTACTTTTTAAACAACATTTAAGACTTTCTTTCTGAGCTTTTATGAAAATATCTCTTCATCTTTTGATAAAGAAACTGTAAATGTATTTTGTGGGTTTTTTGCGTACCTGCTCTCCGTCTGTCTCTCTGCATCCAGACTGCAGCTCTTTCGTAACGGAGGCTTCCGATTGGCTGCGATCTGCCTCTTCACGGGAACCTCCTTCCCATCATGCTCGGCGGTCAGTTCGGGGGTGTGGCCGGTCTCCTTTAGCTCGTGCTGTAAGCATTTAGGAGACGTCACAGCCATCATTTTGACAGCAGATTGACAGGTGGCGTCTTAATCAAAACAAGAGCAACGAGTCCTAAACTGTCTCATTGCTTCATACCTGCGCCGGCGTTTTGGATAATTACCATAACTATGTCACGCCTGCCCTTAACGTAGCTGTTAAGTATTTACTGCATTAGTGTGTACATTCTGTTTATCGTATGTTTAGTACATGTGTGGGTGATTATGTTTACCATGTCCGACGCCTCCTGTGAGCGGCGGTTATCTGTCTGCTCCTTCTTCTTCCTCTTCCTCCTGTTTCCCTTCAATGACTTCTCTTTCTTTTCCTCTTCGTCTTCATCTTTTCTCTTCCTCTTCCTCCTTCTGTCCATCGTTCTGCTGGTTTTTCAGACTCTCCATCTGTGATGTCAGTGTGCGATAAGCGGAAAGGGTTATCTTACAGAAGGACTTCATGTGGACCAATCAGTATCATTCCCCTTTATGTTTGACATGTAGAAGTATGTTGTGCTTTAGTGGTGGAACGTACATTTACTCAAGATACTTACTTACTACTTTTCATAAAGAAAATAATATGGTGTTTTGTTATTCATTAATTTAGCTAACCGCTTATTGAGGAGCGCTGGGCGATTCGATCGTTATTCAATTAGCAGATTGAGAAAATATAAATTAGCATCCGTACATTCGATCATTTTTAATATAAATGTTTTTGGGTGCTTTAGATGTTTTGCACTGGGTACTTTAACAATGAATACCTAAAGAATATTTAGCTAATGATACTTTTGTGTTAATTTTCAAGTATTGTTGCACCATGGATGTACGTAGTGATGTCACTATGTTCCCTTGAGTAACCAAGGAGTCCAATGCAGGTGTTTCAGGGCTGTGTGTTTGATCTGTTTGATGTCAGAGTGAATAATACAGTAAAGTCATTTAGTTGGAGTGGAGGCTGTGGCTCAGTGGATAGAGTGCTGGACTTCGAATCAGGGGGTTCGAGTCCCACTGCAGTCAGCATGTCGGTGTGACCCTGAGACGCTTCACCCCAAAGTGCTGCTGTGGGGATCGCCCCAGAACTGAGTGTATGGAAGTCGATAAAAGCGACTAACGAGTGACGTGTGACGTGAATATGATATATCGTGTTACCCTCAGTCTGGCCTCCAGCGCCAGGAGCCCGTCGCTCAGCGCTCTGATGGACTCCACCATCTCAGAGTGCTTACTGACCGTCTTCTCTGTGTAGCGCCGCCCCTCCTCCACCCCTACACACACACACACACACACACACACACACACACACACACACACACACAACACACAAGACACAGACACACACACACACACCCACACACAAAGTTGTTAAAAGGGGGATACATTAAAGATTATCATTTATGATGTACTTACATTTTTTTTAAATACTTCACTTCATATATCCACCAGATATTTGTATTGCTATGCAATCATATGTAAAAACCTGCCTAAGTTCTTTTCTCACACATTTCAACACAGAACTGTCGACACTAAGCACCTCAACACGCTTTGCACCATGTGATCAATGATTTCATTGGGTTACGTAATGGAGGAACTCACGATCCCAGGTGTGTGTGCCCTTTCAGAATAAAGGTGTGTGTGCCCTTTCAGAATAAAGGTGTGTGTGTGCCCTTTCAGAATATAGGTGTGTGTGCCCTTTCAGAATGAAGGTGTGTGTGTGCCCTTTCAGAATATAGGTGTGTGTGCCCTTTCAGAATGAAGGTGTGTGTGCCCTTTCAGAATAAAGGTGTGTGTGTGCCCTTTCAGAATATAGGTGTGTGTGTGGCCTTTCAGAATGAAGGTGTGTGTGCCCTTTCAGAATAAAGGTGTGTGTGTGGCCCTTTCAGAATAAAGGTGTGTGTTCTACCGTGCAGCCGGACGGCGAGCTCAGTGATCTGACTGATCCTCTCCTCCTGCTGAGGGACCGTCGGCCAAACGAACTTCTCAAACTGTCGATGCAGGACGGACACGGCCTCCGTGCTGCGGCACTCTGAGGAGAACTTCCCGACGCGAGCGATGGTCGATCCGGCGTCATCACACCAGAACTGATACTGGGAATGTGAATGGAGAGAAATATTTACGTGACAGATATCACCATGAAACTCCCCCACTTCGTTACTGACGTGAACACGGGGATTTTTTACATTACAAGTTTTCTGAAATGTTTACATATGCTAATGATGCTAATGATGCTAATTATGCTAATTATGCTAATATGCTAATGCTAACATTTGCTGAATTCAGGAGAAATCAAATGAAGTTAGTCAAATAAACAGAATGTAGATTTTTCTTTCCACTTATCTAAAAAGAATCTGCTGGTATCTGACCTCCTCCATAGTGTGTGAAATGAACCCCAGGTATCTGACCTCCTCCATGGTGTGTGAAATGAACCCCAGGTATCTGACCTCCTCCATGGTGTGTGAAATGAACCCCAGGTATCTGACCTCCTCCATGGTGTGTGAAATGAACCCCAGGTATCTGACCTCCTCCATAGTGTGTGAAATGAACCCCTGTGAGCAGGTATCTGACCTCCTCCATAGTGTGTGAAATGAACCCCAGGTATCTGACCTCCTCCATAGTGTGTGAAATGAACCCCAGGTATCTGACCTCCTCCATGGTGTGTGAAATGAACCCCAGGTATCTGACCTCCTCCATGGTGTGTGAAATGAACCCCAGGTATCTGACCTCCTCCATAGTGTGTGAAATGAACCCCAGGTATCTGACCTCCTCCATGGTGTGTGAAATGAACCCCAGGTATCTGACCTCCTCCATAGTGTGTGAAATGAACCCCTGTGAGCAGGTATCTGACCTCCTCCATAGTGTGTGAAATGAACCCCAGGTATCTGACCTCCTCCATAGTGTGTGAAATGAACCCCAGGTATCTGACCTCCTCCATGGTGTGTGAAATGAACCCCAGGTATCTGACCTCCTCCATGGTGTGTGAAATGAACCCCAGGTATCTGACCTCCTCCATAGTGTGTGAAATGAACCCCTGTGAGCAGGTATCTGACCTCCTCCATAGTGTGTGAAATGAACCCCAGGTATCTGACCTCCTCCATGGTGTGTGAAATGAACCCCAGGTATCTGACCTCCTCCATAGTGTGTGAAATGAACTCCTGACCTCCTCCATGGCGGTCTGCAGTCTGCAGGTCATCTCCAGAGTCTTCTGATGTTCCCCGACGCTTCGCTCTAACTCGCCCATCTGTCTCTGCAGCTCGTTCACCGCATCCTCCGTCTCCCTGGCAACGCCCCCGTCCCTGACCTCTGACCCCAGACGTGAGGTCGCCCCCCCCAGGCGTTTCCTCAGCGCCTGATGGACAGAAATCTAGGTTATTATTATTTATTATAAACTTCAAGAGACAGGAATCTCCTTTGTTTACTTCAAGTGACATCACTATGGAACACGCTCTTATTGGCTAGCACTCAAAAGGGGCGGGACATCTCTAAGTTGGATGACCAATCACAACAGAGCCAGCCAGCTAACCAATCAGAGCAGACTGGGCACTGATATACACCTGAACATCAGCAGGAGAGGACTCTTTAAAGTAGAGACACTACATACTGATATACACCTGAACATCAGCATGAGAGGACTCTTTAAAGTAGAGACACTACATACTGATATACACCTGAACATCAGCAGGAGAGGACTCTTTAAAGTAGAGACACTACATACTGATATACACCTGAACATCAGCAGGAGAGGACTCTTTAAAGTAGAGACACTACATACTGATATACACCTGAACATCAGCAGGAGAGGACTCTTTAAAGTAGAGACACTACATACTGATATACACCTGAACATCAGCAGGAGAGGACTCTTTAAAGTAGAGACACTACATACTGATATACACCTGAACATCAGCAGGAGAGGACTCTTTAAAGTAGAGACACTACATACTGATATACACCTGAACATCAGCAGGAGAGGACTCTTTAAAGTAGAGACACTACATACTGATATACACCTGAACATCAGCAGGAGAGGACTCTTTAAAGTAGAGACACTACATACTGATATACACCTGAACATCAGCAGGAGAGGACTCTTTAAAGTAGAGACACTACATACTGATATACACCTGAACATCAGCAGGAGAGGACTCTTTAAAGTAGACACTACACACTGAGGACTCTTTAAAGTGTACCTGCAGCTTCTCCTCGTACAGCTCCACCTGCTGCAGCTGGTTCCTCGCTGCCTTGGTGTTCCTCGTCCTGTCGTTCCTCTTCAGATAGTTGAACCTCAGGTTACTGAAACGCTTCTTCAGCTCCTTGAAGGACTCACGAAGCTGAACAATGAAAATTAGACATATTTCGAATCATCATAATAATACATTTATATATCTCAGAGACGCTTAAGAAGCAGACCGACCCCCAGCGGCTCGTAACGGGCTACATCTAAAGAGCTCGTTGCCCAAGGGGCCGTGCACTCTCGAGTGTGCCTAGCAAGCATCCCAGCCAGGCCACCAGACTGGTATCTCTATGGATGGATTACTGAACCGTTGGGTGAGACGTTCCTGCTTCCCAGAGGATGAACCGTACCGACTTTGGCGAACACCTTGATTTCCCCTCTAGCGCCACCATGAGGTTCAGAACTCTCCATCACACAATGAGCCAAAGCACAGGCAGAAACATCTCCCCAGCTTCTGGAAACACGAGCCGCGTTCAGAAACGTGCCTGAATGTTTCATCCACTCATTGAACCATGCGATACATGACGAGGGTGGGACGGATGCACGGACGCAAAGACACGCGTCTGGACGACCCAGAGACAAGAGACAATACGAACACATGTCCTAGCTACCCTGTAGAGTCTCCGTGGGGCAGACTGGGACAGACTGGGACGTCTCTACAGCCATTGGACGGATTAGCAACCCATTGTGGAAGACGCTGCTGTCTCCCAGAGGATGAACCCTACTGCCTTGATTCCTCCTCTAGCGCCACCATGAGGTCGGCCTTACACCGGCCAACACTACACAAAGGAGTTGTTGGAAACGCACCTGAATGTTCTCTCCACTCATTGAACAGTGTGGTCACATGACTCTGATGTCACTGCAGACCCTGAGGCTGAGGGGAATGTGTGGTATTGGGCTGTATGAATACACGATGGATTTGTGTATCAGCTCAGGGGTTGGAGCTGCTCCGAGGTCCACTGCGGTTCCTCTACCTCATTCCTTAAAAACAACATACTTCCACTAGTGTGACATTTCACTGGAGTTACTGGTGTGACTGGTTGCTGCGGCGTCATTAAGCAGCTGCTGCTTAAGGTATGGAGGGGGGGGGTCAGAAATACAGGCAGAGTCAGCCAATGGGTATTTCCCAGCATGCACCTGGTCCTGAAGTGGCAGCTGCACACACACACACACACACACGCACACACACACACACACACAGACAGACAGACAGACACACACACACACACACACACACACAGACACACACACACACACACACACACACACACACACACACACACACACATATACACACGGGGTAAGTATTGATTTAAGGATGTACTTAGTGTGTAATGTTTATGAACTCTATTCTGTGTATGTGTTCATGTTGTTTTTGGGTAATTAATGTTATATAAAAGAGTGCTTTGTTTTCACGGGTTTCTCGTCCAACCCACAGCCCTGTCATCGTCCTGACTCCATGACCATCACCTCTCTGTGAAATATCTGTAGATCCTCCCGGTGGTTTAGAGATATCTTCCATGTAACGTTTGGTGTTTTATTCTTCCTAACTCCTAACTCCTGACTCCTGACTCCTAACTCCTAACTCCTGATTCCTAACTCCTAACTCTTGATTCCTGACTCCTAACGCCTGACTCCTTGACTCTTAACTCTTAACTCCTGACTCCTAACTCCTAACTCCTGATTCCTGACTCCTAACTCCTAACTCTTGATTCCTGACTCCTAACGCCTGACTCCTTGACTCCTAACTCCTAACTCCTGACTCCTAACTCTTAACTCCTGACTCCTAACTCCTGATTCCTGACTCCTAACTCTTGATTCCTAACTCCTGACTCCTGACTCCTAACTCCTAACTCCTAACTCCTGACTCCTAACTCCTGACTCCTGACTCCTAACTCCTGGTTCCTGACTCCTAACTCCTGACTCCTAACTCCTAACTCTTAACTCCTGACTCCTAACTCCTAACTCTTAACCCCTGACTCCTAACTCTTGATTCCTGCCTCCTAACTCCTGCCTCCTAACTCCTGACTCCTAACTCTTGATTCCTGCCTCCTAACTCCTAACTCCTAACTCCTGACTCCTAACTCCTGCCTCCTAACTCCTAACCCCTGACTCCTAACTCCTGACTGACTCCTGACTCCTAACTCCTGACTCCTGACTCCTAACTCCTGACTCCTGCCTCCTAACTCCTGACTCCTAACTCCTGACTCCTAACTCCTAACTCCTGACTCCTGACTCCTGACTCCTAGACTCCTGATTCCTGACTCCTAACTCCTAACTCTTGATTCCTGACTCCTAACGCCTGACTCCTTGACTCCTAACTCTTAACTCCTGACTCTTGATTCCTGACTCCTGACTCCTAACTCCTGGTTCCTGACTCCTAACTCCTAACTCCTGACTCCTAACTCCTAACTCTTAACTCCTAACTCCTGACTCCTAACTCCTAACTCTTAACTCCTGACTCCTAACTCCTAACTCTTGATTCCTGCCTCCTAACTCCTGACTCCTAACTCCTGACTCCTGCCTCCTGACTCCTAACTCCTAACTCCTGCCTCCTGACTCCTAACTCCTGACTCCTGCCTTCTGACTCCTAACTCCTAACTCCTGCCTCCTGACTCCTGACTCCTAACTCCTAACTCCTAACTCCTGACTCCTAACTCCTGACTCCTGACTCCTGACTCCTAACTCCTGACTCCTGCCTCCTGACTCCTAACTCCTAACTCCTGACTCCTAGACTCCCCACCCTGAGGTTAGAGAATCCGCCCGACCTCTTCAGTGATTTGAACGTCCTCACCTCCCTGTGTCTCAGCTGTTCTGCGCTGACAGCTCTTCTCACAGCTGTTCCTCCTCCCTCTGGATTTAAATCCCCCAGCTCTAAAAATAAACTCATCAGAACTGCCCCGTCCGTCGACACCAGCTCTCACAGCTCGGACTGAAGAGCAGATAATGCACGAGGGCGGGGGGGAACTATTTTAGGGGAAGTGTCTCACCCGTAACATTCCTGTTCCCCAGAGGATGCACCCCGCTGTCCTTCTGTGGTCGTGAACTCTAGAGTCTTTGACAGGTTTGGTATTTCTGATGTAGTTTCAACGAGACGTAGTTTAATAACTCCAGCGCCACCATGAGGTCAGTGACTGCATCTTTCAGAGCTTCAGATCATTCTGTGGGTTTTTATTCGCATCGTTTCTGAAGCTACAGTTTCTCCGGCGTCTGAACCTGGACTCCAGGGCAGCAGGAGGCTGGACTCCAGGGCAGGAGGCTGGACTCCAGGGCAGCAGGAGGCTGGACTCCAGGGCAGGAGGCTGGACTCCAGGGCAGCAGGAGGCTGGACTCCAGGGCAGCAGGAGGCTGGACTCCAGGGCAGCGGGGCTGGACTCCAGGGCAGGAGGCTGGACTCCAGGGCAGCAGGAGGCTGGACTCCAGGGCAGGAGGCTGGACTCCAGGGCAGCAGGAGGCTGGACTCCAGGGCAGGAGGCTGGACTCCAGGGCAGGAGGCTGGACTCCAGGGCAGGGAGGCTGGACTCCAGGGCAGGAGGCTGGACTCCAGGGCAGGAGGCTGGACTCCAGGGCAGGAGGCTGGACTCCAGGGCAAGAGGCTGGACTTCAGGGCAATAGGCTGGACTCCAGGGCAGCAGGAGGCTGGACTCCAGGGCAGTAGGCTGGACTCCAGGGCAGCAGGAGGCTGGACTCCAGGGCAGGAGGCTGGACTCCAGAGCAGGAGGCTGGACTCCAGGGCAGGGGGCTGGACTCCAGGGCAAGAGGCTGGACTTCAGGGCAATAGGCTGGACTCCAGGGCAGTAGGCTGGACTCCAGGGCAGCAGGAGGCTGGACTCCAGGGCAGTAGGCTGGACTCCAGGGCAGCAGGAGGCTGGACTCCAGGGCAGCAGGAGGCTGGACTCCAGGGCAGGAGGCTGGACTCCAGGGCAGGGGGCTGGACTCCAGGGCAGGAGGCTGGACTCCAGGGCAGCAGGAGGCTGGACTCCAGGGCAGCAGGAGGCTGGACTCCAGGGCAGCAGGAGGCTGGACTCCAGGGCAGGAGGCTGGACTCCAGGGCAGCAGGCTGGACTCCAGGGCAGCAGGCTGGACTCCAGGGCAGGAGGCTGGACTCCAGGGCAGTAGGAGGCTGGACTCCAGGGCAGCAGGAGGCTGGACTCCAGAGCAGGAGGCTGGACTCCAGGGCAGGAGGCTGGACTCCAGGGCAGGGGGCTGGACTCCAGGGCAGGGGGCTGGACTCCAGGGCAGGGGGCTGGACTCCAGGGCAGGAGGCTGGACTCCAGGGCAGCAGGAGGCTGGACTCCAGGGCAGTAGGCTGGACTCCAGGGCAGCAGGAGGCTGGACTCCAGGGCAGGGGGCTGGACTCCAGGGCAGCAGGAGGCTGGACTCCAGGGCAGCAGGAGGCTGGACTCCAGGGCAGCAGGAGGCTGGACTCCAGGGCAGCAGGAGGCTGGACTCCAGGGCAGCAGGAGGCTGGACTCCAGGGCAGGGGGCTGGACTCCAGGGCAGGAGGCTGGTATGGAGGCTAAATAACTCATTTGGAGAAACAGGGCAACAAAGTCTGCAAAATTAAAGATTAGGATGTGTACGAGGGAACTTTAAAGCGTGAGCTATTACTTTAATTTAAAAAAGATAATAAAAGAGGCTAAATCTCTAATAATCGATGAAACGCATTCAGATGCAAAAGATGCAAAAGATGCAAAAGATGCAGATGCAGAATGAATGAAGATACACATTACGCTCTTGTGGAATAGTCTTGTATTGATAATTGTCGTTTGATAGCATTGTAATCGTGTGTAAGCAGGAGCAGTGCTGTGTGCGAGCTGCCTCACCTGGCCGATGTCCTCGCGGAGCAGCCGCTCCCTGCGGAGCTTCTCCTCCCGACGAGACGCTTCCTTCAGCCACGAGGCGCGGAGCGCGTCCAGAGAGACGAGCCGCGCCTCCAGCTGGTCCCCGTGGAAACGGGTCCAACCCTGACGGAGGGACAGGAAGTAAAGCAGCTTGGACAGGAAGTAAAGCAGCTTGGACAGGAAGTAAAGCAGCTTGGACAGGAAGTACTCCAGCTGGTAGTGTCTCTAACTGGTAGTACTCTAACTGGTAGTGTCTCTAACTGGTAGTACTCTAACTGGTAGTGTCTCTAACTGGTAGTAACTCTAACTGGTAGTATCTCTAACTGGTAGTAACTCTAACTGGTAGTAACTCTAACTGGTAGTATCTCTAACTGGTAGTATCTCTAACTGGTAGTAACTCTAACTGGTAGTAACTCTAACTGGTAGTATCTCTAACTGGTAGTATCTCTAACTGTAGTATCTCTAACTGGTAGTATCTCTAACTGGTAGTATCTCTAACTGGTAGTGTCTCTAACTGGTAGTAACTCTAACTGGTAGTATCTCTAACTGGTAGTATCTCTAACTGGTAGTAACTCTAACTGGTAGTAACTCTAACTGGTAGTATCTCTAACTGGTAGTAACTCTAACTGGTAGTGTCTCTAACTGGTAGTGTCTCTAACTGGTAGTATCTCTAACTGGTAGTAACTCTAACTGGTAGTATCTCTAACTGGTAGTAACTCTAACTGGTAGTATCTCTAACTGGTAGTAACTCTAACTGGTAGTAACTCTAACTGGTAGTATCTCTAACTGGTAGTAACTCTAACTGGTAGTATCTCTAACTGGTAGTAACTCTAACTGGTAGTATCTCTAACTGGTAGTACTCTAACTGGTAGTATCTCTAACTGGTAGTAACTCTAACTGGTAGTACTCTAACTGGTAGTACTCTAACTGGTAGTATCTCTAACTGGTAGTATCTCTAACTGGTAGTAACTCTAACTGGTAGTATCTCAAACTGGTAGTATCTCTAACTGGTAGTATCTCTAACTGGTAGTATCTGATACTGGTAGTATCTCTAACTGGTAGTATCTCTAACTGGTAGTGTCTCTAACTGGTAGTGTCTCTAACTGGTAGTGTCTCTAACTGGTAGTATCTCTAACTGGTAGTATCTCTAACTGTAGTATCTGATACTGGTAGTGTCTCTAACTGGTATCTCTAATGGTGTGTCTCTAACTGGTAGTGTCTCTAACTGGTAGTGTCTCTAACTGGTAGTATCTCTAACTGGTAGTAACTCTAACTGGTAGTATCTCTAACTGGTAGTAACTCTAACTGGTAGTATCTCTAACTGGTAGTAACTCTAACTGGTAGTAACTCTAACTGGTAGTATCTCTAACTGGTAGTAACTCTAACTGGTAGTATCTCTAACTGGTAGTAACTCTAACTGGTAGTAACTCTAACTGGTAGTAACTCTAACTGGTAGTATCTCTAACTGGTAGTATCTCTAACTGGTAGTAACTCTAACTGGTAGTATCTCAAACTGGTAGTATCTCTAACTGGTAGTATCTCTAACTGGTAGTATCTGATACTGGTAGTATCTCTAACTGGTAGTATCTCTAACTGGTAGTGTCTCTAACTGGTAGTGTCTCTAACTGGTAGTGTCTCTAACTGGTAGTGTCTCTAACTGGTAGTATCTCTAACTGGTAGTATCTCTAACTGGTAGTATCTCTAACTGGTAGTATCTGATACTGGTAGTATCTCTAACTGGTAGTATCTCTAACTGGTAGTGTCTCTAACTGGTAGTGTCTCTAACTGGTAGTGTCTCTAACTGGTAGTGTCTCTAACTGGTAGTATCTCTAACTGGTAGTATCTCTAACTGGTAGTATCTGATACTGGTAGTGTCTCTAACTGGTAGTATCTCTAACTGGTAGTGTCTCTAACTGGTAGTGTCTCTAACTGGTAGTGTCTCTAACTGGTAGTATCTCTAACTGGTAGTATCTCTAACTGGTAGTAACTCTAACTGGTAGTATCTCTAACTGGTAGTATCTCTAACTGGTAGTATCTCTAACTGGTAGTATCTGATACTGGTAGTATCTCTAACTGGTAGTATCTCTAACTGGTAGTGTCTCTAACTGGTAGTGTCTCTAACTGGTAGTATCTCTAACTGGTAGTATCTCTAACTGGTAGTATCTCTAACTGGTAGTGTCTCTAACTGGTAGTAACTCTAACTGGTAGTATCTCTAACTGGTAGTGTCTCTAACTGGTAGTAACTCTAACTGGTAGTAACTCTAACTGGTAGTATCTCTAACTGGTAGTAACTCTAACTGGTAGTATCTCTAACTGGTAGTGTCTCTAACTGGTAGTAACTCTAACTGGTAGTATCTCTAACTGATAGTATCTCTAACTGGTAGTGTCTCTAACTGGTAGTATCTCTAACTGGTAGTAACTCTAACTGGTAGTATCTCTAACTGGTAGTGTCTCTAACTGGTAGTAACTCTAACTGGTAGTAACTCTAACTGGTAGTATCTCTAACTGGTAGTAACTCTAACTGGTAGTATCTCTAACTGGTAGTATCTCTAACTGGTAGTATCTCTAACTGGTAGTATCTGATACTGGTAGTATCTCTAACTCGTAGTATCTCTAACTGGTAGTGTCTCTAACTGGTAGTGTCTCTAACTGGTAGTGTCTCTAACTGGTAGTATCTCTAACTGGTAGTATCTGATACTGTAGTGTCTGATACTGGTAGTATCTCTAACTGGTAGTATCTCTAACTGGTAGTATCTCTAACTGGTAGTATCTCTAACTGATAGTATCTCTAACTGGTAGTATCTCTAACTGGTAGTAACTCTAACTGGAAGTATCTCTAACTGGTAGTATCTCTAACTGGTAGTAACTCGAACTGGTAGTATCTCTAACTGGTAGTATCTCTAACTGGTAGTGTCTCTAACTGGTAGTGTCTCTAACTGGTAGTAACTCTAACTGGTAGTATCTCTAACTGGTAGTATCTCAAACTGGTAGTATCTCTAACTGGTAGTATCTCTAACTGGTAGTAACTCTAACTGGTAGTAACTCTAACTGGTAGTGTCTCTAACTGGTAGTGTCTCTAACTGGTAGTATCTCTAACTGGTAGTAACTCTAACTGGTAGTGTCTCTAACTGGTAGTAACTCTAACTGGTAGTGTCTCTAACTGGTAGTAACTCTAACTGGTAGTATCTCTAACTGGTAGTAACTCTAACTGGTAGTAACTCTAACTGGTAGTAACTCTAACTGGTAGTATCTCTAACTGGTAGTGTCTCTAACTGGTAGTATCTCTAACTGGTAGTGTCTCTAACTGGTAGTGTCTCTAACTGGTAGTATCTCTAACTGGTAGTAACTCTAACTGGTAGTATCTCTAACTGGTAGTAACTCTAACTGGTAGTATCTCTAACTGGTAGTATCTCTAACTGGTAGTAACTCTAACTGGTAGTAACTCTAACTGGTAGTAACTCTAACTGGTAGTATCTCTAACTGGTAGTATCTCTAACTGGTAGTATCTCTAACTGGTAGTATCTCTAACTGGTAGTAACTCTAACTGGTAGTATCTCTAACTGGTAGTATCTCTAACTGGTAGTAACTCTAACTGGTAGTAACTCTAACTGGTAGTAACTCTAACTGGTAGTATCTCTAACTGGTAGTATCTCTAACTGGTAGTATCTCTAACTGGTAGTATCTCAAACTGGTAGTAAGTCAAACTGGTAGTAAGTCAAACTGGTAGTAACTCAAACTGACCGTAGCTGTACTGGCGGTGGAGCTGACGGAGGTGCAGATGTCGCTCTTCAGTGTTGAAGCGGTTTTGAACAGACTCTGGATCTGCTGCTGTTCCTCGCTGGATCCACAGGAACCAGTTAAAGTCTGGATCAACACCTCCAGCTGGACCCAAGGGAAACAACACTTTGATAAGTACCTGCAGGCTTCCTGTCAGAACCACTTCCTGTCAGAACCACTTCCTGTCAGAACCACTTCCTGTCGCACAGACCTGTCTGGATGTGAGGTGGAAGCTGCTGGTCCGGTCCAGGATGGACTCGCTCTGACGGATCTTCTTCTTCACTTTCTCCTGGAGCTTCAGCAGCTCTGACAGGTCTTCCTCCTCCACTGGTCCTTCCTCCTCCTCATCCTCCTCCTCCTCCAGACCCTCCTGGACTCCTCTCAGAGTCTCCCAGCTCTTCAACATGAACTCCACCTCAGCGTCCAGTTGCTGGGGGAAAGAAGAAAGAAACACCTTCCCAGTTCAGTCATGAGCCCCACAGGTCCCTGCAGAACAAACAGTCCATGTAGTCCTTTGGTTCTCTATTTTAAAATCAGTGGACTCACGGTAAAGTGTGGACGGGCCTGGCTGAAGCGCTCCAGCAGCTTGGAGGTCTGCAGGTCTGAACCCAGATCCATCAGAGTGCAGGAGTCCAGCATCTCAGAGACACAGTGCAGGTCCTGCAGGGTCTGGAACAACCAGCAAGGGTTATGGAGTACATTTACCCCAGTACCGGAGCTAAGACCAGTACCGGAGCTAAGACCAATACCGGATCTAAAACCAGTACCGGACCTAAAACCAGTACCGGATCTAAAACCAGTACCAGATCTAAAACCAGTACCGGACCAGGGACCAGGACCGGATCTAAAACCAGTACCGGACCTAAAACCAATACCGGACCTAAAACCAGGACTGGATCTAAAACCAGTACCGGACCAGGGACCAGGACCGGATCTAAAACCAGTACCGGACCTAAAACCAATAACGGATCTAAAACCAGTATCGGACCTAAAACCAGTACCGGATCTAAAACCAGTACCGGATCTAAAACCAGTACCGGACCAGGGACCAGGACCGGATCTAAAACCAGTACCGGACCTAAAACCAATACCGGATCTAAAACCAGTACCGGACCTAAAACCAATACCGGACCTAAGACCAGTACCGGATCTAAAACCAGTACCGGACCAGGGACCAGGACCGGATCTAAAACCAGTACCGGACCTAAAACCAATACCGGACCTAAAACCAGGACTGGATCTAAAACCAGTACCGGACCTAAGACCAGTACCGCACCTAAGACCAGTACCGGACCTAAGACCAGTACTGGACCTAAGACCAGTACCGGACCTAAGACCAGTACCGGACCTAAAACCAGGACCGGATCTAAAACCAGTACCGGATCTAAAACCAGTACCGGACCAGGGACCAGGACCGGATCTAAAACCAGTACCGGACCTAAAACCAATACCGGACCTAAAATCAGGACTGGATCTAAAACCAGTACCGGACCTAAAACCAGTACCGGACCTAAGACCAGGACCGGACCTAAGACCAGGACCGGACCTAAAACCAGTACCGGACCTAAAACCAGTACCGGACCTAAGACCAGGACCGGACCTAAGACCAGGACCGGACCTAAAACCAGTACCGGACCTAAAACCAGTACCGGACCTAAGACCAGGACCGGACCTAAGACCAGGACCAGAACTAAGACCAGGAACGGACCTAAGACCAGTACCAGACCTAAGACCAGTACCGGACCTAAGACCAGGACCGGATCTAAGACCAGGACCAGAACTAAGACCAGGAACGGACCTAAGACCAGTACCGGACCTAAAACCAGTACCGGACCTAAGACCAGGACCGGACCTAAGACCAGTACCGGACCTAAAACCAGTACCGGACCTAAGACCAGGACCGGACCTAAGACCAGGACCGGACCTAAAACCAGTACCGGACCTAAAACCAGTACCGGACCTAAGACCAGGACCGGACCTAAAACCAGTACCGGACCTAAAACCAGTACCGGACCTAAGACCAGGACCGGACCTAAGACCAGGACCAGAACTAAGACCAGGAACGGACCTAAGACCAGTACCAGACCTAAGACCAGTACCGGACCTAAGACCAGGACCGGACCTAAGACCAGTACCGGACCTAAAACCAGTACCGGACCTAAGACCAGGACCGGACCTAAGACCAGGACCGGACCTAAAACCAGTACCGGACCTAAGACCAGGACCGGACCTAAGACCAGTACCGGACCTAAAACCAGTACCGGACCTAAGACCAGGACCGGACCTAAGACCAGGACCGGACCTAAAACCAGTACCGGACCTAAAACCAGTACCGGACCGAAGACCAGTACCGGACCGAAGACCATGCTCTCTGGTGGAACTATCTGCTATAAATCCCATTCAGAGGAGAATCCGAACCCTTGTGTTGCTTCTCATCTCCCCATCTTTTCAGTGTAACCCTGAATAAAGTCCTAAATGTTGAATAGGAACTGGAGTTGTTGAGATACCCTGCAGGGCTCAGACTACAGCAGTACCTTGTCCAGTCTCTCCCTGTACTTCCTGCAGTAATCTCTCTGCTCCTGGATCTGGATTATCCGCCGACTCCTCATCTCGTTCACTTCCTGTTCTGTTCTGCCGAGTCGCTCCAGCGTCTCCTGAACCACCGACTGCAGGTTCAACGCTGATCCAGACACCTGACAAACACATATGTTTATATCAAACTACAGCGTTCTGCATGATTCACAGAGCCAAGGTGTAATGCAATCGCACAGTGTTAACTGTTTGGAGGAAGCTGTTTCCCAGTTCCTGACAGGAGAGGAAACCCTGCAGCGTCTTCTCCCAGCCGGAGTCAAACTGCTTCCTGTTCTTCACTGCGGACCTGCAGCTACTGACTTCCTCTTCCTCTGGGCTCTTTCTGTAGAGCTCCTGAAGTTCTTCCACCTCGTCCTCCACCTGGGGGAGAGGATTGAAGCTATAAAGGGACTACAGCACGGTCACATGACTTCACCTCACCACGCTAAGCTAAAGGAGGCTAATGTTGGGCTATGAAGGAACTACAGCACGGTCACATGACTTCACGTCACCACCGCTAAGCTAAAGGAGGCTAATGTTGGGCTATAAAGGAACTACAGCACGGTCACATGACTTCACGTCACCACCGCTAAGCTAAAGGAGGCTAATGTTGGGCTATAAAGGAACTACAGCACGGTCACATGACTTCACGTCACCACCGCTAAGCTAAAGGAGGCTAATGTTGGGCTATAAAGGAACTACAGCACGGTCACATGACTTCACGTCACCACCGCTAAGCTAAAGGAGGCTAATGTTGGGCTATAAAGGAACTACAGCACGGTCACATGACTTCACGTCACCACCGCTAAGCTAAAGGAGGCTAATGTTGGGCTATAAAGGAACTACAGCACGGTCACATGACTTCACGTCACCACCGCTAAGCTAAAGGAGGCTAATGTTGGGCTATAAAGGAACTACAGCACGGTCACATGACTTCACGTCACCACCGCTAAGCTAAAGGAGGCTAATGTTGGGCTATAAAGGAACTACAGCACGGTCACATGACTTCACGTCACCACCGCTAAGCTAAAGGAGGCTAATGTTGGGCTATAAAGGAACTACAGCACGGTCACATGACTTCACGTCACCACCGCTAAGCTAAAGGAGGCTAATGTTGGGCTATAAAGGAACTACAGCACGGTCACATGACTTCACGTCACCACCGCTAAGCTAAAGGTGGCTAATGTTGGGCTAAAGGAGGCACAGCTTTTTAATCCACCAATGGGGTATTTACTGATGTATTTGATGTGGTAGAACAAAATGTTAAACATCTCTTCAGCTCGTGTTAACCATAGACCTGATTCCAGGCTAACAACCAGAAACACATTCAGGAAACCATTGACCTCCAGACCAGGGGACAGGAAGTGTTAAAGGGCGGATACAGAACTATCTCCCTCTGACGGAGTCTTGGCGGAGGGTTCTGGTTCTGACCTGCTGTGCCGTGCGGAGGAAGGTGACGTAGGGTCGCAGCAGCTCCAGGTTTGAGTCTAACTTCCTGTTCAGACGCTGCAGCTCCTTCAGGACCAGATCCACCCGAGCAGGGAGTTCAGGGCTCGGGGGGTCGCTGGTGCCGGCTCGGCCCCTCTTCAGCTGCTGGGTCAGGGCTTTGAGGGGGGACAGCGGGGAGCCACCGGGCTGCAGAGCGTTGATCTGATCCAGGATCTGCTTCATGTGTTCTGCATCCACACCTGCAGACTGGAGACACGTACAACACTCTGATCAGTTTAACCTGTGTGTGTGTGTGCGTGTGCGTGTGTGTGTGTGTGTGTGTGTGTGCGTGCGTGTGTGTGCGTGTGCGTGCGTGCGTGTGTGTGTGTGCGCGCATGTGTGTGTGTGCGAGTGTGCGCGCATGTGTGTGCGTGTACTGTATGTGTGTGCGTGCGTGCGTGTGTGTGTACTGTATGTGTGTGTGTGTGCGTGCGTGCGTGGTGTGTGTACTGTATGTGTGTGTGTGTGTGTGTGTGTGTGTGTACTGTATGTGTGTGTGTGCGTGCGTGCGTGTGTGTACTGTATGTGTGTGTGTGCGTGCGTGCGTGTGTTGTGTACTGTGTGTGTGTGCGTGCATGTGTGTGTGTGTACTGTATGTATGTGTGTGCGTGTGTGTACTGTAGGTGCGTGTGCGCGTGCGTGCGCGTGCGTGCGTGCGTGCGCGTGTGTATTGTATGTATGTATGTGATGTATGTGTGTGTGTGTGTGTGTGTGTGCGTGCGTGTGTGTGTACTGTATGTATGTGTATGCGTGTGTGTGTGTGTGTGTACTGTGTGTGCGTGCGTGTGCGTGTGTGTGTGTACTGTATGTGTGTGTGTGCGTGCGTGTGCGTGTGTGTATTGTGGTACTGTATGTTGTGTATGTGCGGGTGTGCGTGCGTGTGTGCGTGCGTGTGTATGTATGTATTTTGTTGTGTGTGTGTGTGTGTCGTGTGTGTGTGTGCGTGTGCGTGTGTGTGGTGACGGTTGTGTGTGTGTGCGTGTGTATTGTATGTATGTGTGTGTGGTCTGTAGGTGTGTGTGTGTGTGTGTGTGTCGTGTGTGTACGTATGTGTGTGCGTGTGTGTGTGTACTGTGTGTGCTGTGCTGTGTGTGTACTGTTGTGTGTGCGTGCGTGTGTGTGGTGTGTGTGCTGTGCGTGTGTGTGTGTGTGTGTGTGTGTGTGCGTGTGTGTGTGTGTGTGTGTGTGTGTGTGTGTGTGCACCTCAGCCTCTGTGTGCAGCCTCAGGTGTGTGTTCAGAGTCTCTTCGGCCTCAAAGAGCTGCAGTCCGGCTTCAGAGCTTTCAGACAACACTCTGCTGCCCTGCTGCAGCCAGAGGCAGACCTGCAACACACACACACACACACACACACACACGCACACACACACGCACACACACACACACACACACACACACGAGTATGTACTGTGTACTATGACGACGAAGGAAAATAAATGACAGATACGACATAAAAGATCCCTCCAAGAGAAGCCTCACGACTCTGAAAGGAAAGGAGGCCACGAGGACACATCACAAAGAGAAGGACACTCACCTTGTCTGCCAGCTCTTCACATGACGACCGCAGCCTCTGATTGGTCGGCAGATCTTGGTGGGCGGGGTCTTCTTCAGTCTCTTTCCCCAGCATGCCCTGCAGCTCTGTCTGCTGATTGGCTGATTCTGACCCTGAATCCAACTCTGGTCCGGATCCAGAGTCCAAGTCCTGGTCTTCCTCTGAACTGGATTCCGACTCTGAATCTGACCCGGATTCAGACTCCAGTTCTGATCCAGATCCCAGCTGCAGGTCTGGGTCTTCCTCTGAACTGGATCCAGTTTCTACATCTGAGCCGGATCCCAGCTGCTGATCTGAAGTGGATCTGGATCTTAGCTCTGAAGTGGATCTGGATCTTAGCTCTGAAGTGGATCTGGTCTGCAGGTCTCTGGTCTCCTCTGACCTGGATCCAGTTTTAAGATCTGATCGAAAGTCAGGATTAGGATCAGATCTGGATCCGGACTCCAAGTCTTTGGTTTCTGTTGATCTGGATTCTGAATTCAGGTTTAATTGTTGTCCGGTCTTCAGGTCTCTGGTCTCTTCTGATGTGTCTTCAGGCTTCACATCTGATCTGGATCCCACAGTCTGGTCTGAAAGGGGTCCTGGCTGCAGGTCTCTGGTCTGATCTGGTCCAGACTCTGATTCTGACTCAGAGATGTTGGTATCCTCTGATCTGGATCCGGGGACCACATCTTTAGACTCCTCTGGTCCAGGTTCAGGCTCCAGGTCTTCAGCATCCTCTGGTTTACATTTTGAATTCAGTTCTGATCTGCTTGACTCTGACTCCAGGTCCTGGTCCAGGGACATGAGAGACAGAGGACCAGGGATGTGAGAGACAGAGTACCAGGGACATGAGAGACAGAGGACCAGGGACATGAGAGACAGAGGACCAGGGACATGAGAGACAGAGGACCAGGGACATGAGAGACAGAGGACCAGGGACATGAAGACAGAGGACCAGGGACATGAGAGACAGAGGACCAGGGACATGAGAGACAGAGGACCAGGGACATGAGAGACAGAGGACCAGGGACATGAGAGACAGAGACAGACTGAAACAGAGGACATGAGAGACAGAGGACCAGGGACATGAGAGACAGAGGACCAGGGACATGAGAGACAGAGGAACAGGGACATGAGAGACAGAGGACCAGGGACATGAGAGACAGAGGACAGGACATGAGAGACAGACCAGGGACATGAGACAGGACCAGGACATGAGAGACAGAGGACCAGGGACATGAGAGACAGAGGACCAGGGACATGAGAGAGGACCAGGGACGTGAGAGACAGAGGACCAGGGACATGAGAGACAGAGGACCAGGGACATGAGAGAGGACCAGGGACGTGAGAGACAGAGACCAGGGACGTGAGAGACAGAGGACCAGGGACATGAGAGAGGACCAGGGACGTGAGAGACAGAGGACCAGGAGGGACATGAGAGAGAGAGGACCAGGACGTGAGAGACAGAGACCAGGGACATGAGAGACAGAGGACCAGGGACGTGAGAGACAGAGGACCAGGGACATGAGAGAGGACCAGGGACTGAGAGACAGAGGACCAGGGACATGAGAGACAGAGGACCAGGGACGTGAGAGACAGAGGACCAGAGGGACATGAGAGACAGAGGACCAGGGACATGAGAGACAGAGGACCAGGGACATGAGAGACAGAGGACCAGGGAGGGACATGAGAGACAGAGGACCAGGGATGTGAGAGACAGAGTACCAGGGATGTGAGAGACAGAGTACCAGGGACATGAGAGACAGAGGACCAGGGACATGAGAGACAGAGGACCAGGGACATGAGAGAGGACCAGGGACATGAGAGACAGAGGACCAGGGACATGAGAGACAGAGGACCAGGGACATGAGAGACAGAGGACCAGGGACATGAAGACAGAGGACCAGGGACATGAGAGACAGAGGACCAGGGACATGAGAGAGGACCAGGGACGTGAGAGACAGAGGACCAGGGACATGAGAGACAGAGGACCAGGGACATGAGAGACAGAGGACCAGGGACATGAGAGAGGACCAGCGACGTGAGAGACAGAGGACCAGGATATGAGAGACAGAGGACCAGGGACATGAGAGACAGAGGACCAGGGACATGAGAGAGGACCAGGGACGTGAGAGACAGAGGACCAGGGACATGAGAGACAGAGGACCAGGGACATGAGAGAGGACCAGGGACATGAGAGACAGAGGACCAGGGACATGAGAGAGGACCAGGGACGTGAGAGACAGAGGACCAGGGACGTGAGAGACAGAGGACCAGGGACATGAGAGAGGACCAGGGACGTGAGAGACAGAGGACCAGGGAGGGACATGAGAGACAGAGGACCAGGGACGTGAGAGACAGAGGACCAGGGACATGAGAGACAGAGGACCAGGGACGTGAGAGACAGAGGACCAGGGACATGAGAGAGGACCAGGGACGTGAGAGACAGAGGACCAGGGACATGAGAGACAGAGGACCAGGACGTGAGAGACAGAGGACCAGGGAGGGACATGAGAGACAGAGGACCAGGGACATGAGAGACAGAGGACCAGGGACATGAGAGACAGAGGACCAGGGAGGGACATGAGAGACAGAGGACCCGGGAGGGACATGAGAGACAGAGGACCAGGGACGTGAGAGACAGAGGACCAGGGAGGGACATGAGAGACAGAGGACCAGGACATGAGAGACAGAGGACCAGGGACATGAGAGACAGAGGACATGAGAGACAGAGGACCAGGGACATGAGAGACAGAGGACCAGGGACGTGAGAGACAGAGGACCAGGGAGGGACATGAGAGACAGAGGACCAGGGACATGAGAGACAGAGGACCAGGGACGTGAGAGACAGAGGACCAGGGAGGGACATGAGAGACAGAGGACCAGGGACATGAGAGACAGAGGACCAGGGACTGAGAGACAGAGGACGTGAGAGACAGAGGACCAGGGACGTGAGAGACAGAGACTGAGAGACAGAGGACCAGGGACATGAGAGACAGAGGACCAGGGACATGAGAGACAGAGGACCAGGGACATGAGAGACAGACGTGAGAGACAGAGGACGTGAGAGACAGAGGACCAGGGAGGGACATGAGAGACAGAGGACCAGGGACATGAGAGAGGACAGGGACTGAGACAGAGGACCAGGGACGTGAGAGACAGAGGACCAGGGACATGAGAGACAGAGGACCAGGGACATGAGAGACAGAGGACCAGGGACATGAGAGACAGAGGACCAGGGAGGGACATGAGAGACAGAGGACCCGGGAGGGACATGAGAGACAGAGGACCAGGGACGTGAGAGACAGAGGACCAGGGAGGGACATGAGAGACAGAGGACCAGGGACATGAAGACGAGGACCAGGACATGAGAGACAGAGGACCAGGGAGGGACATGAGAGACAGAGGACCCAGGGACATGAGAGACAGAGGACCAGGGACGTGAGAGACAGAGGACCAGGGAGGGACATGAGACAGAGACCCGAGGGACATGAGAGACAGAGGACCAGGGACGTGAGAGACAGAGGACCAGGGACATGAGAGACAGAGGACCCAGGGACATGAGAGACAGAGGACCAGGGACTGAGAGACAGAGGACGTGAGAGACAGAGGACCAGGGAGGGACGTGAGAGACAGAGGACGTGAGAGACAGAGGACCAGGGACATGAGAGACAGAGGACCAGGGACATGAGAGAGACCAGGGACTGAGAGACAGAGGACGTGAGAGACAGAGGACCAGGGAGGGACATGAGAGACAGAGGACCCAGGGACATGAGAGACAGAGGACCAGGGACATGAGAGACAGAGGACCAGGACTGAGAGACAGAGGACCAGGGACATGAGAGACAGAGGACCAGGAGGGACATGAGAGACAGAGGACCCGGGAGGGACATGAGAGACAGAGGACCAGGGACGTGAGAGACAGAGGACGTGAGAGACAGAGGACCAGGGAGGGACGTGAGAGACAGAGGACGTGAGAGACAGAGGACCAGGGACTGAGAGACAGAGGACCAGGGACATGAGAGACAGAGGACCAGGACATGAGAGACCAGGGACGTGAGAGACAGAGGACGTGAGAGACAGAGGACCAGGGAGGGACATGAGAGACAGAGGACCCGGGAGGGACATGAGAGACAGAGGACCAGGGACATGAGAGACAGAGGACCAGGGACATGAGAGACAGAGGACCAGGGACGTGAGAGACAGAGGACCAGGGACATGAGAGACAGAGGACCAGGGACATGAGAGACAGAGGACCAGGGACATGAGAGACAGAGGACCAGGGACATGAGAGACAGAGGACCAGGGACATGAGAGACAGAGGACCAGGGAGGGACATGAGAGACAGAGGACCCGGGAGGGACATGAGAGACAGAGGACCAGGGACTGAGAGACAGAGGACGTGAGAGACAGAGGACCAGGGAGGGACGTGAGAGACAGAGGACGTGAGAGACAGAGGACCAGGGACATGAGAGACAGAGGACATGAGAGACAGAGGACCAGGGACATGAGAGACCAGGGACATGAGAGACAGAGGACCAGGGACATGAGAGACAGAGGACCAGGGAGGGACATGAGAGACAGAGGACCCGGGAGGGACATGAGAGACCAGGGACGTGAGAGACAGAGGACAGAGGGACATGAGAGACAGAGGACCCGGGAGGGACATGAGAGACAGGGACCAGGGACGTGAGACAGAGGAGAGACAGAGGACCAGGGGGACGTGAGAGACAGAGGACGTGAGAGACAGAGGACCAGGGACATGAGAGACAGAGGACATGAGAGACAGAGGACAGGGACAGAGACCAGGGACGTGAGAGACAGAGGACTGAGAGACAGAGGACCAGGAGGGACATGAGAGACAGAGGACCCGGGAGGGACATGAGAGACAGAGGACCAGGGACTGAGAGACAGGACCGGGACATGAGAGACAGAGGACCAGGGACATGAGAGACAGAGGACCAGGGAGGGACATGAGAGACAGAGGACCCGGGAGGGACATGAGAGACAGAGGACCAGGGACGTGAGAGACAGAGGACGTGAGAGACAGAGGACCAGGGAGGGACGTGAGAGACAGAGGACGTGAGAGACAGAGGACCAGGGACATGAGAGACAGAGGACCAGGGACATGAGAGACAGAGGACCAGGGACATGAGAGATGACCAGGGACGTGAGAGACAGAGGACGTGAGAGACAGAGGACCAGGGAGGGACATGAGAGACAGAGGACCAGGGACATGAGAGACAGAGGACCAGGGACATGAGAGACAGAGGACCAGGGACATGAGAGACAGAGGACCAGGGACATGAGAGACAGAGGACCAGGGACATGAGAGACAGAGGACCAGGGACATGAGAGACAGAGGACCAGGGACAACAAGTTTAAAAAAAAATTACTTCTGAAAAAAATCCTAGAATTTCAAGAAAGTATAAATCTTTTTTCCGGGGGACATCTTTCTTTCTCTCAGGAAAATGAATCCGCATCAGCGTCTTACTCGCTGTCCTCTGTGCAGCCTGAGCTCCTCCGTCCTCCTCCGTCGGTCCTGCAGATCCTCCACCAGCCTCAGCACCGCCCCCCCACTGCTCCACGACACCTGGGGGGGGGGCATTAATACAGAGATTCAGCCTTCTCTCGTGTAGGTCAATGTGTTGTCTTCGTCAGCCGTTAGACCCGCGGCCCCTCCGGCACACGCCGTGTCTGCTGGGGGGCCGCGGGGCCTCCTCCCCGCTAGGTCATGCTCACAGAACAAATAATAATAATACAAATAAATACAATCAAATAAATAACTGGATGTGTTTCTGCCTCACCTCCTCCCCCTCCTCCCCCTCCTGCAGTACCCCTCCTCTCCTCTGGAGGGCCTCAGCGCTCTGCAGCAGCTGGAGTTTCCTCATCAGAGCGCCGCTGCTGCTCAAGACCTGCAGAGAGCTCCTCAGGAGCGCTGCAGCACACACACTCTCCATGTACTCTCTTTCATTTACTTTATTATTTTAACTTCATGTCAATCATTTCATTTATTTGATATATTCTGTGATGTTAATGTTAATGTGTTAACCCACAGATCTCTACGGACCCCCAGGGGACGTGCTCCGCAGCATGCTTACAGGACATTGGGTTAAAACAGATATCCATCCTGCGGAGGAAGACGTGTCTCCTTCGGGCAGGGGGCTCAAACTCGCCGCGGCCTCGTCAGCATCGTGGTGTGACTTTAACACGATGTACAAATACATGTATTTAAAATAATGTAGTATATGACATCGTTGCCTCTGCATTGGATTATCATGGGATAGGGTATAACTTCATAATTACCTACGTCTGAAAGCAGAAGATAGGGCAAATAACTGCAAGTCTCTTCAGTGCGCATGTCCCAAAATGATTTAAAAAGAAAAGCCACATTTTGGAGAAAAAAGTAATATTCCAGATGCATTCTGGGACATGTAGTTGATGGGCAACGTGCTTCTGTGGCATGTAACCGTATAATAAACATATTATATTCTTTGCAAGCTCTTGTGGGGCCACATAAAATGAAGTCGCGGGCCGAATGTGGCCCCCGGGCCTCGAGTTTGACCCCCCTGCCTTAGAGGCTCGAGAATATAAAATATTAGTAGAAATAGTTGTGAGTAATTCTTAATTTTTGTTCGTAATTGATTAAACTTTCTATAATATATTTCCGTCTGCACGTCCTGCAGCAGGTCTTAATTTAGGATCACATCCCAGCATGCATTGGGGCAGAGGAGGCCAGTAAGTGATGCCTTCAAGTTATTTAGAGCAAACCTAAAGTTAGTGAAAACACGTGTGTGTGTGTGTGTGTGTGTGTGTGTGTGTGTGTGTGTGTGTGTATGTGTGTGTGTGTGTGTGTGTGTGTGTGTGTGTATTAATAAGAGCTCACTGGTCCTGAGTGATTCCTCCGGGCTCAGCAACTCAGCTCGGTCCAAACCGTCTGAGAACTGGAGAGACAAAAGGACGTCTGAGGACACGAAAACAGAAGACACCACCGAGGGGGGGGGGTGTATGGGGTGTATGGGGGGGGTGTATGGGGGGGGTGTATGGGGGGGGTGTATGGGGTGTATGGGGGGGGTGTATGGGGGGGGTGTATGGGGGTATGGGGGGGTGTATGGGGGGGGGTGTATGGGGGGGTGTATGGGGTGTATGGGGGGGTGTATGGGGTGTATGGGGGGGTGTATGGGGGGGGTGTATGGGGGGGTGTATGGGGTGTATGGGGGGGTGTATGGGGGGGGTGTATGGGGTGTATGGGGGGGTGTATGGGGGGGGTGTATGGGGGGTGTATGGGGGGGAGACGTAGAAACACCACGAAGAGACTCAAAGTGTATCGAAGGGAAAGGCCACTCAGACAGACTCCTGGTCCTTCCGCCACATGCTTGTCGGGGCTAGCCTTCCTTGGATGTACTTACTAGGGGTGGGGGAAATAATAAGCATAGTATCGCAATACTTTGCGTGGCGATATTGTGCCAAGTATCGATATTTCACTATATAAACCGTTCATATTGCGAATCCAAAAGATCTTGGCGAAGCTACGATTAAATTCTGAGCGAGCCGAGAAAATAACTCAATCACCTACTTCCTGTGCAACGAGCTGCGTCCAATCAGCGCTGTGGAGAGCGAAGGCTTTGGTCACATGACGAACACACGGGAACCCGATACATCGTGCCATCAGATATCGATGCTAACGCTTCCATCAGCGAGCTGTTCGTCAACGTGCTTACATCGCAGTATATCGCAGTACATCGCAGTACATCGCAGTACATCGCAGTACATCGCAGTACATCGTACATCGCAGTACATCGCAGTATATCGTAGTACATCGCAGTACATCGCAGTACATCGTATATCGTAGTACATCGCAGTACATCGCAGTACATCGCAGTACATCGCAGTACATCGCAGTACATCGCAGTACATTGCAGTATATCGCAGTACATCGTACATCGCAGTACATCGCAGTACATCGCAGTACATCGCAATACATCGCAGTACATCGCAGTACATCGCAGTGTATCGCAGTACATCGCAGTACATCGTACATTGCAGTACATCGTACATTGCAGTACATCGCAGTACATCGTAGTACATCGCAGTACATCGCAGTACATCGCAGTATATCGCAGTACATCGCAGTATATCACAGTACATCGCAGTACATCGCAGTACATCGCAGTATATCGCAGTATATCGCAGTACATCGTAGTACATCGCAGTACATCACAGTACATCGCATTACATCGTGGAATGGCGATAGTATCGTATCGTGGTCGTATCGTGGCGAGCCCGGCGATCCCAAAGTGTGTATTTTATGTCTCCTCGCTCGATGGTCTTATCTTTGTGACTTGTGGGCTGAACAGAGTGAAGCTGAATCTGAAATCAGTGCATGTTCCTGAGGATCAGAACAGAGGGCATTGTGGGACAGATCTGCAGCAGCTGTTCCAGCAAATAGCCAGACCCCGAGGAATGCGAGTCTCCTCCACAGAGACACGTCCCGTTACTGTCATCATTAATGCTGTCTGCAGGAGGTCAGAGGTCAGGCTCACGATGCATCATGGGACGCTCCTTTCAGAGGGTTTAAATGTAGCCAGAGAATGCATCCAGTCAGAGCCTCAGCTGCTACACGCTGCAGTCCTGAGTCCTGAGTCCTGAGTGCTTCAGACCTGAGTCCTTCAGACCTGAGTCCTGAGTCCTGAGTCCTGAGTCCTTCAGATCTGAGTCCTTCAGACCTGAGTCCTTCAGACCCGTTCTCTGGTCTCAAGGCTCTCCATTCATGCTGTCTCTATCGTACAGGTCTCACATACACCTATCTAAGGACATGACTCTGAAGTGTCCTGCTCCAAACAGGTCCTTGTAGCCCCCCCCCTCTCTCCCAGCTGTTACTAAGGACATGACTCTGAAGTGTCCTGCTCCAAACCCCAAACAGATCCTTGTAGCCCCCCCCCTCTCTCTTCCAGCTGTTACTAAGGACATGACTCTGAAGTGTCCTGCTCCTAACCCCAAACAGGTCCTTATAGCCCCCCCCCGCTCTCCCAGCTGTTACTAAGGACATGACTCTGAAGTGTCCTGCTCCAAACCCCAAACAGATCCTTGTAGCCCCCCCCCCTCTCTTCCAGCTGTTACTAAGGACATGTCTCTGAAGTGTCCTGCTCCAAACCCCAAACAGGTCCTTGTAGCCCCCCCCCCTCTCTTCCAGCTGTTACTAAGGACATGTCTCTGAAGTGTCCTGCTCCAAACCCCAAACAGGTCCTTGTAGCCCCCCCTCTCTTCCAGCTGTTACTAAGGACATGACTCTGAAGTGTCCTGCTCCAAACCCCGATCCTTGTAGCCCCCCCCTCTCTTCCAGCTGTTACTAAGGACATGTCTCTGAAGTGTCCTGCTCCAAACCCCAACAGGTCCTTGTAGCCCCCCCCCCTCTCTTCCAGCTGTTACTAAGGACATGAGGGGTACACCGGGACACACACACACCGGGGGGGACACCAGGGACACACCGGGGGACACACCGGGGGACACACCGGGGGACACGGGGGGACACATCGGGAGACACACACCGACACACACACACCGGGGGGGGACCGGGACACACACCGGGGGACACAGGGGTACACCGGGACACACACACCGGGACACACACCAGGGACACATCGGGGGGGACACCAGGGACACACCGGGACACACACACCGGGACACACACACCGGGACACACACACACCGGGACACACACACACCGGGGGGGACACCGATGTAGAAAGGACATCAGAGAGGGACTCTGGCTGACAGGAGTCCTTCAAAGGCAGCATCCTCAGTCTCCTCTCAGGTTTACCTCCTGCGCTCGGCGGTGGAACTCTGCGGCGAGGAGCAGCACCTCCTGCCGCCTGAGGAGGAGCTGAAGGAGGAGGAGCCATCCGTCGCTCAGAGAGGAGGTCATCGCCTGCTCCTGGTCCTGGTTCCCCTCCCGCTCCTCCCTCCCTGCCTCCCTCCTCCTCCTCTGGTTCTCCCTCTGCACGGCTGACAGCACCTCCTCCTCGTGGTTCTGGGACAGATTGTTAAAAAAATAATGTAACCTCAAGCTGCTGGATGTTCTCTAAACGCTGCCATGTCTCCTCAAGCTGCTGGGTGTTCTCTAAACGCTGCCATGTCTCCTCAAGCTGCTGGATGTTCTCTAAACGCTGCCATGTCTCCTCAAGCTGCTGGATGTTCTCTAAACGCTGCCATGTCTCCTCAAGCTGCTGGATGTTCTCTAAACGCTGCCATGTCTCCTCAAGCTGCTGGATGTTCTCTAAACGCTGCCATGTCTCCTCAAGCTGCTGCATGTTCTCTAAACGCTGCCATGTCTCCTCAAGCTGCTGCATGTCTCCTCAAGCTGCTGAATGTTCTCTAAACGCTGCCATGTCTCCTCAAGCTGCTAGATGTTCTCTAAACGCTGCCATGTCTCCTCAAGCTGCTGGATGTTCTCTAAACGCTGCCATGTCTCCTCAAGCTGCTGGATGTTCTCTAAACGCTGCCATGTCTCCTCAAGCTGCTGCATGTCTCCTCAAGCTGCTGATGTTCTCTAAACGCTGCCATGTCTCCTCAAGCTGCTGGATGTTCTCTAAACGCTGCCATGTCTCCTCAAGCTGCTGGATGTTCTCTAAACGCTGCCATGTCTCCTCAAGCTGCTGCATGTCTCCTCAAGCTGCTGAATGTTCTCTAAACGCTGCCATGTCTCCTCAAGCTGCTGGATGTTCTCTAAACGCTGCCATGTCTCCTCAAGCTGCTGGATGTTCTCTAAACGCTGCCATGTGTCCTCAAGCTGCTGGATGTTCTCTAAACACTGCCATGTCTACTCAAGCTGCTGGATGTTCTCTAAACGCTGCCATGTCTCCTCAAGCAGCTGGATGTTCTCTAAATGCTGCCATGTCTCCTCAAGCTGCTGGGTGTTCTCTAAACGCTGCCATGTCTCCTCAAGCTGCTGGATGTTCTCTAAACGCTGCCATGTCTCCTCAAGCTGCTGGATGTTCTCTAAACGCTGCCATGTCTCCTCAAGCTGCTGGATGTTCTCTAAACGCTGCCATGTCTCCTCAAGCTGCTGGATGTTCTCTAAACGCTGCCATGTCTCCTCAAGCTGCTGGATGTTCTCTAAACGCTGCCATGTCTCCTCAAGCTGCTGGATGTTCTCTAAACGCTGCCATGTCTCCTCAAGCTGCTGCATGTCTCCTCAAGCTGCTGAATGTTCTCTAAACGCTGCCATGTCTCCTCAAGCTGCTGGATGTTCTCTAAACGCTGCCATGTCTCCTCAAGCTGCTGGATGTTCTCTAAACGCTGCCATGTCTCCTCAAGCTGCTGGATGTTCTCTAAACGCTGCCATGTCTCCTCAAGCTGCTGGGTGTTCTCTAAACGCTGCCATGTCTCCTCAAGCTGCTGGGTGTTCTCTAAACGCTGCCATGTCTCCTCAAGCTGCTGGATGTTCTCTAAACGCTGCCATGTCCCCTCAAGCTGCTGGGTGTTCTCTAAACGCTGCCATGTCTCCTCAAGCTGCTGGGTGTTCTCTAAACGCTGCCATGTCTCCTCAAGCTGCTGCATGTCTCCTCAAGCTGCTGAATGTTCTCTAAACGCTGCCATGTCTCCTCAAGCTGCTGGATGTTCTCTAAACGCTGCCATGTCTCCTCAAGCTGCTGGATGTTCTCTAAACGCTGCCATGTCTCCTCAAGCTGCTGGATGTTCTCTAAACGCTGCCATGTCTACTCAAGCTGCTGGATGTTCTCTAAACGCTGCCATGTCTCCTCAAGCAGCTGGATGTTCTCTAAACGCTGCCATGTCTCCTCAAGCTGCTGGGTGTTCTCTAAACGCTGCCATGTCTCCTCAAGCTGCTGGGTGTTCTCTAAACGCTGCCATGTCTCCTCAAGCTGCTGGATGTTCTCTAAACGCTGCCATGTCTCCTCAAGCTGCTGGATGTTCTCTAAACGCTGCCATGTCTCCTCAAGCTGCTGGATGTTCTCTAAACGCTGCCATGTCTCCTCAAGCTGCTGGATGTTCTCTAAACGCTGCCATGTCTCCTCAAGCAGCTGGATGTTCTCTAAACGCTGCCATGTCTCCTCAAGCTGCTGGATGTTCTCTAAACGCTGCCATGTCTCCTCAAGCTGCTGGATGTTCTCTAAACGCTGCCATGTCTCCTCAAGCTGCTGGATGTTCTCTAAACGCTGCCATGTCTCCTCAAGCTGCTGGGTGTTCTCTAAACGCTGCCATGTCTCCTCAAGCTGCTGGGTGTTCTCTAAACGCTGCCATGTCTCCTCAAGCTGCTGGATGTTCTCTAAACGCTGCCATGTCTCCTCAAGCTGCTGGGTGTTCTCTAAACGCTGCCATGTCTCCTCAAGCTGCTGGGTGTTCTCTAAACGCTGCCATGTCTCCTCAAGCTGCTGCTCCTCAAGCTGCTGATGTTCTCTAAACGCTGCCATGTCTCCTCAAGCTGCTGGATGTTCTCTAAACGCTGCCATGTCTCCTCAAGCTGCTGGATGTTCTCTAAACGCTGCCATGTCTCCTCAAGCTGCTGGATGTTCTCTAAACGCTGCCATGTCTCCTCAAGCTGCTGGATGTTCTCTAAACGCTGCCATGTCTCCTCAAGCTGCTGGATGTTCTCTAAACGCTGCCATGTCTCCTCAAGCTGCTGGGTGTTCTCTAAACGCTGCCATGTCTCCTCAAGCTGCTGGATGTTCTCTAAACGCTGCCATGTCTCCTCAAGCTGCTGGATGTTCTCTAAACGCTGCCATGTCTCCTCAAGCTGCTGGATGTTCTCTAAACGCTGCCATGTCTCCTCAAGCTGCTGGATGTTCTCTAAACGCTGCCATGTCTCCTCAAGCTGCTGGATGTTCTCTAAACGCTGCCATGTCTCCTCAAGCTGCTGGATGTTCTCTAAACGCTGCCATGTCTCCTCAAGCTGCTGGATGTTCTCTAAACGCTGCCATGTCTCCTCAAGCTGCTGGGTGTTCTCTAAACGCTGCCATGTCTCCTCAAGCTGCTGCATGTCTCCTCAAGCTGCTGATGTTCTCTAAACGCTGCCATGTCTCCTCAAGCTGCTGGATGTTCTCTAAACGCTGCCATGTCTCCTCAAGCTGCTGGATGTTCTCTAAACGCTGCCATGTCTCCTCAAGCTGCTGGATGTTCTCTAAACGCTGCCATGTCTCCTCAAGCTGCTGGATGTTCTCTAAACGCTGCCATGTCTCCTCAAGCTGCTGGATGTTCTCTAAACGCTGCCATGTCTCCTCAAGCTGCTGGGTGTTCTCTAAACGCTGCCATGTCTCCTCAAGCTGCTGGATGTTCTCTAAACGCTGCCATGTCTCCTCAAGCTGCTGGATGTTCTCTAAACGCTGCCATGTCTCCTCAAGCTGCTGGATGTTCTCTAAACGCTGCCATGTCTCCTCAAGCTGCTGGATGTTCCCTAAACGCTGCCATGTCTCCTCAAGCAGCTGGATGTTCTCTAAACGCTGCCATGTCTCCTCAAGCTGCTGGATGTTCTCTAAACGCTGCCATGTCTCCTCAAGCTGCTGGATGTTCTCTAAACGCTGCCATGTCTCCTCAAGCTGCTGGATGTTCTCTAAACGCTGCCATGTCTCCTCAAGCTGCTGATGTCTCCTCAAGCTGCTGAATGTTCTCTAAACGCTGCCATGTCTCCTCAAGCTGCTGGATGTTCTCTAAACGCTGCCATGTCTCCTCAAGCTGCTGGATGTTCTCTAAACGCTGCCATGTCTCCTCAAGCTGCTGGATGTTCTCTAAACGCTGCCATGTCTCCTCAAGCTGCTGGGATGTTCTCTAAACGCTGCCATGTCTCCTCAAGCTGCTGGGATGTTCTCTAAACGCTGCCATGTCTCCTCAAGCTGCTGGATGTTCTCTAAACGCTGCCATGTCTCCCTCAAGCTGCTGGGTGTTCTCTAAACGCTGCCATGTCTCCTCAAGCTGCTGGGATGTTCTCTAAACGCTGCCATGTCTCCTCAAGCTGCTGCATGTCTCCTCAAGCTGCTGAATGTTCTCTAAACGCTGCCATGTCTCCTCAAGCTGCTGGATGTTCTCTAAACGCTGCCATGTCTCCTCAAGCTGCTGGATGTTCTCTAAACGCTGCCATGTCTCCTCAAGCTGCTGGATGTTCTCTAAACGCTGCCATGTCTCCTCAAGCTGCTGGATGTTCTCTAAACGCTGCCATGTCTCCTCAAGCTGCTGGATGTTCTCTAAACGCTGCCATGTCTCCTCAAGCTGCTGGGTGTTCTCTAAACGCTGCCATGTCTCCTCAAGCTGCTGGATGTTCTCTAAACGCTGCCATGTCTCCTCAAGCTGCTGGATGTTCTCTAAACGCTGCCATGTCTCCTCAAGCTGCTGGATGTTCTCTAAACGCTGCCATGTCTCCTCAAGCTGCTGGATGTTCTCTAAACGCTGCCATGTCTCCTCAAGCTGCTGGATGTTCTCTAAACGCTGCCATGTCTCCTCAAGCTGCTGGGTGTTCTCTAAACGCTGCCATGTCTCCTCAAGCTGCTGGATGTTCTCTAAACGCTGCCATGTCTCCTCAAGCTGCTGGATGTTCTCTAAACGCTGCCATGTCTCCTCAAGCTGCTGGATGTTCTCTAAACGCTGCCATGTCTCCTCAAGCTGCTGGATGTTCTCTAAACGCTGCCATGTCTCCTCAAGCTGCTGGATGTTCTCTAAACGCTGCCATGTCTCCTCAAGCTGCTGGATGTTCTCTAAACGCTGCCATGTCTCCTCAAGCTGCTGGATGTTCTCTAAACGCTGCCATGTCTCCTCAAGCTGCTGGATGTTCTCTAAACGCTGCCATGTCTCCTCAAGCTGCTGGATGTTCTCTAAACGCTGCCATGTCTCCTCAAGCTGCTGGATGTTCTCTAAACGCTGCCATGTCTCCTCAAGCTGCTGGATGTTCTCTAAACGCTGCCATGTCTCCTCAAGCTGCTGGATGTTCTCTAAACGCTGCCATGTCTCCTCAAGCTGCTGGGTGTTCTCTAAACGCTGCCATGTCTCCTCAAGCTGCTGGGATGTTCTCTAAACGCTGCCATGTCTCCTCAAGCTGCTGGGTGTTCTCTAAACGCTGCCATGTCTCCTCAAGCTGCTGGATGTTCTCTAAACGCTGCCATGTCTCCCTCAAGCTGCTGGGTGTTCTCTAAACGCTGCCATGTCTCCTCAAGCTGCTGGGTGTTCTCTAAACGCTGCCATGTCTCCTCAAGCTGCTGCATGTCTCCTCAGCTGCTGATGTTCTCTAAACGCTGCCATGTCTCCTCAAGCTGCTGGATGTTCTCTAAACGCTGCCATGTCTCCTCAAGCTGCTGGATGTTCTCTAAACGCTGCCATGTCTCCTCAAGCTGCTGGATGTTCTCTAAACGCTGCCATGTCTCCTCAAGCTGCTGGATGTTCTCTAAACGCTGCCATGTCTCCTCAAGCTGCTGGATGTTCTCTAAACGCTGCCATGTCTCCTCAAGCTGCTGGATGTTCTCTAAACGCTGCCATGTCTCCTCAAGCTGCTGGATGTTCTCTAAACGCTGCCATGTCTCCTCAAGCTGCTGGATGTTCTCTAAACGCTGCCATGTCTCCTCAAGCTGCTGGATGTTCTCTAAACGCTGCCATGTCTCCTCAAGCTGCTGGATGTTCTCTAAACGCTGCCATGTCTCCTCAAGCTGCTGGA
>CM070482.1:1067500-1077500 GCA_036324585.1 Champsocephalus esox | reverse complement strand
CTTACTTCATCCCTTACGTAGCTATGTTACATAATCCCTACGTTCATCCCTTACGTAGCTATGTTACATAATCCCTTACGTTCATCCCTTACGTAGCTATGTTACATAATCCCTACGTTCATCCCTTACGTAGCTATGTTACATAATCCCTTACGTTCATCCCTTACGTAGCTATGTTACATATCCCTACGTTCTCCCTTACGTTCATCCCTTACGTAGCTATGTTACATAATCCCTTACGTTCATCCCTTACGTAGCTATGTTACATAATCCCTTACGTTCATCCCTTACGTAGCTATGTTACATAATCCCTTACGTTCATCCCTTACGTAGCTATGTTACATAATCCCTTACGTTCATCCCTTACGTAGCTATGTTACATAATCCCTTACGTTCATCCCTTACGTAGCTATGTTACATAATCCCTTACGTTCATCCCTTACGTAGCTATGTTACATAATCCCTTACGTTCATCCCTTACGTAGCTATGTTACATAATCCCTTACGTTCATCCCTTACGTAGCTATGTTACATAATCCCTTACGTTCATCCCTTACGTAGCTATGTTACATAATCCCTTACGTTCATCCTTTACGTAGCTATGTTACATAATCCCTTACGTTCATCCCTTACGTAGCTATGTTACATAATCCCTTACGTTCATCCCTTACGTAGCATGTTACATAATCCCTTACGTTCATCCCTTACGTAGCATGTTACATAATCCCTTACGTTCATCCCTTACGTAGCTATGTTACATAATCCCTTACGTTCATCCCTTACGTAGCTATGTTACATAATCCCTTACGTTCATCCCTTACGTAGCTATGTTACATAATCCCTTACGTTCATCCCTTACGTAGCTATGTTACATAATCCCTTACGTTCATCCCTTACGTAGCTATGTTACATAATCCCTTACGTTCATCTCTTACGTAGCTATGTTACATAATCCCTTACGTTCATCCCTTACGTAGCAATGTTACATAATCCCTTACGTTCATCCCTTACGTAGCTATGTTACATAATCCCTTACGTTCATCCCTTACGTAGCTATGTTACATAATCCCTTACGTTCATCCCTTACGTAGCATGTTACATAATCCCTTACGTTCATCCCTTACGTAGCTATGTTACATAATCCCTTACGTTCATCCTTACGTAGCTATGTTACATAATCCCTTACGTTCATCCCTTACGTAGCTATGTTACATAATCCCTTACGTTCATCCCTTACGTAGCTATGTTACATAATCCCTTACGTTCATCCCTTACGTAGCTATGTTACATAATCCCTTACGTTCATCCCTACGTAGCTATGTTACATAATCCCTTACGTTCATCCCTTACGTAGCTATGTTACATAATCCCTTACGTTCATCCCTTACGTAGCTATGTTACATAATCCCTTACGTTCATCCCTTACGTAGCTATGTTACATAATCCCTTACGTTCATCCCTTACGTAGCTATGTTACATAATCCCTTACGTTCATCCCTTACGTAGCTATGTTACATAATCCCTTACGTTCATCCCTTACGTAGCTATGTTACATAATCCCTTACGTTCATCCCTTACGTAGCTATGTTACATAATCCCTTACGTTCATCCCTTACGTAGCTATGTTACATAATCCCTTACGTTCATCCCTTACGTAGCTATGTTACATAATCCCTTACGTTCATCCCTTACGTAGCTATGTTACATAATCCCTTACGTTCATCCCTTACGTAGCTATGTTACATAATCCCTTACGTTCATCCCTTACGTAGCTATGTTACATAATCCCTTACGTTCATCCCTTACGTAGCTATGTTACATAATCCCTTACGTTCATCCCTACGTAGCTATGTTACATAATCCCTTACGTTCATCCCTTACGTAGCTATGTTACATAATCCCTTACGTTCATCCCTACGTAGCTATGTTACATAATCCCTTACGTTCATCCCTTACGTAGCTATGTTACATAATCCCTTACGTTCATCCCTTACGTAGCTATGTTACATAATCCCTTACGTTCATCCCTTACGTAGCTATGTTACATAATCCCTTACGTTCATCCCTTACGTAGCTATGTTACATAATCCCTTACGTTCATCCCTTACGTAGCTATGTTACATAATCCCTTACGTTCATCTCCTACGTAGCTATGTTACATAATCCCTTACGTTCATCCCTTACGTAGCTATGTTACATAATCCCTTACGTTCATCCCTTACGTAGCTATGTTACATAATCCCTTACGTTCATCCCTTACGTAGCTATGTTACATAATCCCTTACGTTCATCCCTACGTAGCTATGTTACATAATCCCTTACGTTCATCCCTTACGTAGCTATGTTACATAATCCCTTACGTTCATCCCTTACGTAGCTATGTTACATAATCCCTTACGTTCATCCCTTACGTAGCTATGTTACATAATCCCTTACGTTCATCCCTTACGTAGCTATGTTACATAATCCCTTACGTTCATCCCTTACGTAGCTATGTTACATAATCCCTTACGTTCATCCCTACGTAGCTATGTTACATAATCCCTTACGTTCATCTCCTACGTAGCTATGTTACATAATCCCTTACGTTCATCCCTTACGTAGCTATGTTACATAATCCCTTACGTTCATCCCTTACGTAGCTATGTTACATAATCCCTTACGTTCATCCCTTACGTAGCTATGTTACATAATCCCTTACGTTCATCTCCTTACGTAGCTATGTTACATAATCCCTTACGTTCATCCCTTACGTAGCTATGTTACATAATCCCTTACGTTCATCCCTTACGTAGCTATGTTACATAATCCCTTACGTTCATCCCTTACGTAGCTATGTTACATAATCCCTTACGTTCATCCCTTACGTAGCTATGTTACATAATCCCTTACGTTCATCCCTTACGTAGCTATGTTACATAATCCCTTACGTTCATCCCTTACGTAGCTATGTTACATAATCCCTTACGTTCATCTCCTTACGTAGCTATGTTACATAATCCCTTACGTTCATCTCCTACGTAGCTATGTTACATAATCCCTTACGTTCATCCCTACGTAGCTATGTTACATAATCCCTTACGTTCATCCCTTACGTAGCTATGTTACATAATCCCTTACGTTCATCCCTTACGTAGCTATGTTACATAATCCCTTACGTTCATCTCCTTACGTAGCTATGTTACATAATCCCTTACGTTCATCTCCTACGTAGCTATGTTACATAATCCCTTACGTTCATCCCTTACGTAGCTATGTTACATAATCCCTTACGTTCATCCCTTACGTAGCTATGTTACATAATCCCTTACGTTCATCCCTTACGTAGCTATGTTACATAATCCCTTACGTTCATCTCCTACGTAGCTATGTTACATAATCCCTTACGTTCATCTCCTACGTAGCTATGTTACATAATCCCTTACGTTCATCCCTTACGTAGCTATGTTACATAATCCCTTACGTTCATCCCTTACGTAGCTATGTTACATAATCCCTTACGTTCATCCCTTACGTAGCTATGTTACATAATCCCTTACGTTCATCCCTTACGTAGCTATGTTACATAATCCCTTACGTTCATCCCTTACGTAGCTATGTTACATAATCCCTTACGTTCATCCCTTACGTAGCTATGTTACATAATCCCTTACGTTCATCCCTTACGTAGCTATGTTACATAATCCCTTACGTTCATCCCTTACGTAGCTATGTTACATAATCCCTTACGTTCATCCCTTACGTAGCTATGTTACATAATCCCTTACGTTCATCCCTTACGTAGCTATGTTACATAATCCCTTACGTTCATCCCTTACGTAGCTATGTTACATAATCCCTTACGTTCATCCCTTACGTAGCTATGTTACATAATCCCTTACGTTCATCCCTTACGTAGCTATGTTACATAATCCCTTACGTTCATCCCTTACGTAGCTATGTTACATAATCCCTTACGTTCATCCCTTACGTAGCTATGTTACATAATCCCTTACGTTCATCTCCTACGTAGCTATGTTACATAATCCCTTACGTTCATCCCTTACGTAGCTATGTTACATAATCCCTTACGTTCATCCCTTACGTAGCTATGTTACATAATCCCTTACGTTCATCCCTTACGTAGCTATGTTACATAATCCCTTACGTTCATCCCTTACGTAGCTATGTTACATAATCCCTTACGTTCATCCCTTACGTAGCTATGTTACATAATCCCTTACGTTCATCCCTACGTAGCTATGTTACATAATCCCTTACGTTCATCCCTTACGTAGCTATGTTACATAATCCCTTACGTTCATCCCTTACGTAGCTATGTTACATAATCCCTTACGTTCATCCCTTACGTAGCTATGTTACATAATCCCTTACGTTCATCCCTTACGTAGCTATGTTACATAATCCCTTACGTTCATCCCTTACGTAGCTATGTTACATAATCCCTTACGTTCATCCCTTACGTAGCTATGTTACATAATCCCTTACGTTCATCCCTTACGTAGCTATGTTACATAATCCCTTACGTTCATCCCTTACGTAGCTATGTTACATAATCCCTTACGTTCATCCCTTACGTAGCTATGTTACATAATCCCTTACGTTCATCTCCTACGTAGCTATGTTACATAATCCCTTACGTTCATCCCTTACGTAGCTATGTTACATAATCCCTTACGTTCATCCCTTACGTAGCTATGTTACATAATCCCTTACGTTCATCCCTTACGTAGCTATGTTACATAATCCCTTACGTTCATCCCTTACGTAGCTATGTTACATAATCCCTTACGTTCATCCCTTACGTAGCTATGTTACATAATCCCTTACGTTCATCCCTTACGTAGCTATGTTACATAATCCCTTACGTTCATCCCTTACGTAGCTATGTTACATAATCCCTTACGTTCATCCCTTACGTAGCTATGTTACATAATCCCTTACGTTCATCCCTTACGTAGCTATGTTACATAATCCCTTACGTTCATCCCTTACGTAGCTATGTTACATAATCCCTTACGTTCATCCCTTACGTAGCTATGTTACATAATCCCTTACGTTCATCCCTTACGTAGCTATGTTACATAATCCCTTACGTTCATCTCCTACGTAGCTATGTTACATAATCCCTTACGTTCATCCCTTACGTAGCTATGTTACATAATCCCTTACGTTCATCCCTTACGTAGCTATGTTACATAATCCCTTACGTTCATCCCTTACGTAGCTATGTTACATAATCCCTTACGTTCATCCCTTACGTAGCTATGTTACATAATCCCTTACGTTCATCCCTTACGTAGCTATGTTACATAATCCCTTACGTTCATCCCTTACGTAGCTATGTTACATAATCCCTTACGTTCATCCCTTACGTAGCTATGTTACATAATCCCTTACGTTCATCCCTTACGTAGCTATGTTACATAATCCCTTACGTTCATCCCTTACGTAGCTATGTTACATAATCCCTTACGTTCATCCCTTACGTAGCTATGTTACATAATCCCTTACGTTCATCCCTTACGTAGCTATGTTACATAATCCCTTACGTTCATCCCTTACGTAGCTATGTTACATAATCCCTTACGTTCATCCCTTACGTAGCTATGTTACATAATCCCTTACGTTCATCCCTTACGTAGCTATGTTACATAATCCCTTACGTTCATCCCTTACGTAGCTATGTTACATAATCCCTTACGTTCATCCCTTACGTAGCTATGTTACATAATCCCTTACGTTCATCCCTTACGTAGCTATGTTACATAATCCCTTACGTTCATCTCCTACGTAGCTATGTTACATAATCCCTTACGTTCATCCCTTACGTAGCTATGTTACATAATCCCTTACGTTCATCCCTTACGTAGCTATGTTACATAATCCCTTACGTTCATCCCTTACGTAGCTATGTTACATAATCCCTTACGTTCATCCCTTACGTAGCTATGTTACATAATCCCTTACGTTCATCTCCTACGTAGCTATGTTACATAATCCCTTACGTTCATCCCTTACGTAGCTATGTTACATAATCCCTTACGTTCATCCCTTACGTAGCTATGTTACATAATCCCTTACGTTCATCCCTTACGTAGCTATGTTACATAATCCCTTACGTTCATCTCCTACGTAGCTATGTTACATAATCCCTTACGTTCATCCCTTACGTAGCTATGTTACATAATCCCTTACGTTCATCCCTTACGTAGCTATGTTACATAATCCCTTACGTTCATCCCTTACGTAGCTATGTTACATAATCCCTTACGTTCATCCCTTACGTAGCTATGTTACATAATCCCTTACGTTCATCTCCTACGTAGCTATGTTACATAATCCCTTACGTTCATCCCTTACGTAGCTATGTTACATAATCCCTTACGTTCATCCCTTACGTAGCTATGTTACATAATCCCTTACGTTCATCCCTTACGTAGCTATGTTACATAATCCCTTACGTTCATCCCTTACGTAGCTATGTTACATAATCCCTTACGTTCATCTCCTACGTAGCTATGTTACATAATCCCTTACGTTCATCCCTTACGTAGCTATGTTACATAATCCCTTACGTTCATCCCTTACGTAGCTATGTTACATAATCCCTTACGTTCATCTCCTACGTAGCTATGTTACATAATCCCTTACGTTCATCCCTTACGTAGCTATGTTACATAATCCCTTACGTTCATCCCTTACGTAGCTATGTTACATAATCCCTTACGTTCATCTCCTACGTAGCTATGTTACATAATCCCTTACGTTCATCCCTTACGTAGCTATGTTACATAATCCCTTACGTTCATCCCTTACGTAGCTATGTTACATAATCCCTTACGTTCATCCCTTACGTAGCTATGTTACATAATCCCTTACGTTCATCCCTTACGTAGCTATGTTACATAATCCCTTACGTTCATCTCCTACGTAGCTATGTTACATAATCCCTTACGTTCATCCCTTACGTAGCTATGTTACATAATCCCTTACGTTCATCCCTTACGTAGCTATGTTACATAATCCCTTACGTTCATCCCTTACGTAGCTATGTTACATAATCCCTTACGTTCATCCCTTACGTAGCTATGTTACATAATCCCTTACGTTCATCCCTTACGTAGCTATGTTACATAATCCCTTACGTTCATCCCTTACGTAGCTATGTTACATAATCCCTTACGTTCATCCCTTACGTAGCTATGTTACATAATCCCTTACGTTCATCCCTTACGTAGCTATGTTACATAATCCCTTACGTTCATCCCTTACGTAGCTATGTTACATAATCCCTTACGTTCATCCCTTACGTAGCTATGTTACATAATCCCTTACGTTCATCCCTTACGTAGCTATGTTACATAATCCCTTACGTTCATCCCTTACGTAGCTATGTTACATAATCCCTTACGTTCATCCCTTACGTAGCTATGTTACATAATCCCTTACGTTCATCCCTTACGTAGCTATGTTACATAATCCCTTACGTTCATCCCTTACGTAGCTATGTTACATAATCCCTTACGTTCATCCCTTACGTAGCTATGTTACATAATCCCTTACGTTCATCCCTTACGTAGCTATGTTACATAATCCCTTACGTTCATCTCCTACGTAGCTATGTTACATAATCCCTTACGTTCATCCCTTACGTAGCTATGTTACATAATCCCTTACGTTCATCCCTTACGTAGCTATGTTACATAATCCCTTACGTTCATCCCTTACGTAGCTATGTTACATAATCCCTTACGTTCATCTCCTACGTAGCTATGTTACATAATCCCTTACGTTCATCCCTTACGTAGCTATGTTACATAATCCCTTACGTTCATCCCTTACGTAGCTATGTTACATAATCCCTTACGTTCATCCCTTACGTAGCTATGTTACATAATCCCTTACGTTCATCCCTTACGTAGCTATGTTACATAATCCCTTACGTTCATCCCTTACGTAGCTATGTTACATAATCCCTTACGTTCATCTCTTACGTAGCTATGTTACATAATCCCTTACGTTCATCCCTTACGTAGCTATGTTACATAATCCCTTACGTTCATCTCCTACGTAGCTATGTTACATAATCCCTTACGTTCATCCCTTACGTAGCTATGTTACATAATCCCTTACGTTCATCCCTTACGTAGCTATGTTACATAATCCCTTACGTTCATCTCCTACGTAGCTATGTTACATAATCCCTTACGTTCATCCCTTACGTAGCTATGTTACATAATCCCTTACGTTCATCCCTTACGTAGCTATGTTACATAATCCCTTACGTTCATCCCTTACGTAGCTATGTTACATAATCCCTTACGTTCATCTCTTACGTAGCTATGTTACATAATCCCTTACGTTCATCTCCTACGTAGCTATGTTACATAATCCCTTACGTTCATCCCTTACGTAGCTATGTTACATAATCCCTTACGTTCATCCCTTACGTAGCTATGTTACATAATCCCTTACGTTCATCCCTTACGTAGCTATGTTACATAATCCCTTACGTTCATCTCCTACGTAGCTATGTTACATAATCCCTTACGTTCATCCCTTACGTAGCTATGTTACATAATCCCTTACGTTCATCCCTTACGTAGCTATGTTACATAATCCCTTACGTTCATCTCCTTACGTAGCTATGTTACATAATCCCTTACGTTCATCCCTTACGTAGCTATGTTACATAATCCCTTACGTTCATCCCTTACGTAGCTATGTTACATAATCCCTTACGTTCATCTCTTACGTAGCTATGTTACATAATCCCTTACGTTCATCTCCTACGTAGCTATGTTACATAATCCCTTACGTTCATCCCTTACGTAGCTATGTTACATAATCCCTTACGTTCATCCCTTACGTAGCTATGTTACATAATCCCTTACGTTCATCCCTTACGTAGCTATGTTACATAATCCCTTACGTTCATCTCCTACGTAGCTATGTTACATAATCCCTTACGTTCATCCTTACGTAGCTATGTTACATAATCCCTTACGTTCATCCCTTACGTAGCTATGTTACATAATCCCTTACGTTCATCCCTTACGTAGCTATGTTACATAATCCCTTACGTTCATCCCTTACGTAGCTATGTTACATAATCCCTTACGTTCATCCCTTACGTAGCTATGTTACATAATCCCTTACGTTCATCCCTTACGTAGCTATGTTACATAATCCCTTACGTTCATCTCTTACGTAGCTATGTTACATAATCCCTTACGTTCATCTCCTACGTAGCTATGTTACATAATCCCTTACGTTCATCCCTTACGTAGCTATGTTACATAATCCCTTACGTTCATCCCTACGTAGCTATGTTACATAATCCCTTACGTTCATCCCTACGTAGCATGTTACATAATCCCTTACGTTCATCTCCTACGTAGCTATGTTACATAATCCCTTACGTTCATCTCCTACGTAGCTATGTTACATAATCCCTTACGTTCATCCCTACGTAGCTATGTTACATAATCCCTTACGTTCATCCCTTACGTAGCTATGTTACATAATCCCTTACGTTCATCCCTTACGTAGCTATGTTACATAATCCCTTACGTTCATCCCTTACGTAGCTATGTTACATAATCCCTTACGTTCATCCCTTACGTAGCTATGTTACATAATCCCTTACGTTCATCTCCTACGTAGCTATGTTACATAATCCCTTACGTTCATCCCTTACGTAGCTATGTTACATAATCCCTTACGTTCATCCCTTACGTAGCTATGTTACATAATCCCTTACGTTCATCTCCTACGTAGCTATGTTACATAATCCCTTACGTTCATCCTTACGTAGCTATGTTACATAATCCCTTACGTTCATCCCTTACGTAGCTATGTTACATAATCCCTTACGTTCATCTCCTACGTAGCTATGTTACATAATCCCTTACGTTCATCCCTTACGTAGCTATGTTACATAATCCCTTACGTTCATCCCTTACGTAGCTATGTTACATAATCCCTTACGTTCATC
>CM070482.1:1010000-1065000 GCA_036324585.1 Champsocephalus esox | reverse complement strand
GAGAGGAGGAGAGGGAGAGAGAGGGGGGGGAGAGAGGGGTAAAAATAGAAGAGTGATTTTCCAGGAGGATAATCTGTGTGCTGAGTGACAGGCCTCCTCACACGAAATAACACACACAGAAATAACACACACAGAAATAACACACACAAACAAACACACAAACACACACATTATGGAGACATTAAAGGGACCTATCATGCAAAATGCACTTTTTGATGTCTTTTCTACATCACCATGTGTCCCGTGTGTGTCCTCGGTGTGTCCCCCGTGTGTCCCCGGTATGTCCCCTGTGTTTCCCCAGTGTGTCCTCGGTGTGTCCCCTGTGTTTCCCCAGTGTGTCCTCGGTGTGTCCCCAGTGTGTCCCCGGTATGTCCCCTGTGTTTCCCCAGTGTGTCCTCGGTGTGTCCTCGGTGTGTCCTCGGTGTGTCCCCTGTGTGTCCCCGGTGTGTCCCCCCCGGTGTGTCCCAGGTGTGTCCCCTGCCTGTCCTCGGTGTGTCCCCCGGTGTGTCCCTGGTGTGTCTCCCGTGTCACCCCCGTGTTTCCCCAGTGTGTCCCCCTGTGTGTCCTTGGTGTGTCCCCCGGTCCCCCTCGGTGTGTCCCCCTGTGTGTCCTCGGTGTGTCCCCCGGTGTCACCTGTGTGTCCTCGGTATGTCCCCTGTGTGTCCCCGGTGTGTGTGTGTGTCCATAGCTAGTGGGTCCCTTTTCTCCCTCATGAATGACATTGCTGTGTTCATTGGTGAGTCGCAGACAAGAATGAATGTGTGGGAGCACAAAGCCACTCCACTCCCCTGTCGGAGAGACACGTGGTGGGCTGAAGATGTGGCCTGGAAGGAGGTCTTTGGCTCATTTGGAAAGTGATGTCTTCATGACACTAAGTGCATGTCAAAGTCAGGCCCATTTGAAAAGTGCCGTGCGTGTCGGAGCAAGAGGATTCCTGGAGGCGCTCCGGGGTACGAGACGGTGTTGACTGCCCAGCTCTTCCTTCGGATGTTTGAAGTGACAACACCTCTTTCAAAATACTTGCAGACATGTGGACTAGATGTCCTGACTGCCCACAGGATGGGTCAGGACGCTCAACATGCACTGATGAGCGTGACAAGAGGTTTCTGCTGATACTTTTGTGGAGTGGGCAAATGCAAACCTGGAGGCAGAAGAGGACTGAGAGCTGGAGGTGGAAACAACCGTTCCACTGAGGAGGAAAGGAAAAGGAAGATGATGGCCGGCCAAATGGCAAGTGATGAGAGATTGACAGATGCAAGCAGGGCCTAAGAAGTAGAGGTCCATAAGCGGGTCCCGGGTGCCGCCACAGACAGCTACCGGGTCCCGGGTGCCGCCACAGACAGCTCCCGGGTCCCGGGTGCCGTCACAGACAGCTACCTGGTCCCGGATGCCGTCACAGACAGCTACCTGGTCCCGGATGCCGTCACAGACAGCTACCTGGTCCCGGATGCCGTCACAGACAGCTACCGGGTCCCGGGTGCCGTCACAGACAGCTACCTGGTCCCGGATGCCGTCACAGACAGCTACCGTGTCCCGGGTGCCGCCACAGACAGCTACCTGGTCCCGGATGCCGTCACAGACAGCTACCGGGTCCCGGGTGCCGCCACAGACAGCTACCGTGTCCCGGGTGCCGCCACAGACAGCTACCGGGTCCCGGGTGCCGTCACAGACAGCTACCGGGTCCCGGGTGCCGCCACAGACAGCTACCGGGTCCCGGGTGCCGCCACAGACAGCTACCGGGTCCCGGGTGCCGCCACAGACAGCTACCGGGTCCCGGGTGCCGCCACAGACAGCTACCGGGTCCCGGGTGCCTGAGCTGAAGTGTCTGGCAGCCCAGTGGCCACGGCTTCACGTGTCGGCTCTTGAAGAGTAGAGTCAGAATCTGGCTGTGAGGAAGAAGACGACGTTTTAAACAAACAGTGCAACTCTTGTAAAGAATGCTCAACATGTTGCAGCCAACTTCTGGAACGCTGCAACCCCTCACAGAAGCCTGTACGCTGCTTGGTTTTCTTGTCGCTCTTCAGCCAAACTGTATGCAGTTCAATCGACCGGACTTCTTTCTTGTGAGCGTCCTTAACAACGGTCAATAAGTCCTTGACAGCGGTCTGTACCACTGGATTAACAACGTGTCACGTGTTCTGAATGGACCAATCAGAATCGAGTATTCAACTGAACCATGTAATAATGCTTGATAATCCATAAGGCGTTTCATCACAGCAGCATCTGCAGGCAGAAGCTCCGCCCCTCTTTTTTAAGAATGTTATAAAATCAGCACTTTGAAACAGGAAGTGAAATAGAGAGGGGTGTGAGGCCTGGCTAGAAAGGGTGCTCCGTTTGGTTTTGAGCAAAACACTCCAGGGACATGTCTTTGTAGAAGTGTATATATCTGAGATGCTATTGGCTGAACACAGCATGACAGCTGACCGTCGGCACTCTTCATCGGCTGTACAGTGTTTTATGGCCCTTACATGAAGCTGTGATGCCTGTGGCACGAGGAGAGGCTCTGACTCGGAGGTTATTTGAGTCTGACTGCGGTTAAAGGTCCTCCACCCACTCAGGATGTATATTTAGTCTCAAGACGAACAGATCTAAAGACTATACGCCATACTCCGGATCAGCCCGCGCTTTGCATCAAACCCAAGTATGTACTTTTCTCTTGGTATATTTGGATCAAGTAGCAGGCAACTTGTACTTCAGCAGGACACTAGGGGGTGAAGGGGAGCAGCGCCCCCTGCAGGCGGCACAGAGCAATTACAACACAAGGTACAAAATAACTGCTTTATTTGACCGTTACGCAGGAGAGGAGCATCATGGGAAATGTAGTGCAATACAAAAACAGAACATAAAAACAAATAAATAAATAACTGTAAACATTGGGTTCCTTAAACTGCTCAGTAACTGATTCAGACTCAGAAGCATACTCAGAGCTTCAAACTGCTCAGTAACTGATTCAGACTCAGAAGCATACTCAGAGCTTCAAACTGCTCAGTAACTGATTCAGACTCAGAAGCATACTCAGAGCTTCAAACTGCTCAGTAACTGATTCAGACTCAGAAGCATACTCAGAGCTTCAAACTGCTCAGTAACTGATTCAGACTCAGAAGCATACTCAGAGCTTCAAACTGCTCAGTAACTGATTCAGACTCAGAAGCATACTCAGAGCTTCAAACTGCTCAGTAACTGATTCAGACTCAGAAGCATACTCAGAGCTTCAAACTGCTCAGTAACTGATTCAGACTCAGAAGCATACTCAGAGCTTCAAACTGCTCAGTAACTGATTCAGACTCAGAAGCATACTCAGAGCTTCAAACTGCTCAGTAACTGATTCAGACTCAGAAGCATACTCAGAGCTTCAAACTGCTCAGTAACTGATTCAGACTCAGAAGCATACTCAGAGCTTCAAACTGCTCAGTAACTGATTCAGACTCAGAAGCATACTCAGAGCTTCAAACTGCTCAGTAACTGATTCAGACTCAGAAGCATACTCAGAGCTTCAAACTGCATCTGCACTCATATATATGTAAACCCACGACAGCCCTTGCTATGAGGCTTGCGCGGGTTCATTAAGTCGTTGAGTAACGAATATGGAATGTTTGTGTCTTCACTGTGTGGCTGAAGGGGGAGGGACCACCTGAGTTTGATTGACAGCTCACACTAACAACAGCTGGAGGTCCCTGAACACAGCAGATTGTCTTTGGTTCAAAAGCTTTAAGTCTTCCAGGCGTTACGATTGGCTGAGGGACAGCCTAAGCTCCTCCTCCCGCAGGCTACGGTCCAATCGCTGCGTCTCGGACTCCAGGACGGACGGGATTGGTTGACGCTCGACGGCAGCCAGCGAGTCGCTGAGGTCGCTCCTCAGCGAGAGCAGCCATTGGCTGTTCCTGGAGGACTGCTGGATAAACTCCGCCCTCTGCTGCCGACCTGCAGCCAATGAGAGGCGGAGCTGAGTCACCTGAGGGGGAGGAGACAATGACATCATCAGTATCAAGCAGACCAATCAGAACACTTCAAACAACTTCTTCTGTGGTGCTCTAACCTGGTCCTCCAGCTCCAGCACTCTGATCCTCAGACGCTCTTCTTCTGTGGTGTCTGCAGACTGCTGAATAACACACACACACACACACACACACACACACACATACATCACTTCAGGGGACATTACATTGACTTACATGCATTTCCTAGAGACGTACCCTAACCAAGTCTTCACCCTAACATTAATGGTTCCCCTTATGGGGACCTCCATTTTGTCCCCATAAGGGAGGCCAGTCCCCACATGTGACTATGTACACAGATTTAGGTCCCCACAAGTATAGTAATGCTAGACCACACACACACACACACACACACACTGAGAGACAGGTACACACACACACACACACACACACACACACACAGGTATATCAGTGTGTGTGTGTCTCACCTGAGATCTACTGCTGTCAGTCAGCTGCTGTCTGAACTTCCAACGCTCCGCCTCCACCTGAAACACACACACACACACACACACACACACACACACACACACACACACACACACACACACACACACACACACACACACACCACACACACACACACACACACACACACACACACACACACACACACACACACACACACACACACACACCTATTATTTAAAGCTCTGTTATCATGTTAACAGATAATAATGCAACATGTGTACCTGTCTCAGTGTGTGTGTGTGTGTGTGTGTGTGTGTGTGTGTGTGTGTGTGTGTGTACCTGTCTCAGTGTGTCTCTCAATGTGTGTGTGTGTGTGTGTGTGTGTACCTGTCTCAGTGTGTCTCTCAGTGTGTGTGTGTGTGTGTGTGTGTGTGTCTGTCTGTCTGTCTCAGTATGTCTCTCAGTGTGTGTGTGTGTGTGTGTGTGTGTGTGTGTGTGTGTGTGTACCTGTCTCAGTGTGTCTCTCAGTGTGTGCGTGTGTACCTGTCTCAGTGTGTCTCTCAGTGTGTGTGTGTGTGTGTGTGTGTGTACCTGTCTCAGTGTGTCTCTCAGTGTGTGTGTGTGTGTGTGTGTGTGTGTGTGTGTGTACCTGTTCAGTGTGTCTCATGTGTGTGTGTGTGTACCTGTCTCAGTGTCTCTCAGTGTGTGTGTGTGTGTGTGTGTGTGTACCTGTCTCAGTGTGTCTCTCAGTGTGTGTTTGTCTCCTCTCAGTTTCTCTCTCTGAGTTTCCAGATGAAGGTTTTTCTTCTTCAGTCGTTTCTGTTCCAGCTCCAGTTCAGCAACGAGCCGCTGCAGCACCTCCAGCCTGCCCCCCTACACACACACACACACACACACACACACACACACACACACACACACACACACACACACACACACACACACACACACACACACACAACACACACACACACACACACACACACACACACACACACACACACACACACACACACACACACACACACACACACACACACACTTTATGTTGCTGTTTTTGTGTTTTTTGTATCTCTTATTGACAAGCCAATCACAGAAGAGACTGACCTCCTCTGAGTCAGAGCCCGCCCCTCTGCTGTGTTCCCATTGGTGGGCTCTCTCCCTGTAGCCAATCATGGCAGCCTCTGTTCTCTCCAGAGCCAATCGGACGCGATCTCTGTCTCTCCTCAGCTCCTCTGAGCTCTGAGTGAGAGAGAACAGCTGCAGGACCCTCATTATTACAACATGCATGTGGTTCAACACGACTTCCTCAATCCACGTGAAACACGAACCCTCAGTAACACGATTACCGTTCAGAGGAAGGTTCGATGAACCCTCAGTAACACGATTACCGTTCAGAGGAAGGTTCGATGAACCCTAAGTAACACGATTACCGTTCAGAGGAAGGTTCGATGAACCCTCAGTAACACGACTACCGTTCAGAGGAAGGTTCGACGAACCCTCAGTAACACGACTACCGTTCAGAGGAAGGTTCGATGAACCCTCAGTAACACGACTACCGCTCAGAGGAAGGTTCGATGAACCCTCAGTAACACGACTACCGTTCAGAGGAAGGTTCGATGAACCCTCAGTAACACGACTACCGCTCAGAGGAAGGTTCGATGAACCCTCAGTAACACGATTACCGTTCAGAGGAAGGTTCGATGAACCCTCAGTAACACGACTACCGCTCAGAGGAAGGTTCGATGAACCCTCAGTAACACGACTACCGTTCAGAGGAAGGTTCGATGAACTCTCAGTAACACGACTACCGTTCAGAGGAAGGTTCGATGAACCCTCAGTAACACGATTACCGTTCAGAGGAAGGTTCAACGAACCCTCAGTAACACGATTACCGTTCAGAGGAAGGTTCGATGAACCCTCAGTAACACGACTACCGTTCAGAGGAAGGTTCGATGAACCCTCAGTAACACGACTACCGCTCAGAGGAAGGTTCAACGAACCCTCAGTAACACGACTACCGTTCAGAGGAAGGTTCGATGAACCCTCAGTAACACGATTACCGTTCAGAGGAAGGTTCGATGAACCCTAAGTAACACGATTACCGTTCAGAGGAAGGTTCGATGAACCCTCAGTAACACGACTACCGTTCAGAGGAAGGTTCGATGAACCCTCAGTAACACGATTACCGCTCAGAGGAAGGTTCAACGAACCCTCAGTAACACGACTACCGTTCAGAGGAAGGTTCGATGAACCCTAAGTAACACGACTACCGTTCAGAGGAAGGTTCGATGAACCCTCAGTAACACGATTACCGCTCAGAGGAAGGTTCAACGAACCCTCAGTAACACGACTACCGTTCAGAGGAAGGTTCGATGAACCCTCAGTAACACGATTACCGTTCAGAGGAAGGTTCAACGAACCCTCAGTAACACGACTACCGTTCAGAGGAAGGTTCGATGAACCCTAAGTAACACGACTACCGTTCAGAGGAAGGTTCGATGAACCCTCAGTAACACGATTACCGCTCAGAGGAAGGTTCAACGAACCCTCAGTAACACGACTACCGTTCAGAGGAAGGTTCGATGAACCCTCAGTAACACGATTACCGTTCAGAGGAAGGTTCGATGAACCCTAAGTAACACGACTACCGCTCAGAGGAAGGTTCGATGAACCCTAAGTAACACGATTACCGCTCAGAGGAAGGTTCGATGAACCCTAAGTAACACGATTACCGTTCAGAGGAAGGTTCGATGAACCCTCAGTAACACGATTACCGTTCAGAGGAAGGTTCGATGAACCCTCAGTAACACGATTACCGTTCAGAGGAAGGTTCGATGAACCCTCAGTAACACGATTACCGTTCAGAGGAAGGTTCGATGAACCCTCAGTAACACGATTACCGTTCAGAGGAAGGTTCGATGAACCCTCAGTAACACGACTACCGTTCAGAGGAAGGTTCGATGAACCCTAAGTAACACGATTACCGTTCAGAGGAAGGTTCGATGAACCCTCAGTAACACGATTACCGTTCAGAGGAAGGTTCGATGAACCCTCAGTAACACGATTACCGTTCAGAGGAAGGTTCGATGAACCCTAAGTAACACGACTACCGTTCAGAGGAAGGTTCGATGAACCCTAAGTAACACGATTACCGTTCAGAGGAAGGTTCGATGAACCCTCAGTAACACGATTACCGTTCAGAGGAAGGTTCGATGAACCCTAACAGCTCAGATAAAGGGTTACTCTTCACATGATGATTAGGGGAACACATGATTTACAAAGGGATTCTACCTGAGCTTCTCTCTCCCTCAGCAGCCTCCTGGTCTCCTCCTTCTCCTCCTGCTGCTCCTCCTCCTCCTTCAGGAGTTATAAACAGATCATGTGATCACTTCAGTTTTCATGAAGAGTTTATAAGAATATACTTTCTAGAAACCCCCTGACCTCTCCTCCTTTCTCCTCCTCAGTCTGGACTCCTCTCGACAGCGTCACCTCTCCTCCTTTCTCCTCCTCAGTCTGGACTCCTCTCGACAGCGTCACCTCTCCTCCTTTCTCCTCCTCAGTCTGGACTCCTCTCGACAGCGTCACCTCTCCTCCTTTCTCCTCCTCAGTCTGGACTCCTCTCGACAGCGTCACCTCTCCTCCTCTCTCCTCCTCCCCCCTGCTCCTCCTCTCATCGGCCTCCTCCCGTTGTTTCTCCTCCCTTCTCCTCGCCTCAAGGTCTTTGACTCTCAGCTCCTCCTTGAGACGCTGCACCTCCTCCTGGTTCTCCTTCTTGAGACACTGCACCTCCTCCTGATTCTTCTCCATGAGACGTTGCACCTCCTCCTGTTTCTCCTTCTTGAGACGCTGCACCTCCTCCTGGTTCTTCTCCTTGAGACGCTGCACCTCCTCCTGGTTCTCCTGCAGGTTCTCCTTCTTGTGACGTTGCACCTCCTCTTGGTTCTCTCTCCATCGTGAGATGCTGCACCTCCTCCTGTTTCTCCTCCTGATTCTTCATCGTGAGACGCTGCACCTCCTCCTGATTCTTCATCGTGAGACGCTGCACCTCCTCCTGGTTCTCCTCCTTGAGACGTTGCACCTCCTCCTGATTTTTCATCGTTAGACGCTGCACCTCCTCCTGGTTCTCCTCCTTGAGACGCTGAACCTCCTCCTGATTCTTCATTGTGAGACGCTGCATCTCCTCCTGTTTCTCCTGCAGGTTCTTCTCCATCGTGAGACGCTGCACCTCCTCCTGATTCTTCATCGTGAGACGCTGCACCTCCTCCTGTTTCTCCTGCAGGTTCTTCTCCATCGTGAGACGCTGCACCTCCTCCTGATTCTTCATCGTGAGACGTTGCACCTCCTCCTGGTTCTTCTCTATGAGACGTTGCACCTCCTCCCGGTTCTCCTCCTTGAGACGCTGCACCTCCTCCTGTTTCTCCTCCTGGTTCTCCTCCTTGAGACGTTGCTTCTCCTCCTTGAGACGCTGCGCCTCCTCCTGGTTCTTCTCTATGAGACGCTGCACCTCCTCCTGTTTCTCCTCCTGGTTCTCCTCCTTGAGACGCTGCACCTCCTTTTGGTTCTTCTCTATGAGACGCTGCACCTCCTCCTGTTTCTCCTCCTTGAGACGCTGCACCTCCTCCTGGTTCTTCTCTATGAGACGCTGCACCTCCTCCTGGTTCTCCTCCTTGAGACGCTGCACCTCCTCCTGGTTCTCCTGCAGGTTCTCCTCCTTGAGACGCTGCACCTCCTCCTGGTTCTCCTCCTTGAGACGTTGCACCTCCTCCTGGTTCTTCTCTATGAGACGCTGCACCTCCTGCAGGTTCTTCTCCATGAGACGTTGCACCTCCTCCTGGTACTCCTGCAGGTTCTCCTCCTTGAGACGCTGCACCTCCTCCTGGTTCTTCTCCTTGAGACGCTGCACCTCCTCCTGGTTCTCCTCCTTGAGACGCTGCAGCAGGAGCTTCATCTGGTTCACCTCCTTTAGAGCTCCATCCCTCCTGCTGCTCACACCTGAGACCTGAAGCACAGAGAGGGCATTACTATTAGAACTACAAACAACCGATCCAGAGAACTACAAGCAGCCGATCCAGAGAACTACAAGCAGCCGATCCAGAGAACTACAAGCAGCCGATCCAGAGAACTACAAGCAGCCGATCCAGAGAACTACAAGCAGCCGATCCAGAGAACTACAAACAGCCGATCCAGAGAACTACAAGCAGCCGATCCAGAGAACTACAAGCAGCCGATCCAGAGAACTACAAGCAGCCGATCCAGAGAACTACAAACAGCCGATCCAGAGAACTACAAGCAGCTGATTCAGAGTCATGTGAACATACCTGAGTTTGGATCTCCTCCCTCTTCCTCTGCTCCTTCTGCGCCTCCTCTCTGAGAGACTTCAGGTCCTCCTCCCCCCTCTTCAGCTCTTCCAACAATCCTCCCTTCTCCTCCCTCACCCTCCTCAGCACCTCCTCGTCTCCCTTCCTCTCCTCCTCCCTTCTCTTCAGCTCTTCCAACAACCCTCCCTTCTCCTCCCTCACCCTCCTCAGCACCTCCTCGTCTCCCTTCCTCTCCTCCTCCCACCTCTTCAGCTCTTCCAACAACCCTCCCTTCTCCTCCCTCACCCTCCTCAGCACCTCCTCGTCTCCCTTCCTCTCCTCCTCCCACCTCTTCAGCTCTTCCAACAACCCTCCCTTCTCCTCCCTCACCCTCCTCAGCACCTCCTCGTCTCCCTTCCTCTCCTCCTCCCACTCCTTCAGTTTGTGTTCCACCCTCTTCAGCTCCTCTCTTTGCACGTGCACCTCCTCTTCCAGTCTTTTTCTCTCCTCCTCCACCTCCCTCACTCTCTCCTGCAGCCTCTTCCTCCTCTCCTCCTCCCTCTCCACCTCCCCCCCTCCAGTCCTGCACCTCCTCCTCCAGCCTCTCCCTCCCCTCCTCCCCCTCTCTGGCTCTCCTCCTCTCTCCCTCCCTCTCCTCTCGTGCCTCCTGCAGCTCCTTCACGTGAGAGGAGATCCTGACCTCCTTCTCTTCCCCCTCCCTCCTCTCTCCCTCCAGGTTCTCCCTCGTCTCCCTCAGCACCTGCTCCAGCAGCTCCTCCTTCACCTCCTTCTGCTTCAGTTGCTCCTTCACCTCCTCCCTCTCCCTCTCCATCACCTCCTTTCTCTCCTGGGCCTCCCTCAGCCTCCCCCTCAGCTGCTGCACCTCCTCCTCTCTCTCCCTTACAGCACTCATCTGTCTCTCCAGGCTGCTCTCCCTCCTCTGCACCTCCTCCCTCACCTCCTGGACCTCCTCCTCCGCCACATTCAGCCTCACCCTTAGCAGCTGCACCTCCCTTTCTCTCTCCCCCACCTCCTCCATCAGCCTCTGCACCTCCTTCTCTAGTTTCTCCATCCGGTCACACAACGCCTCCTTCTCCTCCTTCAGTTTGAGGGCATCTTTTCTGACTCTCTCCACCTCCCCCTCCCTCTCCTTTTCTAATCTCTCCACCTCCCCCTCCCCCTCCCTTTCTAATCTCTGCACCTCCTCTCTCAGTTTCTCCTTCAGTTTGGAGGCTTCTCTTCTGAGTCCTTTAATCACCTCCTCCTTTAGTCTGTGCACCTCCTCCTTCTCTCTCTCTAGTCTCTCTATCCGGTCACACAGCGCCTCCTTCTCCTCCTCTTCCTCCCTCAGGTTCTCCTTTAGAAGTCTGTTCACCTCCTCCTCTCTCCTCCTAACCTCCTCCTTCTCCTTTTCTAATCTCTCTATCCGGTCACAGAGTGCCTGCACCTCCTCCTCGGCTCTCCTCCTCTTCACCTCCTCTTCCTCTCTTCTCTCCTCCTCCTCCTCTCTCCTCTTCTCCTTCAGTTTGGAGGTTTCGTTTCTGAGTCTGTAAATCTCCTCCTCTAATGTCTGCACCTCCTCCTTCTTCTCCTCCTCTGCAGCGTTCAGCCTCACCCTCAGCAGCTGCACCCCCTCCTTTAGTCTCTTATTCTCCTCCATCTCCTTATTCACCTCCTCTTCTGTTCTCTTAGCTTCTTCTTTGAGTCGCTGCACCTCCTTCTCTTGCTCTCGCAGCTCCTCCTTTAGTATTTTAATCTCCTCCTTTTTCTCCTTGTCTGTTTTCTCCACCTCCTCCTGGAGCCTCCTCACCTCCCTCTCTCTCTCCCCCTCCTCCCCCATCAGTCCCTCGATGCGCCACCTCAGCGCCTCCACCTCCCCGTCTCTCGCCCCCAGCTCCTCACTCAGCGCCTCCCTCTCTCTCTGACACGCCTCCTTTTCCCTCTTCTCCTCTTCCCTTTTCACCACCTCCCTCTTCTTCTTCTCCTCCTCCTCCTCCCTCTTCTTCTCCTCCTCCCTCTTCTTCTCCTCCTCCTCCCTCTTCTTCTCCTCCTCCTCCCTCTTCTTCTCCTCCTCCCTCTCCTCCCTCCCAGTCGTCTCTCTCTCCAGCTCTCCTCTCAGGCACTCGATCTCCCCTTCAAAATAAAAGCACAAGAAGCATCTGTTAGACTGGTAGTGTGTGTGTGTGTGTGTGTGTGTGTGTGTGTGTGTGTGTGTGTGTGTGCGTGCATGCGCCAGTATGGAAAGCCCAAAGTGCCATAATACGCACGTATATTTCGCCCGTTTTTTTTTAGACGGCCGTATATACGCGCCAATATACTTGTGAATATTTGCGCTTTTTGATATGATAATGAGCCCCTCCTTCTGATTTCCATAGCCAATCAATTCAAAGTTTCTTCAACCAATCAGTGAAGAGTAAAGCCAGACCGAAGCAATCTGTAGATGAAAAGTTCCTGACATTGTGAGGCTGTGCTGTACATTATTCCAGATTCAGGCGACTAAGTATTAATGACCTTTGAATGTAATAAATATATCAATACAACCTGATCTGTGCCACACGATTAAGAGACACCTCGGTACCAAGGCCTCAACCACAGCCAGCAAAGAAGCCTCGCCTAGCACACCCCACTCCCTCACAGCCACCAGCAGCCCTGCACCATCACCCCCCTCCCACACAGCCACCAGCAGCCCTGCACCATCACCCCCTCCCACACAGCCACCATCACCCCCTCCCTCACAGCCACCAGCAGCCCTGCACCATCACCCCCTCACACACAGCCACCAGCAGCCCTGCACCATCACCCCCTCCCACACAGCCACCAGCAGCCCTGCACCATCACCCCACTCCCACACAGCCACCAGCAGCCCTGCACCATCACCCCCTCCCACACAGCCACCAGCAGCCCTGCACCATCACCCCCTCCCACACAGCCACCAGCAGCCCTGCACCATCACCCCCCTCCCACACAGCCACCAGCAGCCCTGCACCATCACCCCCTCCCACACAGCCACCATCACCCCCTCCCTCACAGCCACCAGCAGCCCTGCACCATCACCCCCCTCCCACACAGCCACCAGCAGCCCTGCACCATCACCCCCTCCCACACAGCCACCAGCAGCCCTGCACCATCACCCCACTCCCACACAGCCACCAGCAGCCCTGCACCATCACCCCCTCCCACACAGCCACCAGCAGCCCTGCACCATCACCCCACTCCCACACAGCCACCAGCAGCCCTGCACCATCACCCCACTCCCACACAGCCACCACCACCCCCACCTACACAGCCACCACCACCCCCACCTACACAGCCACCAGCAGCCAGACTCCCTGTCTTGGAAGCCAGACAAAGACCATGGCACTGCTCCCCTGTCTTTACATTTATCATGAATAGTTGGTTGAAAAAGTTCTGATATTGGAAATATTGAGATTTTACAGTTTCTAACGTTAACATAAACAGTTGGTTGAAGTTGTAATGCTCAATTTGTATTTGTACACATCACATGAACCTCAGCATGGAATATGAAGTCATGAATCAGTCCTGATGTAACTTTTCTGTGGGGAAAGTAGAGGGATGGAACTATTTTACTCCAAATTATAATTTAGACATTTTCATTTCAGACATGAACAACACATTTATATAGGCCTACAGTGTAATTCATATATTTCACTACTTTTGTGAACCAAAGACTTTGGAAAACCAGATCTGAAACACCAAAACAAATGGATGACACAGAGTTTGGAAAAAACACTTGAACGCGCTGTCTTTAAACAACTCTCCTGCTCTCTCCATCAGAACCACCTTCTGGATCCGCTCCAGTCTGGTTTCAAGGCAGGCCACTCCACAGAAACTGGCCTCCTTGCTGTCTCTGAGGAACTGCACACGGCTAAAGCAGCCTCCCTCTCCTCTGTCCTCGTCCTGTTGGACCTGTCTGCTGCATTCGACACGGTGAACCATCAGATCCTCCTTCACTCTCCAAGAGCTTGGAGTTTCAGGCTCTGCACTTTCCCTCCTCACCTCATACCTCAAAGACCGCACCTACAGGGTCACTTGGAGAGGGTCCGAGTCCGACCCTTCTCAATTAACTACAGGGGTCCCTCAGGGCTCTGTTCTCGGTCCCCTTCTCTTCTCCTTGTACACAAACTCGCTCGGATCTGTCATTAGCCCGCATGGTCCGCTGACGACACCCAATGAGTCCTGCCCTTCCCCCGCTCAGAGACCCAGGTCGTCGCACGCATCTCTGCTCGTCTAGCTGACATCTCTCAGTGGATGTCTGCTCATCACCTCAAGCTCAACCTTGACAAGACTGAACTGCTTTCCTTCTGGGAAAAGATTGTCCCACTCTTGACCTGACGATCAACATCGGTCCCTCTCTGTCTCGGCTACCTGTCTGTCTGAAGGGACTGCCGATGTCCGCACCGCTGTGCAGGAGACGTGGAGGGAGGGAGGGCTATGGAACTTCACAGTCTAATCTCCCGACCTGATATTTTAATTTTGTATTCAATCAATATATTGTTGGAAAGGGAAACAGCAGTAGATATATGTTCATTTATACAAAATAAAAAAGGGGGAAAAACACTTTCTCTGGAGGAAGAAAAAGTGCAGGGGCTCAAGCCCACTTTGATGTCTATGTGTGCACGTGCCTGTGTATATGTGTGTGTGTGTGTGTGTCTCACCCTTCAGAGTGTGTTTGACCTGCTTCATGGTGAGGAGGTGAGTCTGCATTTGACATCGATCCACCTCCAACTCAGAGAGCTGCTGCTGCTGCACACACACCGTCTGCTGCAGGGACACACACACACTCCTGTGGGGGGAGAGGAGGGGGGAGGAGGAGAGGGAGAGATGCTGTTAAGTTTAACGATTTAATTTTGCACATGTAAAACTAAATAAAAAGTCACAACTTCAGAAAACAGAAAAAAAAGATTTCTGACTTGTTTTTCAACTTTCTTTCTTTTGTTGGAATTTTTCTCAGAATTGACATTTTGGTGGTGATTGAGGTTTTGGTGGTGATTGAGGTTTTGGTGGTGATTGAGGTTTTGGTGGTGATTGAGGTTTTGGTGGTGATTGAGGTTTTGGTGGTGATTGAGGTTTTGGTGGTGATTGAGGTTTTGGTGGTGATTGAGGTTTTGGTGGTGATTGAGGTTTTGGTGGTGATTGAGGTTTTGGTGGTGATTGAGGTTTTGGTGGTGATTGAGGTTTTGGTGGTGATTGAGGTTTTGGTGGTGATTGAGGTTTTGGTGGTGATTGAGGTTTTGGTGGTGATTGAGGTTTTGGTGGTGATTGAGGTTTTGGTGGTGATTGAGGTTTTGGTGGTGATTGAGGTTTTGGTGGTGATTGAGGTTTTGGTGGTGATTGAGGTTTTGGTGGTGATTGAGGTTTTGGTGGTGATTTAGGTTTTGGTGGTGATTGAGGTTTTGGTGGTGATTGAGGTTTTGGTGGTGATTGAGGTTTTGGTGGTGATTGAGGTTTTGGTGGTGATTGAGGTTTTGGTGGTGATTTAGGTGTTGGTGTTGATTTAGGTGTTGGTGGTGATTGAGGTTTTGGTGGTGATTGAGGTTTTGGTGGTGATTTAGGTGTTGATTTAGGTTTTGGTGGTGATTGAGGTTTTGGTGGTGATTGAGGTTTTGGTGGTGATTGAGGTTTTGGTGGTGATTGAGGTTTTGGTGGTGATTGAGGTTTTGGTGGTGATTGAGGTTTTGGTGGTGATTGAGGTTTTGGTGGTGATTGAGGTTTTGGTGGTGATTGAGGTTTTGGTGGTGATTGAGGTTTTGGTGGTGATTGAGGTTTTGGTGGTGATTGAGGTTTTGGTGGTGATTGAGGTTTTGGTGGTGATTGAGGTTTTGGTGGTGATTGAGGTTTTGGTGGTGATTGAGGTTTTGGTGGTGATTGAGGTTTTGGTGGTGATTGAGATTTTGGTGGTGATTGAGGTTTTGGTGGTGATTGAGGTTTTGGTGGTGATTGAGATGTTGGTGGTGATTGAGGTGTTGGTGGTGATTGAGGTTTTGGTGGTGATTGAGGTTTTGGTGGTGATTGAGATGTTGGTGGTGATTGAGGTTTTGGTGGTGATTGAGGTTTTGGTGGTGATTTGAGGTTTTGGTGGTGATTGAGGTGTTGGTGGTGATTGAGGTTTGTGTGATTGAGGTTTTGGTGGTGATTGAGGTTTTGGTGGTGATTGAGGTTTTGGTGGTGATTGAGGTTTTGGTGGTGATTGAGGTTTTGGTGGTGATTGAGGTTTTGGTGGTGATTGAGGTTTTGGTGGTGATTGAGGTTTTGGTGGTGATTGAGGTTTTGGTGGTGATTGAGGTTTTGGTGTGTTTTGGTGGTGATTGAGGTTTTGGTGGTGATTGAGGTTTTGGTGGTGATTGAGGTTTTGGTGGGTGATTGAGGTTTTGGTGGTGATTTGAGGTTTTGGTGGTGATTGAGGTTTTGGTGGTGATTGAGGTTTTGGTGGTGATTTAGGTTTTGGTGGTGATTGAGGTTTTGGTGGTGATTGAGGTTTTGGTGGTGATTGAGGTTTTGGTGGTGATTGAGGTTTTGGTGGTGATTGAGGTTTTGGTGGTGATTGAGGTTTTGGTGGTGATTGAGGTTTGGTGGTGATTGAGGTTTTGGTGGTGATTGAGGTTTGGTGGTGATTGAGGTTTTGGTGGTGATTGAGGTTTTGGTGGTGATTGAGGTTTTGGTGGTGATTGAGGTTTGGTGGTGATTGAGGTTTTGGTGGTGATTGAGGTGTTGGTGGTGATTGAGGTTTTGGTGGTGATTGAGGTGTTGGTGGTGATTGAGGTTTTGGTGGTGATTGAGGTTTTGGTGGTGATTGAGGTTTTGGTGGTGATTGAGGTTTTGTGGTGGTGATTGAGGTTTTGGTGGTGATTGAGGTTTTGGTGGTGATTGAGGTTTTGGTGGTGATTGAGGTTTTGGTGGTGATGAGGTTTTGGTGGTGATTGAGGTTTTGGTGGTGATTGAGGTTTTGGTGGTGATTGAGGTTTTGGTGGTGATTGAGGTTTTGGTGGTGATTGCGGTTTTGGTGGTGATTGAGGTTTTGGTGGTGATTGAGGTTTTGGTGGTGATTGAGGTTTTGGTGGTGATTGAGTTTTGGTGGTGATTGAGGTTTTGGTGGTGATTGAGGTTTTGGTGGTGATTGGGTTTTGGTGGTGATGAGGTTTTGGTGGTGATTGAGGTTTTGGTGGTGATTGAGATTTTGGTGGTGATTTAGGTTTTGGTGGTGATTGAGGTTTCGGTCAGAGTCCTGGTTCCTCAGACTATTCTCAGAATGTGATTTGAATAATAATAAAGTGATATTCAGTACCGCAGCTCCTGCAGCTCCTCCTGCAGATCCTCCTCGTGTCTCTTTAGAGCCTCCAGCTCCTCCTGCTGCCTCCTGCTCTCCCTCTGCTGCTCCTCCTGCTGCCTCCCTCTCTTCTGCGCCTCCTTCACTGCCTGCTGCAGCTGCTCCTGCGCCTCCTGCAGCTCCGTGCACACAGATGCATGCTGGGAGGTCAGCTGAGGAGACACACACTCACATTAACACACACATTATATATACGATGCAGGAGTGAGTGACTTCACCTCCTCCTCTGTACCTCCTTCAGGTGAGCTCCCTCCCTCCCTCTCTCCTCCAGCAGGGAGGCCAGCTGTCTCTCCGTCTCCTCCGTTACTCCCTCCTTCTCCCTCTGCTCCTCCCTCAGCTGACGGACCACAGACGCCTCCTCCTCCCTCTGCAGCCTGGAGACAAAACATTCAGTTTTATCTTAAAGGTCTCTTTCAGGCGTTTCTGAAAAGTCTCAGAAACAGATGTAAAAACATGATCAGCTCCGTTTGGGGGAGTGGGCACGGAGCGAGAGAGAGGGTCCTCCGACACTTTGAGAGTCTCCTGACACACGGGGGGACACAGGGACACACGGGGACCACGCCGGGGGGACACGCGGGGGAGACATGCCGGGGGGACACGCCAGGGACCACGCCGGGGGGACATGCGGGGGAGAGACACCGGGGACACGCCGGGGGGACACACCGGGGACATGCGGGGGAGACACACGGGGGACACTCGGGGAGACACACCGGGGAGACACGCGGGGAGACACACCGGGGACACGCGGGGAGACACACGGGGGACACGCGGGGAGACACACCGGGAACACACGGTGATGTATAAGAGACATCAGAAAGTGTATTTTGCATGATAGGGGACTACAGGTGTCCATTAGACTCCGTTGTTTACTTCTGTAACATAGTGACATCACTATGGAACACTCACGCTCCTACACATTGTACGTGATAGGCTATGGGCGGGACATCTCTAAGCGGTTGACCAGGACATCTCTAAGCGGTTGACCAATCACAACAGAGCCGTCCAGCTAACCAATCAGAGCAGCTCTGGTTGCAGCCCAGGCAGCATGGAGCATGGAGACATGGTGGACTAACGTTCAGCTGTACAGGTGTGTTGTTACCTGAGCTGCTGGCTGCTCTCTGTGCTCACAGCCCTGAGCTCCCTCTGCAGAGCGCTGACCTCTGACCTCGCAGCCTGACGCTGTGATTGGCTGTCTGTCAGCTCGCACTCCAGCTGCACACACACACACACAGCATTATCAACTAAGCAATTATTAAAAATATGTATTTGTGTGTGTGTGTGTGTGTGTGTGTGTGTGTGTGTGTGTGTGTGTGTGTGTGTGTGTACCTGCAGCAGCTGTATGTTCAGGTCCCTCTTGTCTGACACCAGAGATGCGTTCAGGGACGTCATGTTGTTCAGAGCGTCCCGTCCGTCCTGCAGCTCCCTCTGCAAAACACACTCTGAGGAGGAGAGAGACATCACACTCTCCCTGCACTGAGGGGGAGAGAGAGAGAGAGGGAGGGGGAGGGGGGAGAGGAGGGGAGGGAGAGAGAGATGGGGGAGAGAGGGAGAGAGAGAGAGGGGGATAGAGGGGGGAGAGAGGAGAGAGGGGGAGAGAGAGAGGGGGGGAGGGAGAGAGGAGAGGGGGGAGAGAGAGAGTGGGGGAGAGAGAGAGGGGGGGGAGAGAGAGAGGAGAGAGAGGGGGGGAGAGAGAGATAACTTGTTAACCCAGTAAAGTTCAAAGAGGTATGAAGTCCTCCAGGAGTTGTTATATTGTAAAGCGTACTTCCTGCAGGGCGTCCCTGGCGTCAGCAGCTTCTTCTTCTGCTCTCTGGAGCTCCAGCTGCTGCCTCTCCAGCGCCCCCTGCAGACAAGAGAGAAGCCAGATGCTGAGAGCTCCGGCAGCGCGCTCTGACCCGAGAGGCTCCAGCAGCGCGCTCTGACACACTCTGTTCCATGTTGTTGTTTGTTTCTCATGTGTGTTGATGTTCCACATGGACCGGGGTCTGTCCGACGAAGCCGGTTCCACCTAACCTGGATGTTGGAGTTAGCCGGTTGGCCTAATCCAGAACACACGCGCTCTCGCTGAGCGGTCCTACGACGCGGGTCATCAAGTGGATCGCTCAGCCAGCCGTGTCCTCCCTAGCTAGGTGTTCACGTGAGAGGGGCGGGATCTGGAGCATTCGACCAATCACAGACTGGAGAAGCTACTGACAGCGCAGCGTCATACTTCCTGAATGAAAGTGAACTCTAATATCAGACACATGAAGAAGTTAAACTTTAAACATGACTCGAACACTTGATCAGGATCAGAGCCTCAGAGCTGCAGCTGCAAGGTGAACACAGCTGGAGCAGAGCAAGTGTTGGAATGCGTCCATCAGCAGGTTCATGATGTCACGGCCCGTCTGACACACCGTCTGACTCTCATCACCTCTGACTCAGAGTGTCCTCAACTCAACGTGTTGCTAACATAATGCTTCATCCAGTCTGTGGCGCTGAGAGCGCTGCACGGCCAGACACGCTCAGGGACTCGGATCAGAGACATGATACATCAGGAAGCGATGTGCCGCGGACTGGACTTAGTGTACTCTGATCCGGGTCCTGATGCTGACTGGACTCAGTGTACTCTGATCCGGGTTCTGATGCTGACTGGACTTAGTGTACTCTGATCCGGGTACTGATGCTGACTGGACTTAGTGTACTCTGATCCGGGTACTGATGCTGACTGGACTCAGTGTACTCTGATCCGGGTACTGATGCTGACTGGACTTAGTGTACTCTGATCCGGGTACTGATGCTGACTGGACTTAGTGTACTCTGATCCGGGTTCTGATGCTGACTGGACTTAGTGTACTCTGATCCGGGTACTGATGCTGACTGGACTTAGTGTACTCTGATCCGGGTACTGATGCTGACTGGACTTAGTGTACTCTGATCCGGGTACTGATGCTGACTGGACTTAGTGTACTCTGATCCGGGTACTGATGCTGACTGGACTTAGTGTACTCTGATCCGGGTTCTGATGCTGACTGGACTTAGTGTACTCTGATCCGGGTTCTGATGCTGACTGGACTTAGTGTACTCTGATCCGGGTACTGATGCTGACTGGACTCAGTGTACTCTGATCCGGGTACTGATGCTGACTGGACTCAGTGTACTCTGATCCGGGTACTGATGCTGACTGGACTTAGTGTACTCTGATCCGGGTTCTGATGCTGACTGGACTTAGTGTACTCTGATCCGGGTTCTGATGCTGACTGGACTTAGTGTACTCTGATCCGGGTTCTGATGCTGACTGGACTTAGTGTACTCTGATCCGGGTACTGATGCTGACTGGACTCAGTGTACTCTGATCCGGGTTCTGATGCTGACTGGACTTAGTGTACTCTGATCCGGGTACTGATGCTGACTGGACTTAGTGTACTCTGATCCGGGTACTGATGCTGACTGGACTTAGTGTACTCTGATCCGGGTACTGATGCTGACTGGACTCAGTGTACTCTGATCCGGGTACTGATGCTGACTGGACTTAGTGTGCTCTGATCCGGGTACTGATGCTGACTGGACTTAGTGTGCTCTGATCCGGGTACTGATGCTGACTGGACTTAGTGTACTCTGATCCGGGTACTGATGCTGACTGGACTTAGTGTACTCTGATCCGGGTACTGATGCTGACTGGACTCAGTGTACTCTGATCCGGGTACTGATGCTGACTGGACTTAGTGTACTCTGATCCGGGTACTGATGCTGACTGGACTTAGTGTGCTCTGATCCGGGTACTGATGCTGACTGGACTTAGTGTGCTCTGATCCGGGTACTGATGCTGACTGGACTCAGTGTACTCTGATCCGGGTACTGATGCTGACTGGACTTAGTGTACTCTGATCCGGGTACTGATGCTGACTGGACTCAGTGTACTCTGATCCGGGTACTGATGCTGACTGGACTTAGTGTACTCTGATCCGGGTACTGATGCTGACTGGACTTAGTGTACTCTGATCCGGGTACTGATGCTGACTGGACTTAGTGTGCTCTGATCCGGGTACTGATGCTGACTGGACTTAGTGTGCTCTGATCCGGGTACTGATGCTGACTGGACTCAGTGTACTCTGATCCGGGTACTGATGCTGACTGGACTTAGTGTACTCTGATCCGGGTACTGATGCTGACTGGACTCAGTGTACTCTGATCCGGGTACTGATGCTGACTGGACTTAGTGTGCTCTGATCCGGGTACTGATGCTGACTGGACTTAGTGTACTCTGATCCGGGTACTGATGCTGACTGGACTTAGTGTGCTCTGATCCGGGTACTGATGCTGACTGGACTTAGTGTACTCTGATCCGGGTACTGATGCTGACTGGACTTAGTGTACTCTGATCCGGGTACTGATGCTGACTGGACTCAGTGTACTCTGATCAGGGTACTGATGCTGAGGCAGATATTTAAGAGCTTTCTTATCGCTGATGTTCTGACAGTCAGACTGCTCTGGAGATGGAGGAGATGTTCGTGTTCACGTTCACACAGTCGCTGGTTTCTGCCGGCCGTCTTTCCTGCAGCGGCAGCTTTTCTGTGTTTCCTTTCTCTAAGAGAACATCCGACTTCATAGAGCAGGCCCCTGCTGTGATGTTCCATGTTGTTGTTTGTTTCTCATGTGTGTTGATGTTTGTCTGTTGACGTTACACATGGAGCTGCTGTGATGCAAGGAGCATTTCAGACTTGACCATTGAAGTGTTATGGTATATTAAAACCCTGATTCAGATCCAGTGCTGCTGATTCCTGGGGGGTTAGGGGCCTCTCTGGGTCAGGTTCTCACCTTCAGGGTCAGGTTCTCACCTTCAGGGTCAGGGTCTCACCTTCAGGGTCAGGGTCTCACCTTCAGGGTCAGGGTCTCCTCCCGCTGCAGAGCGTCTCTGTCCGTCTGATCCGTCGCTCTGAAACACAAACTCATTATATCAACTATTTCAATAACATGTCTAATGATTCATATATAGGTGTATTATTTATGCAAACGTGATACAACATGGTGGTGATTTAGGTTTTGGTGGTGATTGAGGTTTTGGTGGTGATTTAGGTTTTGGTGGTGATTGAGGTTTTGGTGGTGATTGAGGTTTTGGTGGTGATTGAGGTTTTGGTGGTGATTGAGGTTTTGGTGGTGATTGAGGTTTTGGTGGTGATTGAGGTTTTGGTGGTGATTGAGGTTTTGGTGGTGATTGAGGTTTTGGTGGTGATTGAGGTTTTGGGGTGATTGAGGTTTTGGGGGTGATTGAGGTTTTGGGGGTGATTTAGGTTTTGGTGGTGATTGAGGTTTTGGTGGTGATTGAGGTTTTGGTGGTGATTGAGGTTTTGGTGGTGATTGAGGTTTTGGTGGTGATTGAGGTTTTGGTGGTGATTGAGGTTTTGGTGGTGGTTGAGGTTTTGGTGGTGATTGAGGTTTTGGTGGTGATTGAGGTTTTGGTGGTGATTGAGGTTTTGGTGGTGATTGAGGTTTTGGTGGTGATTGAGGTGTTGGGGGTGATTGAGATGTTGGTGGTGATTGAGGTTTTGGTGGTGATTGAGGTTTTGGTGGTGATTGAGGTTTTGGTGGTGATTGAGGTTTTGGTGGTGATTGAGGTTTTGGTGGTGATTGAGGTTTTGGTGGTGATTGAGGTTTTGGGGGTGATTGAGGTTTTGGTGGTGATTGAGATGTTGGTGGTGATTGAGGTTTTGGTGGTGATTGAGGTTTTGGTGGTGATTGAGGTTTTGGTGGTGATTGAGGTTTTGGTGGTGATTGAGGTTTTGGTGGTGATTGAGGTTTTGGTGGTGTTGGAGCCAATGTGTGTGTGTGTGTGAACGCGTCATCTAATCTGCGCACCTGGGAGCACGGGAGGTAATCAAGCTATATGTGGGCACAGGTGATCAGTGGGGATGAGAGGTTAGAGAGGAAGCCACGCGTGTCTGAGCGTGTGCGTGCTCGTTGCATGTTAACCAAGATTTTAGATAGGCCTAAAAGAACATTTTAACATTGTATATACAAATAAAGCATTACAAATGACGTCATGGTGGACCTCGTCCTTCACCACAACACGCGTTGGGAACTCTGGCTGCTAACCTCCGTGAGTGGCTTTTTTTGATGAGCGATCGCCGCTACATTTGTTGAAAAACAGATGAATGAATGAATCGGAGGATCTTGGACGGAAGAAGGAGCTGCTGCATTCCCACACAGCTCCAGATGATTGCTGACATGTGAACGCGGTGAAAGCCACGAGGAACCACGGTAGGATCGTTAAGAATTGTTGCAAGCTGTGGAAGACCTTCTCATATCAGGGTAAAGGTAAATCTAACTAAACTAAAACCTCACGCAGCTGCTGTGTTACTGTCAACATGAGCCAAGAGGGGAGTCGGCCTAAAGCGCCTGCCACTCAAAGTGATACAGGGAGTGGGCTCGGTAAGAGACAGCCTCAACTCACTGTTAAAGCATTGGAATTAAAAATAGCGTCAATTCAACATGAAAGGAATTCAAGGATAAAGAAACTGCATAAATGAACAAAGGATGTTCAACAATTGATACTTTCAAGCCAAAATGTGTCTGAGGTGGAATCCATGTGTGACATTTTTGTGAAAACAATGATCGAATTAAATGAGTTGCATGAGTCCTTGAAACCATTAATACCAGAGGATGAAGTTATAAAACAAAATGAATGGTTTGAAACACGAATGCACGGCAATCGAGAAATGATGAATACAATGGAAAGGTGGTTGCAAACTACAAAGGAGCAATTTACACATGCAAATGATGATGATGTGGTAAATGTCAATGCTGCAACTAAGACTGTGGTAATTGATGATATCTGTCCAAATGACAGCGTTTCTAATATAACCAGAAGAACGTGCACGTCAGCTGGTCGCTCCAGCCACAGGTCCAAGATGTCATCCATCTCGTCTGCATGTATCAAGGCGGAGGCTGAAGCGGCTGCTCTCAGTGCTATGGCGGCTATCCTCAAAGAAAAACATGCACTCGAGTGTGAAGAGCATAGCCTCGCAGCAGCCAGAAAGTGTGAAGAGGACAGCCTCGCAGCAGCCAGACAGTGTGAAGAGGACAGCCTCGCAGCAGCCAGAAAGTGTGAAGAGGACAGCCTCGCAGCAGCCAGAAAGTGTGAAGAGGACAGCCTCGCAGCAGCCAGAAAGTGTGAAGAGGACAGCCTCGCAGCAGCCAGAAAGTGTGAAGAGGACAGCCTCGCAGCAGCCAGAAAGTGTGAAGAGGAGCAGATCAGACAACGCAAGGAGTGGCTTGAATTGCAAAGTGGAATTGCTGCCTATACAGCAAAGGCCAATGTGCTCAGGTACAGAGGATCTGAGGTTCAAAGCTCAAGGGCTGATTCAAATGGAGCAGCAACAACAATACCAGAAGAAGGAAATGGATCTAAAGCCTATGAACTCAATCCCACGTCATCTCAAGTATGTCAGCAGACATTCTCTGCCACACAAGTCACTCATGATCTTGACACGCATGTGGTGCAGGAAACCAACAAACATACGGGTTCAGTGCAAAGTAACGTGAATCAAGGCAACATTATCAACATCATGCAAAGGCAACATGATATCACAGCTCTGCTGGTGCAGCAACAGTTAACATCGTCACTGCCACCAAGAGAAATACCAACCTTTGATGGAGACCCTTTGGAGTATAGTGCATTCATACGAGCATTTGAACATGGAGTGGAAGCAAAGACTGCTACCAATGTTGATTGCCTATACTTTTTGGAACAATACACCAAGGGACAACCCAAAGAACTGGTTAAAAGCTGTCCCCACATGCCACCCGACAGGGGGTACCAAAGAGCAAAGACACTTTTGAGAGAAGGCTTTGGAAATCAACAAATAGCCACTGCATGCATGGAGCAGGCGCTCGGCTGGACACCAGTGAAAGCAGAGGATGCTAGAGCTTTCAAGCTTTTTCTTTGTGTCTCCGTGTTTGCTGCAATGCCCTGGAGGACATGAGCTACATGTCAGAGATGAATATGCCAACTAACATGCGGGCGATGGTCTTAAAGTTGCCCTATACAATGAGGGAAAGATGGAGAAACCTTGCTTCCGAGCTACAGGAGAGGCAACATGATCAAGCAGGTTTCAGCGATATTGTCAAGTTTGTTGAGCGACAAGTATCTGTTGCCTCTGATCCGCTGTTTGGAAACATCCAAGACGCGTCCATCTCTTCCAACAACACATCAGAGCCTCGCAGCCGCCAGAAAGGCAGCAGTTTTGCTCCTTCTGTTGAAGCTGCACCTGAAAAGCAAGAGGAGAACAGCCTACCGTATAGGCCAAGAAGGGTATCTTGTCTGCTGTGTGAAGAGGACCACAAGTTGGAGACGTGCTACAAAATGGAGAGGATGATGCACACAGAGAAAATTAGTTTTCTGAAAGAAAAGGGTGCTTGTTTTGGTTGTTCAGCTGTTGGACACATGAGTAAGGACTGCCAAGTGTGTGATTTAAAACATCCCACCATCCTCCACATCCATTCACCGAGAAAGGAAGTCAGAGGACATACAGCACGAAACATCAACAGAGGATCACAACGTTTCTACCAAAACATGTGGCCATATTGGGGCTGGAGGAGTGTGCCTGGCCCATTGTGCCTGTTCAGATCAAGGCTACAAACGGCAGCACGGTGATACACACGTATGCCTTCCTAGATCCTGGTAGCACGGCCACCTGTTGCTCAGAGCGACCGATGAGGGAGCTCAAGATGAGAGGAAGAGAATCCAAATTCCTGTTGAGAACAATGAATCAGGAAAAGCTTGTGGGTAGTCGCATCATTTCTGGGTTGGAGGTGGCTGCACGCAACAGTACCAATTACTACGCGCTACCTGACGTGTTCACACAAGCTGTGATGCCTGTGACTCGTGACAACATTCCAAAACAGGAAGAGTTAAGTGCATGGCCCCACTTGAACTCTGTGAAACGTCCTGTCATGGACGCTGACGTGGAGCTGCTAATTGGAGCTAATGTCTCAAAACTCATGGAACCAGGGGAGGTGGTGAACAGCAAGGATGATGGACCTTATGCTGTCAGAACCCTGCTAGGGTGGGTTGTCAATGGACTGCTGAGAGGAGACCGCCAAATTGTAAACAGCTGTCCCTCCATCACATATCGTTGACCAGCTTGGAGGAACTGCTGGTCAAACAATACAACCACGACTTCAGTGAGAGATCAGCTGACGAAAAGCCAGACACGTCCAGAGAAGAGGTTACGTTTTTGGAAATCGTGAAAAGTTCCGCCAACCTCACTGATGGACATTACAGCCGGAAACTACCTTTCAGAGAAGAGAACGTTTCAATGCCAAACAATCGTCATGTTGCTGAGCAAGGGGCTCCGTGTCTTAAAAGGGAAGTCAAGAAAAATGCAACGTTTAACGAGGAGTATGTCAACGTTCTGGGCGATGTCATACAAAAGGGCGATGCAGAAAGAGTGCCTGAACAGCAACTGGAAGACACAGAGGTCAAAGGCGAGGCGACAGCGAACGCCATCATTGCCGAGGATGGACAGACTACAACACACCACATGACAACCTACTTCTCATCATGGACGAGGCGGCAAACATCCGGTGCATGGCTTCTGCAGGTTAAAAGGACGTTGCAGATGTTGAGTAAAAAACGAAAGGACATACAGGCATCTGCGTTAAGCAATGCACTTGATCTGACTCAGCACAAGAACACAGTTGGAAAGGAGATGCAAAGATTCAGAGCCACACCGGGCGGTCAAACCTTGTCCATGGATGATATTGACGCAGCAGAGAGAGCCATCATTCAATTCTGTTTAACGACGAAATCACTTCGTTGTCTGGAGTGAGCAAACATTTATAAACTTGATCCAGCGAATGGCCTTTGAAGAGTGGGAGGAAGGCTCAGCAAATCAGCAACGCCTAATGACGTGAAACACCCAGTCATTCTCTCTAAAGGTCAGCACATCTCCACTCTCATCTCACGCCACATTCACGAGCAGCTTGGACATTGTGGAAGAAGCCACCTGCTCTCCAGACTTGGATCACCAACAGCAATGCTTCGGCCAGGAAGAGTATTTCCTCCTGCGCTGTCTGCAGGCGCGATCGTGGAAAGCTGGGCGAACAAAAGAGGGCAGATTCAGCCTCACCTTCCGCCATTCAGGAATGTGGCTGTCGACTACGTCGGCCCATTTGAGGTGAAAGCAAACGGTACGCGGTTATCTTCGCTTGCATGGCCAGCCGTGCCGTGCATCTGGAAATTGCCTCCTCATGAGACACCAGCTCTGGCATAAATGCCATGCGAAGATTCATTTCTAGAAGAGGCCAAGTTTCATGCATCAGACCAGATAACGGAACCATCTTTGTGGGAGCAGACCGCGAACTGAGAGAAGCTCTGGATCAGAAGAAAATTCAAAGTTCACTGCTTCAGTCGGGAGTTAGGTGGAGCTTTAATGCTCCTGCGGCATCACATCATGGAGGAGCACGGGAGAGGATCATCCGTATGGTCACAAAGGAGAACCTGCTCTACCTCCTGGACTGTTTGAGAGAGGCGACCTGTACACCAAACGACGATGGAGGCGAGGTCAGTTCCTGGCAGATCCGGGAGCACTCCACTGTTACAGGAACGTCAACGGTGGACAAAGGAGAAGAGGAGTTTCGTCACAGGAGACATCGTCATCGTTGCAGACTCTACTGCCCCCCGTGGATCTTGGTTGCTAGGGAAAATACTGCAGACCTTTCCTGACGCACATGGACTGGTGCGGTCTGGTAAAGTCCAGTCCCCAAGGTCTGTCTTCTGCAGGGAGCTGAATGAAGAACTGACGTGGATCCCCTGTTCGGATTCCTTTCCCTCGTTGGTGGGGCTCTTTCTGACTGAATGGACTGAGACTCTCGTGCTCTTTATTAATAATTGGCTCCACCAGTGTCACAATTAGGGGCCGGTGTGTTGGAGCCAATGTGTGTGTGTGTGTGAACGCCTCATCTAATCTGCGCACCTGGGAGCACGGGAGGTAATCAAGCTACAGGTGGGCACAGGTGATCAGAGGGGATGAGAGGTTAGAGAGGAAGCCACGCGTGTCTGAGCGTGTGCGTGCTCGTTGCATGTTAACCAAGATTTTAGATAGGCCTAAAAGAATATTTTAACAATATTTATATATATATAATATGTATAAATATAATATATATATATATATATAAATATTATAAATATATAATATTTAACCAAATAAATACAACGTAGTGTATTTATCATTTAGAGTGGTATATATTTCAAGATAATACCGTCTGAGACTCTCCAGCTGTCTCTCCTCCCTCCTCATCTCCTCCTCCTCCCTCCTCCTCGTCTCCTCCTCCTCCCTCCTCGTCTCCTCCTCCTCCCTCCTCATCTCCTCCTCCCTCCTCCTTCTCTCCTCCTCCTGTGAACACAGTGACGCTGACACCTCGCGCTCCCTGTAACACATTAAATAACACGTTGCAGGTATTGTAATTACTGAGTGTGTGCGTGTGTGTGTGTGTGTGTGTGTGTGTGTGTGTGTGCCTGCTGAGTGTGTGTGTGCGTGTGTGTGTGTGTGTGTGTGTGTGTGTGTGTGTGTGTGTGCCTGCTGAGTGTGTGTGTGTGTGTGTGTATGTGTGTGTGTGAGAGTGTGTGTGTGAGTGTGTGTGTGTGTACCTGCTGAGTGTGTGTGTGTGTGTGTGCCTGCTGAGTGTGTGTGTGTGTGCGTGTGTGAGTGTGTGTGTGTGTGCCTGCTGAGTGTGTGTGTGTAACTGCTGAGTGTGTGTGTGTGTGCATGTGTGAGTGTGTGTGTGTGCCTGCTGAGTGTGTGTGTGTAACTGCTGAGTGTGTGTGTGTGCCTGCTGAGTGTGTGTGTGTGTGTGCCTGCTGAGTGTGTGTGTGTGTGTGCCTGCTGAGTGTGTGTGTGTGTGTGTGTGTGTGTGTGTGTGTATGTGTGTGTGAGAGTGTGTGTGTGAGTGTGTGTGTGTGTGCCTGCTGAGTGTGTGTGTGTGTGTGTGTGTGTGTGTGTGTACCTGCTGAGTGTGTGTACCTGCTGAGTGTGTGTGTCCAGAGTGTGTGTACCTGCTGAGTGTGTGTACCTACTGAGTGTGTGTACCTGCTGAGTGTGTGTGTCCAGAGTGTGTGTACCTGCTGAGTGTGTGTACCTACTGAGTGTGTGTACCTGCTGAGTGTGTGTGTCCAGAGTGTGTGTACCTGCTGAGTGTGTGTACCTACTGAGTGTGTGTACCTACAGAGTGTGTGTACCTGCTGAGTGTGTGTACCTGCTGAGTGTGTGTACCTGCTGAGTGTGTACCTGCTGAGTGTGTGTACCTGCTGAGTGTGTGTACCTACTGAGTGTGTGTACCTGCTGAGTGTGTGTGTCCAGAGTGTGTGTACCTGCTGAGTGTGTGTACCTACTGAGTGTGTGTACCTGCTGAGTGTGTGTGTCCAGAGTGTGTGTACCTGCTGAGTGTGTGTACCTACTGAGTGTGTGTACCTACAGAGTGTGTGTACCTGCTGAGTGTGTGTACCTGCTGAGTGTGTGTACCTGCTGAGTGTGTACCTGCTGAGTGTGTGTACCTGCTGAGTGTGTACCTGCTGAGTGTGTGTACCTGCTGAGTGTGTCCAGAGTGTGTGTGTACCTGCTGAGTGTGTCCAGAGTGTGGGTGTACCTGCTGAGTGTGTGTACCTGCTGAGTGTGTGTGTCCAGAGTGTGTGTACCTGCTGAGTGTGTGTACCTACTGAGTGTGTGTACCTGCTGAGTGTGTGTACCTGCTGAGTGTGTGTACCTGCTGAGTGTGTACCTGCTGAGTGTGTGTACCTGCTGAGTGTGTGTACCTGCTGAGTGTGTGTACCTGCTGAGTGTGTCCAGAGTGTGTGTGTACCTGCTGAGTGTGTCCAGAGTGTGGGTGTACCTGCTGAGTGTGTCCAGAGTGTGTGTGTACCTGCTGAGTGTGTCCAGAGTGTGTGTGTACCTGCTGAGTGTGTCCAGAGTGTGTGTGTACCTGCTGAGTGTGTCCAGAGTGTGTGTGAGCTCCAGCTGGTTGTCGTCCTCCAGTTGTTTCAGTCTCAGCTGTACCGACGACTTCTCCTCGTCGAGCCTCAGGAGAGAGAGCTGTGCCTCCTAACACACACACACACACACACAGGCACACACACAGGCACACACAGGCACACACGCACGCACACACACACACACACACTTTAGTTGTTCTACCTCCGTCACACACTGAATATGGAAGTTATATATTATGTAGTATCTGACCTGCAGTTCCTGGTTCGTCCTCTGCACGGCGCTCTCTGTGCGCGAGAGGACAGACAGCAGCGAGGACACGTCTGTCGAGACACACACACTGCTGCTGCTGCTGCTCAGGACCCTGGACTGAGGCACACACACACACACACACACACACAGAAAATAAGTAAATTCTAATCAAAATCCCATGAAAAGTCGAAGAAGCAAAAGAACACTGAGAACAAAGCGAGCCTCACCAGTTTGACCACAGCCTGAGAGATGCTCTGCACCTCCTTCTCCCTCTCCTCCCTCTGCGCCTCCTCCGCCTGCAGGCAGACAGACAGCTCTGCGATGCTGTAGGTATCACGAGGAGGTGCACAGACACAGAACAGGGTCATTGCACAACATCACAGTCAACAGGTAATGGACACGAACACCTGAACCACAGATACACATACCGCCGAGTCAGCCGAGAGACCGCTGACTCGTGAAGAAGCTTCACCTCCTCCCTCCTCCTCTGCTCCTCCTCTACCTCCTCTCTGTCCTCCAGCTCGCCTAAGGAGAAGCTTCCCAGGGTGGAGGAGGAGATGAGAGCAGGAGGAGGAGGAGGAGAGGGTGAGGAGGAGGAGTGAGGCAGGAGCAGGGTGGAGGAGAGAGGGGGAGGAAGAGGAGGAAGAGGAGGAGCTCTGAGCCTCAGGGAGGAGGAGACGGAGTCACAGCCGGAGAGGAGAGAGGAGGAGACGCGAGAAAACTCCGCCCTCAACTTCCAAAGGTCCCTGCAGACAGAGACAAGTGGGTTAACTCCATCAGGTGGGTTAACTCCATCAGGTTAACTCCATCAGGTTAACTCCATCAGGTTAACTCCATCAGGTGGGTTAACTCCATCAGCTGGGTTAACTCCATCAGGTTAACTCCATCAGGTGGGTTAACTCCATCAGCTGGGTTAACTCCATCAGGTGGGTTAACTCCATCAGGTTAACTCCATCAGGTTAACTCCATCAGGTGGGTTAACTCCATCAGGTGGGTTAACTCCATCAGGTTAACTCCATCAGGTTAACTCCATCAGGTTAACTCCATCAGGTTAACTCCATCAGGTGGGTTAACTCCATCAGGTTAACTCCATCAGGTTAACTCCATCAGGTGGGTTAACTCCATCAGGTTAACTCCATCAGGTGGGTTAACTCCATCAGGGGGGTTAACTCCATCAGGTGGGTTAACTCCATCAGGTTAACTCCATCAGGTTAACTCCATCAGGTTAACTCCATCAGGTGGATTAACTCCATCAGGTGGGTTAACTCCATCAGGTTAACTCCATCAGGTGGGTTAACTCCATCAGGTTAACTCCATCAGGTGGGTTAACTCCATCAGGTGGGTTAACTCCATCAGGTGGGTTAACTCCATCAGGTGGGTTAACTCCATCAGGTTAACTCCATCAGGTTAACTCCATCAGGTTAACTCCATCAGGTGGGTTAACTCCATCAGGTGGGTTAACTCCATCAGGTTAACTCCATCAGGTGGGTTAACTCCATCAGGGGGGTTAACTCCATCAGGTGGGTTAACTCCATCAGGTTAACTCCATCAGGTGGGTTAACTCCATCAGGTTAACTCCATCAGGTGGATTAACTCCATCAGGTGGGTTAACTCCATCAGGTGGGTTAACTCCATCAGGTTAACTCCATCAGGTGGGTTAACTCCATCAGGTGGGTTAACTCCATCAGGTTAACTCCATCAGGTGGGTTAACTCCATCAGGTTAACTCCATCAGGTTAACTCCATCAGGTTAACTCCATCAGGTGGGTTAACTCCATCAGGTTAACTCCATCAGGTTAACTCCATCAGGTGGGTTAACTCCATCAGGTTAACTCCATCAGGTGGGTTAACTCTATCAGGTTAACTCCATCAGGTGGGTTAACTCCATCAGGTTAACTCCATCAGGTTAACTCCATCAGGTGGGTTAACTCCATCAGGTGGGTTAACTCCATCAGGTTAACTCCATCAGGTGGGTTAACTCCATCAGGTGGGTTAACTCCATCAGGTGGGTTAACTCCATCAGGTTAACTCCATCAGGTGGGTTAACTCCATCAGGTTAACTCCATCAGGTTAACTCCATCAGGTTAACTCCATCAGGTGGGTTAACTCCATCAGGTGGGTTAACTCCATCAGGTGGGTTAACTCCATCAGGTTAACTCCATCAGGTGGGTTAACTCCATCAGGTGGGTTAACTCCATCAGGTGGGTTAACTCCATCAGGTTAACTCCATCAGGTGGGTTAACTCCATCAGGTGGGTTAACTCCATCAGGTTAACTCCATCAGGTTAACTCCATCAGGTTAACGCCATCAGGTGGGTTAACTCCATCAGGTGGGCTAACTCCATCAGGTTAACTCCATCAGGTTAACTCCATCAGGTGGGTTAACTCCATCAGGTGGGTTAACTCCATCAGGTTAACTCCATCAGGTGGGTTAACTCCATCAGGTGGGTTAACTCCATCAGGTTAACTCCATCAGGTTAACTCCATCAGGTGGGGTTAACTCCATCAGGTTAACTCCATCAGGTTAACTCCATCAGGGGGGTTAACTCCATCAGGTTAACTCCATCAGGTTAACTCCATCAGGTGGGTTAACTCCATCAGGTGGGTTAACTCCATCAGGTGGGTTAACTCCATCAGGTGGGTTAACTCCATCAGGTGGGTTAACTCCATCAGGTTAACTCCATCAGGTGGGTTAACTCCATCAGGTGGGTTAACTCCATCAGGTGGGTTAACTCCATCAGGTGGGTTAACTCCATCAGGTTAACTCCATCAGGTTAACTCCATCAGGTGGGTTAACTCCATCAGGTGGGTTAACTCCATCAGGTTAACTCCATCAGGTGGGTTAACTCCATCAGGTGGGTTAACTCCATCAGGTGGGTTAACTCCATCAGGTGGGTTAACTCCATCAGGTGGGTTAACTCCATCAGGTTAACTCTATCAGGTTAACTCCATCAGGTGGGTTAACTCCATCAGGTTAACTCCATCAGGTGGGTTAACTCCATCAGGTGGGTTAACTCCATCAGGTGGGTTAACTCTATCAGGTTAACTCCATCAGGTGATCACAGCTTACCTGTCAGTGGCTGTTTTCACCGTGTGACACTGCCTCCTCAGAGCAACCATCGACCTCCAGACCGACAGCAACCGATCCTGCTGCTGACCCGCATGACCCGACAGAAACTACACACACACACACACCACACACACACACACACACACACACACACACACACACTTAGCTTCAAAGAGAAATCCACCAAACCGTTATTTAGAAAGCTCAATGAAAGGAAACACAGACCTCCCTCTCTCTCAGCCAATCATCCTCTCTTTGCCCCGCCTCCTCCACCGCTCTTCTCCAATCAGTTGTCAGCTTCTGCAGATCCTCCCTCAGGGCCTCCTTGGCCTGCTCTGATTGGCCGAGCTGCTCCCGGAGGAGAGCGTTTGTTTCCGCCAGACCGCCAGATCTGAAGGAGATAGAAGTTAGTAAGAAATTACTTCAAAATAAAAGCTCTTCATGAACGGACTTCAAAATAAAAGCTCTGATCCCACCTCTGCTGTTCCTCCTCCAGTCTGATGAGGGCGCTCTCCAGAGAGTCGTTGTGCTCATCTCTGATCCTCAGCTGCAAAACAACAACAACAACAACAGCTGAAATAACAATACACAACATCAATAATACAAAGAAGTGCCTCTGAGGTCCTCAGTGTGGGGCCGACAGCTGATACACACAGTGTGTACCACACACACACAGCTGATACACACAGTGTGTATCAGCTGTGTGTGTGTGGCACACACTGTGTGTATCAGCTGTGTGTGTGTGGCACACACTGTGTGTATCAGCTGTGTGTGTGTGGTACACACTGTGTGTATCAGCTGTGTTTGTGTGGTACACACTGTGTGTATCAGCTGTGTGTGTGTGGTACACACTGTGTGTATGAGCTGTGTGTGTGTGGTACACACTGTGTGTATGAGCTGTGTGTGTGTGGTACACACTGTGTGTATCAGCTGTGTGTGTGTGGTACACACTGTGTGTATCAGCTGTGTGTGTGTGGTACACACTGTGTGTATCAGCTGTGTGTGTGTGGTACACACTGTGTGTATGAGCTGTGTGTGTGTGGTACACACTGTGTGTATCAGCTGTGTGTGTGTGGTACACACTGTGTGTATCAGCTGTGTGTGTGTGGTACACACTGTGTGTATGAGCTGTGTGTGTGTGGTACACACTGTGTGTATCAGCTGTGTGTGTGGTACACACTGTGTGTATCAGCTGTGTGTGTGTGGTACACACTGTGTGTATCAGCTGTGTGTGTGGTACACACTGTGTGTATCAGCTGTGTGTGTGTGGTACACACTGTGTGTATCAGCTGTGTGTGTGTGGTACACACTGTGTGTATCAGCTGTGTGTGTGGTACACACTGTGTGTATCAGCTGTGTGTGTGTGGTACACACTGTGTGTATCAGCTGTGTGTGTGGTACACACTGTGTGTATCAGCTGTGTGTGTGTGTGCGTTACGTCCGTTGCAGTCGTGTCTAAAGTGTAATTTGGCTTGGCTTCCTATTTTGTATGGACATGCTTTTATTTTGAAGGAGAGGTAGCGCAGTTGACAGGAAGTTGTTGTTGCTATGGAAACAACGTAACGGAGATTAATGGAGAAAAAGTCATATCTACATATAAAGACGGAGAAAGTAAACTCAGCTGTGTGTGTGTGTGTGTGTGTATTACCTGTGTGTGTATCAGCTGTGTGTGTGTGTGTGTATTACCTGTGTGTGTATCAGCTGTGTGTGTGTGTGTGTGTGTGTGTGTATCAGCTGTGTGTGTGTGTGTGTGTGTGTATCAGCTGTGTGTGTGTGTGTGTGTGTATTACCTGTGTGTGTATCAGCTGTGTGTGTGTGTGTGTGTGTATTACCTGTGTGTGTATCAGCTGTGTGTGTGTGTGTGTGTGTGTGTGTATTACCTGTGTGTGTATCAGCTGTGTGTGTGTGTGTGTAGTACCTGAGTGTGTATCAGCTGTGTGTGTGTGTGTGTGTGTGTGTGTGTGTGTGTAGTACCTGAGTGTGTATCAGCTGTGTGTGTGTGTGTGTGTGTGTGTGTAGTACCTGAGTGTGTATCAGCTGTGTGTGTTCGTCCTGCAGCTGATCGTCTAGGTGTTTACAGCGCCCTCTGTACTCCAACACCTACGAAACAACACACACCTGTTACACAGACACACACCTGCACACTGACACACACCTGTACACTGACACACACCTGTTACACAGACACACACCTGTTACACTGACACACACCTGCACACTGACACACACCTGTTACACTGACACACACCTGCACACTGACACACACCTGTTACACTGACACACACCTGTACACTGACACACACCTGTTACACTGACACACACCTGTTACACTGACACACACCTGCACACAGACACACACCTGCACACAGACACACACCTGTTACACTGACACACACCTGTTACACTGACACACACCTGCACACAGACACACACCTGTTACACTGACACACACCTGTTACACTGACACACACCTGTTACACTGACACACACCTGTTACACTGACACACACCTGCACACTGACACACACCTGCACACTGACACACACCTGTACACTGACACACACCTGTTACACTGACACACACCTGCACACTGACACACACCTGTACACTGACACACACCTGTTACACTGACACACACCTGTTACACTGACACACACCTGCACACAGACACACACCTGTACACTGACACACACCTGTTACACTGACACACACCTGTTACACTGACACACACCTGCACACAGACACACACCTGTTACACTGACACACACCTGTTACACTGACACACACCTGTTACACTGACACACACCTGTTACACTGACACACACTTGTTACACTGACACACACCTGTTACACTGACACACACCTGCTACACTGACACACACCTGTTACACTGACACACACCTGTTACACTGACACACACCTGTTACACTGACACACACCTGTTACACAGACACACACCTGTTACACAGACACACACCTGTTACACTGACACACACCTGCACACTGACACACACCTGTACACTGACACACACCTGTTACACTGACACACACCTGTTACACAGACACACACTGACACACACCTGTTACACTGACACACACCTGTTACACTGACACACACACCTGTTACACAGACACACACCTGTTACACAGACACACACCTGTTACACTGACACACACCTGTTACACTGACACACACCTGTTACACTGACACACACCTGTTACACTGACACACACAGACACACACCTGTTACACTGACACACACAGACACACACCTGTTACACTGACACACACCTGTTACACTGACACACACAGACACACACCTGTTACACTGACACACACCTGTTACACTGACACACACACACCTGTTACACAGACACACACCTGTTACACTGACACACACCTGTTACACAGACACACACCTGTTACACTGACACACACCTGTTACACTGACACACACCTGTTACACTGACACACACAGACACACACTTGCACACTGACACACACCTGCACACAGACACACACCTGTTACACTGACACACACAGACACACACTTGCACACTGACACACACCTGCACACTGACGCACACTTGTTACACTGACACACACCTGTTACACAGACACACACCTGTTACACAGACACACACCTGTTACACTGACACACACCTGTTACACAGACACACACCTGTTACACTGACACACACCTGCTACACTGACACACACCTGTTACACTGACACACACCTGTTACACAGACACACACCTGTTACACTGACACACACCTGTTACACAGACACACACCTGTTACACAGACACACACCTGTTACACTGACACACACAGACACACACCTGTACACAGACACACACCTGTTACACTGACACACACCTGTTACACTGACACACACCTGTTACACTGACACACACCTGTTACACTGACACACACCTGTACACAGACACACACCTGCACACAGACACACACCTGCACACAGACACACACCTGTACACAGACACACACCTGTACACAGACACACACCTGTACACAGACACACACCTGCACACAGACACACACCTGTTACACTGACACACACCTGTTACACTGACACACACCTGTTACACTGACACACACCTGTACACAGACACACACCTGCACACAGACACACACCTGCACACAGACACACACCTGTACACAGACACACACCTGTACACAGACACACACCTGCACACAGACACACACCTGCACACAGACACACACCTGCACACAGACACACACCTGCGTGGCTCACCTTGCTCTGCAGGCGGTGGATGAGCAGAGCCTGTCTGGCCTCTCTCTCTCTCCCCTCTCTCGCCCGGCTCTTCCTCTCTCTCTGATCTCCCTCCCCCTGCAGGGAGAGGAGGGGGGGGCACACCGCCTGGGACAGCTGGAGGGAGAGGGGGGGGCATCTTTGATCAATCATTCATCTGTTTCTCGCTCACCCTCTCTCCCTCTCTCTCTCCCTCACCCTCTCCCTCTCTCTCTCATTCATCTCTCTCTCCTCTCTCCCTCCCTTTCTCTCATTCATCCGTTTCTCTCTCTCTCATTCATCGTTTCTCTCTCTCTCTCATTCATCTGTCTCTCTCTCTCTCTCTCTCTCTCTCTCATCGTCTCTCTCTCTCTCTCTCTCTCTCTCTCTCTCTCTCTCTATCTCTCTCTCTCTCTCTCTCTCTACTCTCTCTCTCTCTCTCTCTCTCTCTCTCTCTCTCTCTCTCTCTCTCATTCATCTGTTTCTCTCACCCTCTCATTCAGAGCTCTGTTTCTTGACTCCAGCTTCTCTCTCTCTCTCTCTCTCTCTCTCTCAGGTCGGCCTATGTTGACGTCATGTCAAGTCCCCTGCCGGCTTTTTTCAACGCCAGGGGGGGGCCTTAGCGTCCATGTCCAGCTTTCCGGGGTGTCCACATGCTTCTATGGACGCTCATGGAAGCACGGCATTCGTTTGTGTCGGCTGCCCTTAAAGGCAATGAGAGCGTCCATTCTCATTGGATAACGGAGAATTGTACACCCGGAAGTAAATATTCCCCTCACTGACGATTGATCTCAGTGATATCTGCACTACTCATCGACTGACTCCAGAGTGTCCTTGTTGATTACACCACACTGATTGGTTTAAATTGTGAGCAATGCTTTTGTATTTTTCCCCCCCCTCGATTCGGAGAAACTAATGTTTGTTCGGAGTAAAGGATGGCAGAAGACACTACACTACCCAGAATCCCCAGCTATCGTTTGGCCTACACCATGTGCTCTGTTTGACGTCATGTTGCGAAACAGAATAGCCAGCATGTGTAGTTCTGGGGACGGGGTGGGGGAGGGGGGGACGCGGTGGACCCGTTCAAATCCAGTTTTGAACAGTCTGCCGTGGTTCCATCCCATTTCAAGTGCTGTTCGAGGCTCGGTAACCCTCGGAGCACACTCTCCAATCACAGAGCTTGAGGACTATCACGTGATGTCAAACAGAGCACATGGTGTAGTCCTAACGATAGCTGGGGATTCTGGGTAGTGTAGTGTCTTCATGCCGTGCTTCCATGAGCGTCCATAGAAGCACATGGACATCCCGGAAAGCTGAATATGGACGCTAAGGCCCCCCCCCTTGCGTTGAAAATGGACGCTAAGGCCCCCCCCCCTGGCGTTGAACATGGACGCTAAGGCCCCCCCCCCTGGCGTTGAAAATGGACGCTAAGGGCCCCCCCCCCTGGCGTTGAATATGGACGCTAAGGCCCCCCCCCTTGCGTTGAAAATGGACGCTAAGGGCCCCCCCCCTTGCGTTGAAAATGGACGCTAAGGGCCCCCCCCCTTGCGTTGAAAATGGACGCTAAGGCCCCCCCCCTTGCGTTGAAAATGGACGCTAAGGGCCCCCCCCCTTGCGTTGAAAATGGACGCTAAGGGCCCCCCCCCTGGCGTTGAACATGGACGCTAAGGCCCCCCCCCCTGGCGTTGAAAATGGACGCTAAGGGCCCCCCCCCTGGCGTTGGAAATGGACGCTAAGGCCCCCCCCCCTGGCGTTGAAAATGGACGCTAAGGCCCCCCCCCTGGCGTTGAAAATGGACGCTAAGGCCCCCCCCCTGGCGTTGAAAATGGACGCTAAGGGCCCCCCCCCTGGCGTTGAAAATGGACGCTAAGGCCCCCCCCCTGGCGTTGAAAATGGACGCTAAGGCCCCCCCCCTTGCGTTGGAAATGGACGCTAAGGGCCCCCCCCCTGGCGTTGAAAATGGACGCTAAGGCCCCCCCCCTGGCGTTGGAAATGGACGCTAAGGCCCCCCCCCCTTGCGTTGAAAATGGACGCTAAGGCCCCCCCCCCTTGCGTTGGAAAATGGACGCTAAGGCCCCCCCCCCTTGCGTTGAAAATGGACGCTAAGGCCCCCCCCCCTTGCGTTGAAAATGGACGCTAAGGCCCCCCCCCCTTGCGTTGAAAATGGACGCTAAGGCCCCCCCCCTGGCGTTGAAAATGGACGCTAAGGCCCCCCCCCTTGCGTTGAAAATGGACGCTAAGGCCCCCCCCCTTGCGTTGAAAATGGACGCTAAGGCCCCCCCCCTGGCGTTGAAAATGGACGCTAAGGCCCCCCCCCCTTGCGTTGAAAATGGACGCTAAGGCCCCCCCCCTTGCGTTGAAAATGGACGCTAAGGCCCCCCCCCCTTGCGTTGGAAATGGACGCTAAGGCCCCCCCCCCTTGCGTTGAAAATGGACGCTAAGGCCCCCCCCCCTTGCGTTGAAAATGGACGCTAAGGCCCCCCCCCTGGCGTTGGAAATGGACGCTAAGGCCCCCCCCCTTGCGTTGAAAATGGACGCTAAGGCCCCCCCCCTTGCGTTGAAAATGGACGCTAAGGCCCCCCCCCCTTGCGTTGAAAATGGACGCTAAGGCCCCCCCCCTGGCGTTGAAAATGGACGCTAAGGCCCCCCCCCTGGCGTTGGAAATGGACGCTAAGGCCCCCCCCCCTTGCGTTGAAAATGGACGCTAAGGCCCCCCCCCTTGCGTTGGAAATGGACGCTAAGGCCCCCCCCCCTTGCGTTGGAAATGGACGCTAAGGCCCCCCCCCCTTGCGTTGAAAATGGACGCTAAGGCCCCCCCCCCTTGCGTTGAAAATGGACGCTAAGGCCCCCCCCCTGGCGTTGAAAATGGACGCTAAGGCCCCCCCCCCTTGCGTTGAAAATGGACGCTAAGGCCCCCCCCCTTGCGTTGAAAATGGACGCTAAGGCCCCCCCCCTGGCGTTGGAAATGGACGCTAAGGCCCCCCCCCCTTGCGTTGAAAATGGACGCTAAGGCCCCCCCCCTTGCGTTGGAAATGGACGCTAAGGCCCCCCCCCTTGCGTTGAAAATGGACGCTAAGGCCCCCCCCCCTTGCGTTGAAAATGGACGCTAAGGCCCCCCCCCTTGCGTTGAAAATGGACGCTAAGGCCCCCCCCCTGGCGTTGGAAATGGACGCTAAGGCCCCCCCCCTTGCGTTGAAAATGGACGCTAAGGCCCCCCCCCCTTGCGTTGGAAATGGACGCTAAGGCCCCCCCCCCTTGCGTTGAAAATGGACGCTAAGGCCCCCCCCCTGGCGTTGAAAATGGACGCTAAGGCCCCCCCCCCTGGCGTTGGAAATGGACGCTAAGGCCCCCCCCCCTTGCGTTGAAAATGGACGCTAAGGCCCCCCCCCCTTGCGTTGAAAATGGACGCTAAGGCCCCCCCCCCTTGCGTTGAAAATGGACGCTAAGGCCCCCCCCCCTTGCGTTGGAAATGGACGCTAAGGCCCCCCCCCTGGCGTTGGAAATGGACGCTAAGGCCCCCCCCCCTTGCGTTGAAAATGGACGCTAAGGCCCCCCCCCCTTGCGTTGGAAATGGACGCTAAGGCCCCCCCCCCTTGCGTTGGAAAATGGACGCTAAGGCCCCCCCCCTGGCGTTGGAAATGGACGCTAAGGCCCCCCCCCTTGCGTTGGAAATGGACGCTAAGGCCCCCCCCCCTTGCGTTGGAAATGGACGCTAAGGCCCCCCCCCCTTGCGTTGGAAATGGACGCTAAGGCCCCCCCCCCTTGCGTTGGAAAATGGACGCTAAGGCCCCCCCCCTTGCGTTGGAAATGGACGCTAAGGCCCCCCCCCTTGCGTTGAAAATGGACGCTAAGGCCCCCCCCTGGCGTTGGAAATGGACGCTAAGGCCCCCCCCCCTTGCGTTGAAAATGGACGCTAAGGCCCCCCCCCCTTGCGTTGGAAATGGACGCTAAGGCCCCCCCCCCTTGCGTTGAAAATGGACGCTAAGGCCCCCCCCCTGGCGTTGGAAATGGACGCTAAGGCCCCCCCCCTGGCGTTGGAAATGGACGCTAAGGCCCCCCCCCCTTGCGTTGAAAATGGACGCTAAGGCCCCCCCCCTGGCGTTGGAAATGGACGCTAAGGCCCCCCCCCTGGCGTTGAAAATGGACGCTAAGGCCCCCCCCCTGGCGTTGGAAATGGACGCTAAGGCCCCCCCCCTTGCGTTGGAAATGGACGCTAAGGCCCCCCCCCTTGCGTTGAAAATGGACGCTAAGGCCCCCCCCCTTGCGTTGGAAATGGACGCTAAGGCCCCCCCCCCTTGCGTTGGAAATGGACGCTAAGGCCCCCCCCCTGGCGTTGGAAATGGACGCTAAGGCCCCCCCCCCTTGCGTTGAAAATGGACGCTAAGGCCCCCCCCCCTTGCGTTGGAAATGGACGCTAAGGCCCCCCCCCCTTGCGTTGGAAATGGGACGCTAAGGCCCCCCCCTGGCGTTGGAAATGGACGCTAAGGCCCCCCCCCTTGCGTTGGAAATGGACGCTAAGGCCCCCCCCCTTGCGTTGGAAATGGACGCTAAGGCCCCCCCCCCTTGCGTTGGAAATGGACGCTAAGGCCCCCCCCCCTTGCGTTGGAAATGGACGCTAAGGCCCCCCCCCCTTGCGTTGGAAATGGACGCTAAGGCCCCCCCCCCTTGCGTTGAAAATGGACGCTAAGGCCCCCCCCCTGGCGTTGGAAATGGACGCTAAGGCCCCCCCCCCTTGCGTTGAAAATGGACGCTAAGGCCCCCCCCCCTTGCGTTGGAAAATGGACGCTAAGGCCCCCCCCCTTGCGTTGAAAATGGACGCTAAGGCCCCCCCCCTGGCGTTGGAAATGGACGCTAAGGCCCCCCCCCTGGCGTTGGAAATGGACGCTAAGGCCCCCCCCCCTTGCGTTGAAAATGGACGCTAAGGCCCCCCCCCCTTGCGTTGGAAAATGGACGCTAAGGCCCCCCCCCTTGCGTTGAAAATGGACGCTAAGGCCCCCCCCCCTTGCGTTGGAAATGGACGCTAAGGCCCCCCCCCCTTGCGTTGAAAATGGACGCTAAGGCCCCCCCCCTGGCGTTGAAAATGGACGCTAAGGCCCCCCCCCCTGGCGTTGGAAATGGACGCTAAGGCCCCCCCCCTTGCGTTGGAAATGGACGCTAAGGCCCCCCCCCTTGCGTTGAAAATGGACGCTAAGGCCCCCCCCCCTTGCGTTGGAAATGGACGCTAAGGCCCCCCCCCTTGCGTTGGAAAATGGACGCTAAGGGCCCCCCCCCTGGCGTTGGAAATGGACGCTAAGGCCCCCCCCCTTGCGTTGGAAATGGACGCTAAGGCCCCCCCCCCTTGCGTTGGAAAATGGACGCTAAGGGCCCCCCCCTTGCGTTGGAAATGGACGCTAAGGCCCCCCCCCCTTGCGTTGGAAATGGACGCTAAGGCCCCCCCCCTTGCGTTGGAAATGGACGCTAAGGCCCCCCCCCCTTGCGTTGAAAATGGACGCTAAGGGCCCCCCCCCTGGCGTTGGAAATGGACGCTAAGGGCCCCCCCCCTTGCGTTGAAAATGGACGCTAAGGCCCCCCCCCCTTGCGTTGGAAATGGACGCTAAGGCCCCCCCCCCTTGCGTTGAAAATGGACGCTAAGGCCCCCCCCCTGGCGTTGGAAAATGGACGCTAAGGCCCCCCCCCCTGGCGTTGGAAATGGACGCTAAGGCCCCCCCCCCTTGCGTTGAAAATGGACGCTAAGGCCCCCCCCCTGGCGTTGGAAATGGACGCTAAGGCCCCCCCCTGGCGTTGAAAATGGACGCTAAGGCCCCCCCCCCTGGCGTTGGAAATGGACGCTAAGGCCCCCCCCCCTTGCGTTGGAAATGGACGCTAAGGCCCCCCCCCTTGCGTTGAAAATGGACGCTAAGGCCCCCCCCCTTGCGTTGGAAAATGGACGCTAAGGCCCCCCCCCTTGCGTTGGAAATGGACGCTAAGGCCCCCCCCCTGGCGTTGGAAATGGACGCTAAGGCCCCCCCCCTTGCGTTGAAAATGGACGCTAAGGCCCCCCCCCCTTGCGTTGGAAATGGACGCTAAGGCCCCCCCCCCTTGCGTTGGAAATGGACGCTAAGGCCCCCCCCCTGGCGTTGGAAATGGACGCTAAGGCCCCCCCCCTTGCGTTGGAAATGGACGCTAAGGCCCCCCCCCTTGCGTTGGAAATGGACGCTAAGGCCCCCCCCCCTTGCGTTGGAAATGGACGCTAAGGCCCCCCCCCCTTGCGTTGGAAATGGACGCTAAGGCCCCCCCCCCTTGCGTTGGAAATGGACGCTAAGGCCCCCCCCCTTGCGTTGAAAATGGACGCTAAGGCCCCCCCCTGGCGTTGGAAATGGACGCTAAGGCCCCCCCCCTTGCGTTGAAAATGGACGCTAAGGCCCCCCCCCCTTGCGTTGGAAATGGACGCTAAGGCCCCCCCCCCTTGCGTTGAAAATGGACGCTAAGGCCCCCCCCCTGGCGTTGGAAATGGACGCTAAGGCCCCCCCCCTGGCGTTGGAAATGGACGCTAAGGCCCCCCCCCTTGCGTTGAAAATGGACGCTAAGGCCCCCCCCCCTTGCGTTGAAAATGGACGCTAAGGCCCCCCCCCTTGCGTTGAAAATGGACGCTAAGGCCCCCCCCCCTTGCGTTGGAAATGGACGCTAAGGCCCCCCCCCTTGCGTTGAAAATGGACGCTAAGGGCCCCCCCCCTGGCGTTGAAAAAGCCGGCAGGGGACTTGACATAACGTCAACATAGGCCGACCTGGGAGTGAGGATGTGTTGGTTTCTCTCACCCTCTCATCCATCTGTTTCTCTCACCCTCTCATTCAGAGCTCTGTTTCTTGACTCCAGCTCTTCTCTCTCTCTCTCTCTCATTCATCTCTCTCTCTCTCTCTCTCTCTCATTCATCTCTCTCTCTCTCTCATCCATCTGTTTCTCTCTCTCTCTCTCTCTCTCTCTCTCTCTCTCTCATCCATCTGTTTCTCTCACCCTCTCATTCAGAGCTCTGTTTCTTGACTCCAGCTCTTCTCTCTCTCTCTCTCTCATTCATCTCTCTCTCTCTCTCTCTCTCTCATTCATCTCTCTCTCTCTCTCATTCATCTCTCTCTCTCTCTCTCTCATTCATCTCTCTCTCTCTCTCATCCATCTCTCTCTCTCTCTCTCTCTCATTCATCTCTCTCTCTCTCTCATTCATCTCTCTCTCTCTCTCTCTCTCATTCATCTGTCTCTCTCTCTCTCTCTCATTCATCTCTCTCTCTCTCTCATCCATCTGTTTCTCTCACCCTCTCATTCAGAGCTCTGTTTCTTGACTCCAGCTCTTCTCTCTCGGCTCGACTCTCGGCTAGATCTTCGTGTAGACGACTCACTTCCTGAGTAAGCCCCGCCCTCTCCTGCTGCCATCCTATCAGCAGCTCTGACTGCATGCTCAGAACTGATTGGTCCCCAGAGATCCTGCAGAGAAGAAGTGTTACATCATCAGGTTAAAGTGTTATAATTGCTCTCAAACGCCTGCTAAGTGAACACTGATCTGAACCCACAGCTGGCGTCACCCCGTGGGAGTATACATATATAAATATATATATATATATTATATAGTGGAACCGCATAATCCTGCTTTATCCGACCATTTCTTAGTAACTTTTGAAGTACTGTTCCTAGACTACAAAGCATTGAGTCAGAAGCTCTGCAGCAGAAACCTATCCGTTAGTGCTATAGCCACATTTAAGGAGAGATTCCACCAATACTTAACTCGATAGCATGTCTGCATGTAGGGGAGGAAACTTATACAAAATGTACACCACCCCAAAGTGATCATGTTGTTGATAGTGCTATAGATGCGCTGCGAATAAAATTAGACTCTGTTGCTCCTTTGAAGAAGAAGAAAATAAAACAACATAGATTAGCTCCATGGCATAATGCCGAAACCCGCAAAATAAAGCAAAAGTCGAGACAACTTGAAAGGATATGGCGTTCCACCAAACTTGAAGAATCTCGTTTAATTTGGCATATTACTCTCAATGAATATAAGAAAGCACTGCGTAAAGCGAGAGCAGCATACTACTCTTCATTAATAGATGAGAATAATGCAAGATGTCTCTTCAGCACTGTAGCCAGGCTGACAGAGAGCCACAGCTCCATTGAGCCTTCTGTTCCCACAGCACTCAGTAGCAATGATTTATACTGCCTTCGACCAGTATAGTGTTATCAACAGCTCCCGGAATCGTAAGTTCTAATATTACACGAGATAGTAAACTAGAATGCTTTTCAGCATTACCTTGAACAATTATTCAAAAAAACCTTCTCGTAAGTGTGTGTGTGTGTGTGTGTGTGTGTGTGTGTGTGTGTGTGTGTGTGTGTGTGTGTGTGTGTGTGTGTGTGTGTGTGTGTGTGTGTGTGTGTTGCAGTAGAACAGTCCCCTGTAGCGCCCGGTACCTTCATGGGAACCCCACATGGTGGAGCTCCCTCTACGGACCCTCAAGGTGCCCCACCGCACCCCCACAAGCCACCTCTGGCGCCGCCACTGGCCGCACAGCACCGGAGAGCTAACGGCTAGAAAGGACCGTTACTTTGAACAGATATCACCACCGCCTGTTAGCATCGTGCTAGCTGCACGTACACAGTGTTTATGAAGTGAAGACAGTGTGTACCTGCTGGGTCTTCAGCGTCGGGAGCATTCACGCACTTTATGAAACTGCTGCTCTGCTTCGGTGAAACATTCAACACGTTGTCAACACGTTCAATCCGCTAACAGGCTAGCTATCCTGTTGTTGTTGTTAGCATTTTCAAACAGGGAAACTTCTTCCGCCCCGGTGACGTCAGAGGTCAGGTGACTGAGAGCAACTGTCTGTGAAACAAACAGCGCCACCTGTCGGCGCTTAGGGAAATAATACAAATACATTTATAATAATACACACATTTTAAATATATCCATCACAGTGGAAATCATGATACACAGTGGCGGTTCTAGACCAATTTGACTGGGGGGGCCACCGGGGGGGCCACTGGGGGGCCAGTTATTTTCTGAGGGGGGCTCAATAAATGCAGGACGACAAAGAGAACTAGACAGTATGAAGTAATGGGGCATAAGAAAACAATGCAATCCAGATATTGGTATTTGTTTCAGTGCACTTATTTATTTCCGTCGTGGTAGAACCTTTATTTATCCAGGAAAATAAATTAAGAACCAATTCTTATTTCCAATGATGCCCTCAGGAGGCACGGGCTTCCTGAGGGGCACTGCAGCACCCAGGAGACAACACAGACACAGAGCAAAGAACACAGGTGTAGCAGTGCAACATAGAACAACTCTAAAACAATATTGCTGTGGTTCAATCATCATGACGTCAGCCTCAGGCAGAGCAGCTGCATGTGCGCCAGGGTGTGTGTCAGATAGATCTCACAGTCATGACTGTTCGCTTCAGCTATAGTACCTTTGTTGCACTAACACCATATCATATGTATATACAAATGAAGGCAGTGGACAGTTACACCTCTGCTTCACATCACAAACATTCAACACATTCACACGGTTTTTGGCAAACCGATCAAAAGTTCACAAGAGCACCAGAAAATATACATTTTTAAATCCACAGAAAAGGATTGAATGTAAAAGTCTACAAATCTTAAATGTTGACTTTAAATGAACTAAAATACATGGATATAGACAGAAAACATAGATTTCAGATGTGTTATGATTCCCATGAGACGCGTGGGCTATTTATCAAACATGAAGACTGAACTCAGAACGCACGCCTGCTCTGCACGCGCACTCATCAGTTTCGTCTATTCCGTCACATTTCTAATAAACGTGATATCTGGAAAACACACAGATTCACATCTAAAATGAAGGCAGTGGACAGTTACGCCTCTGCTTCACATCAGGGTGAGGCCTTTGACCCAGGGGGACGGTGGGTCAGGGAGCGGAACTGACTGCTGTCGTGCAGAGTCTGAGGAGCTCAAAACAAGGAACCGAAGCAGCTCCACGGCCCAGTCCTTATGTTCTAGCGTCCTGAGGACTGATGGCGCTCAGGCCCGAGTCCTCAGGACGTGCATCATCCAAACAGCTAATGAAAACAGAGTGGTGTCCTTCAGAGAGGCTTCACTGCTGGGGTTAGAGCTTTGGGTTCATTCGTCACGAGACCCGTCTATTAAGCTCATTGAGCCTCTGGTGGCAGGGAGGAAAAGGCTGTACGAGTGTTCTGTCTCGCTCTGTCTCGCTCTGTCTCCCTCTGTCTCGCTCTGTCTCCCTCTGTCTCCCTCTGTCTCGCTCTGTCTCCCTCTGTCTCGCTCTGTCTCGCTCTGTCTCCCTCTGTCTCGCTCTGTCTCCCTCTGTCTCCCTCTGTCTCCCTCTGTCTCGCTCTGTCTCGCTCTGTCTCCCTCTGTCTCGCTCTGTCTCGCTCTGTCTCCCTCTGTCTCCCTCTGTCTCCCTCCGTCTCCCTCCGTCTCCCTCCGTCTCCCTCTGTCTCCCTCCGTCTCCCTCCGTCTCCCTCCGCCTCCCTCCGCCTCCCTCTGTCTCCCTCCGTCTCCCTCCGCCTCCCTCCGCCTCCCTCTGTCTCCCTCCGTCTCCCTCCGCCTCCCTCCGCCTCCCTCTGTCTCCCTCTGTCTCGCTCTGTCTCCCTCCGTCTCCCTCCGCCTCCCTCCGCCTCCCTCTGTCTCCCTCTGTCTCGCTCTGTCCAACAGCAGTCAGTCCGAAGCTTTCAGCAGGTTAGAGCTCAGGCGTCCTGCAGCATCACACGGCTCAGAAACGTCCAACACAAGTTATCACAAAAGGACTCCTGCCTGAAGTCTGAACTAAAGAGCCACCGCCTTGGAAAGGTCGGGGGATGCAGACGGAGCGTTGCAAGATGCACGATGAATTCTAGATCCGACTGTGCCAGCAGACCACGTGCCTCCATAGACCTCTCACCGTCGGGCTATGTCGTGCAGGACTCGCTTGAGGGCCGGTAATCTGTCCATAACGCTTCCATGATGCTGCATGATGGGAGTTCTCTTTTCTCGTACGGTGCCACAGAACAACACAAGCACTTGTCTTTGTATTGTTATTATTTATAAAGTAAAGTAACTTGTTCATAGTTACTTTTATAATTTAGTAACTAATAAAGTAACTCGTTTTTGAGAGCAGTAACTATATTACTAGTTACTTTTTTTAAGTAACTAGCCCAACACTGGCAGGGGCCCATCCCAGCTGTGTACTGACCCCCTAATCCCACCAGACCCTGCGCCCATCCCCCAAATCAACTCGTGTTTAAATCAACAACAACTGCGAGGCTGCACACACGACGCTCCGCTACGTTTTGAAATGCGCCTGGTGGGGTTATCAATCAATCAATCAGTCAATCAATCAATCAATCAATCAATCAATCATCAATCAATCAATCAGTCAATCAATCAGTCAATCAATCAATCAGTGTTTATTTATAGCCCAATATCACAAATGTTACATTCGTCTCAGTGTCTTCACAGTGTGTACAGAATATCAGTATGACAATACGACACCCTCTGTCCTTAGACCCTCTGTCCTCAGACCCTCTGTCCTCAGACCCTCTGTCCTCAGACCCTCTGTCCTCAGACCCTCTGTCCTTAGACCCTCTGTCCTCAGACCCTCTGTCCTCAGACCCTCTGTCCTTAGACCCTCTGTCCTCAGACCCTCTGTCCTCAGACCCTCTGTCCTCAGACCCTCTGTCCTCAGACCCTCTGTCCTTAGACCCTCTGTCCTCAGACCCTCTGTCCTCAGACCCTCTGTCCTCAGACCCTCTGTCCTTAGACCCTCTGTCCTCAGACCCTCTGTCCTCAGACCCTCTGTCCTCAGACCCTCACATCGTACAAGGAAAAACTTCCAAAGAAAACCCAGTTTAAGGGAACATGGAGAACCCTCAGGAGAGCAGCAGAGGAGGATCCTCTCCAGGACGGACAGACTGCAATAGATGCCGTGTGTAAATTGAAAGATAATACATTTGCAACATAGGTAGTCCAGATGTTTGAAATGCATGTGTGTGTAACAGGAAGATGAATCCACGAGGATATCCATCAGGACCGATGATCCAGGACCACAGCCACGACTCAAGATCCAGGGCTCAGGACCGCAGGATCATCCATGACTCCGGATCCCAGCGTATAGAGACACCAACAAGAAAGACATGTGGGGAAGCTGGGTTAATGGGACATGAGAGGACACAGGGACAGACAGAGAGAAGGAAGAAGTGAGATGTCCCCATGAGAGGACACAGGTACAGACAAAGAGAAGGAAGAAGTGAGATGTCCCCATGAGAGGACACAGGGACAGACAGAGAGAAGGAAGAAGTGAGATGTCCCCATGAGAGGACACAGGTACAGACAGAGAGAAGGAAGAAGTGAGATGTCCCCATGAGAGGACACAGGGACAGACAGAGAGAAGGAAGAAGTGAGATGTCCCCATGAGAGGACACAGGTACAGACAAAGAGAAGGAAGAAGTGAGATGTCCCCATGAGAGGACACAGGGACAGACAGAGAGAAGGAAGAAGTGAGATGTCCCCATGAGAGGACACAGGGACAGACAGAGAGAAGGAAGAAGTGAGATGTCCCCATGAGAGGACACAGGGACAGACAGAGAGAAGGAAGAAGTGAGATGTCCCCATGAGAGGACACAGGGTACAGACAGAGAGAAGGAAGAAGTGAGATGTCCCCATGAGAGGACACAGGTACAGACAGAGAGAAGGAAGAAGTGAGATGTCCCCATGAGAGGACACAGGGACAGACAGAGAGAAGGAAGAAGTGAGATGTCCCCATGAGAGGACACAGGTACAGACAAAGAGAAGGAAGAAGTGAGATGTCCCCATGAGAGGACACAGGTACAGACAGAGAGAAGGAAGAAGTGAGATGTCCCCATGAGAGGACACAGGTACAGACAGAGAGAAGGAAGAAGTGAGATGTCCCCATGAGAGGACACAGGGACAGACAGAGAGAAGGAAGAAGTGAGATGTCCCCATGAGAGGACACAGGTACAGACAGAGAGAAGGAAGAAGTGAGATGTCCCCATGAGAGGACACAGGGACAGACAGAGAGAAGGAAGAAGTGAGATGTCCCCATGAGAGGACACAGGTACAGACAGAGAGAAGGAAGAAGTGAGATGTCCCCATGAGAGGACACAGGTACAGACAGAGAGAAGGAAGAAGTGAGATGTCCCCATGAGAGGACACAGGGACAGACAGAGAGAAGGAAGAAGTGAGATGTCCCCATGAGAGGACACAGGTACAGACAGAGAGAAGGAAGAAGTGAGATGTCCCCATGAGAGGACACAGGGACAGACAGAGAGAAGGAAGAAGTGAGATGTCCCCATGAGAGGACACAGGTACAGACAGAGAGAAGGAAGAAGTGAGATGTCCCCATGAGAGGACACAGGGTACAGACAGAGAGAAGGAAGAAGTGAGATGTCCCCATGAGAGGACACAGGTACAGACAGAGAGAAGGAAGAAGTGAGATGTCCCCATGAGAGGACACAGGTACAGACAGAGAGAAGGAAGAAGTAAGATGTCCCCATGAGAGGACACAGGTACAGACAGAGAGAAGGAAGAAGTAAGATGTCCCCCGACAGACTAAGCCTATATCAGCAAAACTAGGGGCTGAATCTAATCAGCCCTAACTATAAGCTTTATCAAAAAGGAAGGTCTTCAGCGCACTCTGAGAAACGGATAGGGTGTCTGCCGCCCGAACACAAACTGGAAGCTGATTCCACAAATGTGGAGCTTGATAAGAAAAGGCTCTGGCTCCCATTGTACTTTTAGAGACTCTAGGAACAACCAACAACCCTGCATTCTTGGAACGCAATGCCCTAGTAGGCCAGCAGGGTATAATGAGTTCTTTAAGGTAAGATGGCGCCTGCCCATTAAGGGCTTTGTAGGTGAGAAGAAGAATTTTAAATTCTATCCTGTGTTCTATAGGGAGCCAGTGTAAGGCAGCCAGAACAGGAGTCATGTGGTCCCTTCTCCTAACTCTGGTTAGTACACGAGCCGCAGCATTTTGAATCAGCTGAAGCGACTTGATTGACTTCTTGGTACTCCCTGATAGTAAAGAGTTACAATAATCCAGCCTAGAAGTAACAAATGCATGGACTAGTTTCTCTGCATCGCTTTGAGGCAAGATATGCCTGATCTCTGCAATGTTACGTAGATGGAAGTAGGCGGTCCTTGAGATTGATTTTATGTGGGCGTTAAAGGATAAATCCTGATCAAATATAACACCAAGATTCCTTACAGTCTCACTGGAGGCCAAATTAATGCCATCCATAGTTAGTATATCTTTAGATAGTTTGTTTCGTAGATTCTTCGGGCCAAGTACAATAACTTCAGTTTTGGTCGTGTTTAACATCAAAAAGTTTAAGGTCATCCACGTTTTTAAGTCCTTAAGGCAGTCTTGAATTTTATTTAGATGATTAATTTCATCAGGCTTGATTGATAAATATAGTTGAGTATCATCCGCATAACAATGAAAGTTTACAGAATGATTCCTTATAATATTGCCTAACGGAAGCATATATAATGTGAACAAAATAGGTCCGAGCACTGAGCCCTGTGGCACTCCATGGCTAACTTTGGTTTGCGTGGAAGATTCATCGTTGACACGTACAAACTGAGAGCGTTCAGATAGATAGGACCTAAACCAGCCTAAAGCAGTTCCCTGTATGCCAACCAAGTGCTCTAGTCTTTGCAATAGGATATCATGGTCGATAGTATCAAATGCAGCACTGAGATCGAGCAGAACAAGAATAGAGACAAGTCCCTTGTCTGAGGCTATCAGAATGTCCTGTGTGACTTTAACCAGAGCTGTCTCTGTGCTATGATGTGTTCTAAAGCCAGACTGAAGACTGAAGATTGAAGATTAGAAATAGGTCTATAGTTGGCTAAAACCTCTGGATGGAGGTTGTGCTTTTTAAGAAGCGGTTTTATCACTGCTACTTTGAATGATTGTGGAACATAGCCTGATAATAAAGACATATTCATAATATTTAATAAAGAAGTGCTAATTAATGGAAACACTTCCTTCAACAGCTTAGTTGGAATTGGGTCTAACATGCACGTTGATGGTTTAGAAGAGAGAATCATTGAATGTAATTGTTCAAGGTTAATGGCTGAAAAGCATTCTAGTTTACTATCTCGTGTAATATTAGAACTTACGATTCCGGGAGCTGTTGATAACACTATACTGGTCGAAGGCAAGAGGTCATTCATTTTGTTTCTAAGAGTAACCATTTTATGGTTAAAGCACATAAAATCATTGCTACTGAGTGCTGTGGGAACAGAAGGCTCAGTGGAGATCACAGACACACGGATCAGAGGCTCGAGCCGGAGCAGGGAGAGTTTCTCACTATATATATTTCTTATTGTTTCCCTACTTTGCAGCTTAGTGTTAGATAGTTCCTGTTCCCGGCACAGAGGCCGAAGCACCTGGATGCGCACCTGGTTCTGATCCCTCAGGCCAGGAGGCGAAGCACCTCAACTGCACTATCTTACTTTATTGTTGTTGTTTGTTTGTTGTCTTGTGAAGGCACTGCTGAGGAACCTGCGATCTCAGCTTGGACACTAAACCTTTACATGTTGAATCTTTAGTAACTTTATAAACTTCACAACAAAACATCACACATCTGTATTGAATGATCACAGAGTAGAATGAAGTATTCAGTGTGCACTCCCCAGGAGACGAGGCACGCCGTGTTTATTGAGAAGGCCTCTCACAGGAACACACCAGTCATATATTATATCATATTATGTGTACGTATAGCAGCTGGAAAACATGTGGTATAGCTTATAAGTTATTAACAGTATTTAAAAAGTACAGATGTCTCTTCCAGTTTACAGGGTGAGGTGAGCCACTAGGGGGCGCTGTCGTCATCAGCTGAGCTTAACAAGACTTTGCAATAGCTTGTCTTTAGAAAGTGCTGCGGACATCTCAGCTCCTTCTGAGGGAGGAAGGTCTGAGGACTTGGCGTGCGGGAGCCGCTGGAGTCCTGCTCCAGACTCTCTCAGTGAGCACCAGCTGTGCGTCAGGGGCGTCTGCTCGCGCCTGCCGCCCGCCCCCCCCCCTCTCAGAAGGTCCTGAGCTTGAGCACCAGCTGTGCGTCAGGGGGTCTGCCGCGCCGCCCCCCCCCTCTCAGAAGGTCCTGAGCTTGAGCACCTTGCTGAGGCGCGAGGTGGCGCTGGAGTAAACCAGGAAGGAGCCCTCCTCGGTGCTGAAGTGCTCCCAGTCTCTGCAGCCGACGGTGGGCAGACTGTGAGCCGCGACGAAGCCCTCGTAGCCCTGCCACCTGCACACACATTGGAGGGTTAGCTGTCTGATGCCTCCTCTACATCACTGTGTGTCCCCGGTCCCTCCCCGATGTGTCCCCCCCAGTGTGTCCCTGGGGTCCCCCCCCCGATGTGTCCCTGGTGTGTTCCCGGTGTGTCAGGAGACTCACAAAGTGATGTCTTCTCTACATCACCATGTGTCCCCAGTGTCCCCCCCAGTGTGTCCCCGGGGTCCCCCCCCCCGATGTGTCCCCGGTGTGTCAGGAGACTCTCAAAGTGATGTCTTCTCTACATCACCATGTGTCCCCCGGTGTGTCCCCGGTGTGTCCCCGTCCCGGTGTGTCCCCGTGTCCCCCCCGCTGTGTCCCCCCTGTGTGTCCCCGGTGTGTCAGGAGACTCACAAAGTGATGTCTTCTCTACATCACCATGTGTCCCCCGGTGTGTCCCCCGGTGTGTCCCCCATGTGTGTCCCCATGTGTCCCCCGATGTGTGTCCCCATGTGTGTCCCGTGTGTCCCCCGCTGTCCCCCCCCGGTGTGTCCCCGGTGTGTCTCCCATGTCCCCCCGGTGTGTCCCCGATGTGTCCCCGGTGTGTCCCCGGTGTGCCCCCGGTGTGTCCCCGGTGTGCCCCCGGTGTGTCCCCTCTGTGTCCCCCGTGTGTCCCCTGTGTGTCCCCTGTGTGTCCCCCGTGTGTCCCCCGTGTGTCCCGGTGTGTCCCCGGTGTGTCCCCGGTGTGTCCCGGTGTGTCCCCCGTGTGTCCCGGTGTGTCCCCGGTGTGTCCCCCCCCGTGTGTCAGGAGACTCTCAAAGTGTCAGAAACAAACCCCTCTCTCTTCTCCTCCGTACCCTCATCTCTAAAAACGGAGAGCAACGGAGCTGATCCAGATTTGATGCATCATGACCACATTACTAAAATGTGGGCGGGCTTTAGACCCACGGGCCAATCAGAAACAATGAGACGTGTTCTGGAAGTGATCTGGTCTGTGTTCACATTAGCATGCTAGCACTCAGAGCTAACCTGTGCTGGAGAGAGTGTGTGAAGAAGCAGGAAGTAGAAGGTGCTCAGACATGTGACAGGAAGTGCTCACCTGTAGATGACGCTGTTCAGAGAGTACGAGCTGCCGTCGTGAGAGTTCGCC
>CM070482.1:977500-1005000 GCA_036324585.1 Champsocephalus esox | reverse complement strand
TGATAGACTAAGGGGGCGGGACATCTCTAAGCGGTTGACCAATCACAACAGAGCCGGCCAGCTAACCAATCAGAGCAGCTCTGGTATGGAGATGTGTCCCAGTAGAGACACTACATACTGATATACACCTGAACATCAGCAGGAGAGGACTCTTTAAAGTAGAGACACTACATACTGATATACACCTGAACATCAGCAGGAGAGGACTCTTTAAAGTAGAGACACTACATACTGATATACACCTGAACATCAGCAGGAGAGGACTCTTTAAAGTAGAGACACTACATACTGATATACACCTGAACATCAGCAGGAGAGGACTCTTTAAAGTAGAGACACTACACACTGATATACACCTGAACATCAGCAGGAGAGGACTCTTTAAAGTAGAGACACTACATACTGATATACACCTGAACATCAGCAGGAGAGGACTCTTTAAAGTAGAGACACTACATACTGATATACACCTGAACATCAGCAGGAGAGGACTCTTTAAAGTAGAGACACTACATACTGATATACACCTGAACATCAGCAGGAGAGGACTCTTTAAAGTAGAGACACTACATACTGATATACACCTGAACATCAGCAGGAGAGGACTCTTTAAAGTAGAGACACTACATACTGATATACACCTGAACATCAGCAGGAGAGGACTCTTTAAAGTAGAGACACTACATACTGATATACACCTGAACATCAGCAGGAGAGGACTCTTTAAAGTAGAGACACTACATACTGATATACACCTGAACATCAGCAGGAGAGGACTCTTTAAAGTAGAGACACTACATACTGATATACACCTGAACATCAGCAGGAGAGGACTCTTTAAAGTAGAGACACTACATACTGATATACACCTGAACATCAGCAGGAGAGGACTCTTTAAAGTAGAGACACTACATACTGATATACACCTGAACATCAGCAGGAGAGGACTCTTTAAAGTAGAGACACTACATACTGATATACACCTGAACATCAGCAGGAGAGGACTCTTTAAAGTAGAGACACTACATACTGATATACACCTGAACATCAGCAGGAGAGGACTCTTTAAAGTAGAGACACTACATACTGATATACACCTGAACATCAGCAGGAGAGGACTCTTTAAAGTAGAGACACTACATACTGATATACACCTGAACATCAGCAGGAGAGGACTCTTTAAAGTAGAGACACTACATACTGATATACACCTGAACATCAGCAGGAGAGGACTCTTTAAAGTAGAGACACTACATACTGATATACACCTGAACATCAGCAGGAGAGGACTCTTTAAAGTAGAGACACTACATACTGATATACACCTGAACATCAGCAGGAGAGGACTCTTTAAAGTAGAGACACTACATACTGATATACACCTGAACATCAGCAGGAGAGGACTCTTTAAAGTAGAGACACTACATACTGATATACACCTGAACATCAGCAGGAGAGGACTCTTTAAAGTAGAGACACTACATACTGATATACACCTGAACATCAGCAGGAGAGGACTCTTTAAAGTAGAGACACTACATACTGATATACACCTGAACATCAGCAGGAGAGGACTCTTTAAAGTAGAGACACTACATACTGATATACACCTGAACATCAGCAGGAGAGGACTCTTTAAAGTAGAGACACTACATACTGATATACACCTGAACATCAGCAGGAGAGGACTCTTTAAAGTAGAGACACTACATACTGATATACACCTGAACATCAGCAGGAGAGGACTCTTTAAAGTAGAGACACTACATACTGATATACACCTGAACATCAGCAGGAGAGGACTCTTTAAAGTAGAGACACTACATACTGATATACACCTGAACATCAGCAGGAGAGGACTCTTTAAAGTAGAGACACTACATACTGATATACACCTGAACATCAGCAGGAGAGGACTCTTTAAAGTAGACTACATACTGATATACACCTGAACATCAGCAGGAGAGGACTCTTTAAAGTAGAGACACTACATACTGATATACACCTGAACATCAGCAGGAGAGGACTCTTTAAAGTAGAGACACTACATACTGATATTCACCTGAACATCAGCAGGAGAGGACTCTTTAAAGTAGAGACACTACATACTGATATACACCTGAACATCAGCAGGAGAGGACTCTTTAAAGTAGAGACACTACATACTGATATACACCTGAACATCAGCAGGAGAGGACTCTTTAAAGTAGAGACACTACATACTGATATACACCTGAACATCAGCAGGAGAGGACTCTTTAAAGTAGAGACACTACATACTGATATACACCTGAACATCAGCAGGAGAGGACTCTTTAAAGTAGAGACACTACATACTGATATACACCTGAACATCAGCAGGAGAGGACTCTTTAAAGTAGAGACACTACATACTGATATACACCTGAACATCAGCAGGAGAGGACTCTTTAAAGTAGAGACACTACATACTGATATACACCTGAACATCAGCAGGAGAGGACTCTTTAAAGTAGAGACACTACATACTGATATACACCTGAACATCAGCAGGAGAGGACTCTTTAAAGTAGAGACACTACATACTGATATACACCTGAACATCAGCAGGAGAGGACTCTTTAAAGTAGAGACACTACATACTGATATACACCTGAACATCAGCAGGAGAGGACTCTTTAAAGTAGAGACACTACATACTGATATACACCTGAACATCAGCAGGAGAGGACTCTTTAAAGTAGAGACACTACATACTGATATACACCTGAACATCAGCAGGAGAGGACTCTTTAAAGTAGAGACACTACATACTGATATACACCTGAACATCAGCAGGAGAGGACTCTTTAAAGTAGAGACACTACATACTGATATACACCTGAACATCAGCAGGAGAGGACTCTTTAAAGTAGAGACACTACATACTGATATACACCTGAACATCAGCAGGAGAGGACTCTTTAAAGTAGAGACACTACATACTGATATACACCTGAACATCAGCAGGAGAGGACTCTTTAAAGTAGAGACACTACATACTGATATACACCTGAACATCAGCAGGAGAGGACTCTTTAAAGTAGAGACACTACATACTGATATACACCTGAACATCAGCAGGAGAGGACTCTTTAAAGTAGAGACACTACATACTGATATACACCTGAACATCAGCAGGAGAGGACTCTTTAAAGTAGAGACACTACATACTGATATACACCTGAACATCAGCAGGAGAGGACTCTTTAAAGTAGAGACACTACATACTGATATACACCTGAACATCAGCAGGAGAGGACTCTTTAAAGTAGAGACACTACATACTGATATACACCTGAACATCAGCAGGAGAGGACTCTTTAAAGTAGAGACACTACATACTGATATACACCTGAACATCAGCAGGAGAGGACTCTTTAAAGTAGAGACACTACATACTGATATACACCTGAACATCAGCAGGAGAGGACTCTTTAAAGTAGAGACACTACATACTGATATACACCTGAACATCAGCAGGAGAGGACTCTTTAAAGTAGAGACACTACATACTGATATACACCTGAACATCAGCAGGAGAGGACTCTTTAAAGTAGAGACACTACATACTGATATACACCTGAACATCAGCAGGAGAGGACTCTTTAAAGTAGAGACACTACATACTGATATACACCTGAACATCAGCAGGAGAGGACTCTTTAAAGTAGAGACACTACATACTGATATACACCTGAACATCAGCAGGAGAGGACTCTTTAAAGTAGAGACACTACACACTGATATACACCTGAACATCAGCAGGAGAGGACTCTTTAAAGTAGAGACACTACATACTGATATACACCTGAACATCAGCAGGAGAGGACTCTTTAAAGTAGAGACACTACATACTGATATACACCTGAACATCAGCAGGAGAGGACTCTTTAAAGTAGAGACACTACATACTGATATACACCTGAACATCAGCAGGAGAGGACTCTTTAAAGTAGAGACACTACATACTGATATACACCTGAACATCAGCAGGAGAGGACTCTTTAAAGTAGAGACACTACATACTGATATACACCTGAACATCAGCAGGAGAGGACTCTTTAAAGTAGAGACACTACATACTGATATACACCTGAACATCAGCAGGAGAGGACTCTTTAAAGTAGAGACACTACATACTGATATACACCTGAACATCAGCAGGAGAGGACTCTTTAAAGTAGAGACACTACATACTGATATACACCTGAACATCAGCAGGAGAGGACTCTTTAAAGTAGAGACACTACATACTGATATACACCTGAACATCAGCAGGAGAGGACTCTTTAAAGTAGAGACACTACATACTGATATACACCTGAACATCAGCAGGAGAGGACTCTTTAAAGTAGAGACACTACATACTGATATACACCTGAACATCAGCAGGAGAGGACTCTTTAAAGTAGAGACACTACATACTGATATACACCTGAACATCAGCAGGAGAGGACTCTTTAAAGTAGAGACACTACATACTGATATACACCTGAACATCAGCAGGAGAGGACTCTTTAAAGTAGAGACACTACATACTGATATACACCTGAACATCAGCAGGAGAGGACTCTTTAAAGTAGAGACACTACATACTGATATACACCTGAACATCAGCAGGAGAGGACTCTTTAAAGTAGAGACACTACATACTGATATACACCTGAACATCAGCAGGAGAGGACTCTTTAAAGTAGAGACACTACATACTGATATACACCTGAACATCAGCAGGAGAGGACTCTTTAAAGTAGAGACACTACATACTGATATACACCTGAACATCAGCAGGAGAGGACTCTTTAAAGTAGAGACACTACATACTGATATACACCTGAACATCAGCAGGAGAGGACTCTTTAAAGTAGACACTACATACTGATATACACCTGAACATCAGCAGGAGAGGACTCTTTAAAGTAGAGACACTACATACTGATATACACCTGAACATCAGCAGGAGAGGACTCTTTAAAGTAGAGACACTACATACTGATATTCACCTGAACATCAGCAGGAGAGGACTCTTTAAAGTAGAGACACTACATACTGATATACACCTGAACATCAGCAGGAGAGGACTCTTTAAAGTAGAGCCACTATATACCGATATACACCTGAACATCAGCAGGAAAGGACTCTTTAAAGTAGAGACACTACATACTGATATACACCTGAACATCAGCAGGAGAGGACTCTTTAAAGTACACTACTGATATACACCTGAACATCAGCAGGAGAGGACTCTTTAAAGTAGAGACACTACATACTGATATACACCTGAACATCAGCAGGAGAGGACTCTTTAAAGTAGAGACACTACATACTGATATTCACCTGAACATCAGCAGGAGAGGACTCTTTAAAGTAGAGACACTACATACTGATATACACCTGAACATCAGCAGGAGAGGACTCTTTAAAGTAGAGACACTACATACTGATATACACCTGAACATCAGCAGGAGAGGACTCTTTAAAGTAGAGACACTACATACTGATATACACCTGAACATCAGCAGGAGAGGACTCTTTAAAGTAGAGCCACTATATACCGATATACACCTGAACATCAGCAGGAAAGGACTCTTTAAAGTAGAGACACTACATACTGATATACACCTGAACATCAGCAGGAGAGGACTCTTTAAAGTACACTGATATACACCTGAACATCAGCAGGAGAGGACTCTTTAAAGTAGAGACACTACATACTGATATACACCTGAACATCAGCAGGAGAGGACTCTTTAAAGTAGAGACACTACATACTGATATACACCTGAACATCAGCAGGAGAGGACTCTTTAAAGTAGAGACACTACATACTGATATACACCTGAACATCAGCAGGAGAGGACTCTTTAAAGTAGAGACACTACATACTGATATACACCTGAACATCAGCAGGAGAGGACTCTTTAAAGTAGAGACACTACACACTGATATACACCTGAACATCAGCAGGAGAGGACTCTTTAAAGTAGAGACACCACCCTGGGCTCCAGGCCCCTGTGTGCGGAGCAGCTCTCACCTTCCCGTCGATAGTGAAGTGCTTCCAGGCCCGAGCCTCCTGAGTGCTGATGTTCTGATAGAGAACAAAGGACCCGTTGCTCCACTTGTAGAGACCGGAGCCGGGCCGGGAGTCCCTGCAGGACGAGGACACATGTCTGATATATATATATTTAGAGGAGGATTTTACTCACAATGTTTTGACAACTCTGTCGTTTCTCACATGTTTCTCATTTGACTTTGGAGAATTATATTGATATGTTTGGATAATTATTTGTTCTTTATTTATAGTTTACTCAAACCTCTTTAGTATTACATGTCTTCATCGTATTAGTTTTATTTTGTATATCTTTCCCGACATACATTTAGAATATTCAGGAGGATTTCTGAGAATATTTTTTCTGACATTTGACTATTATTTTGGGGAAAATGTTTATTTATATTTTTGGAGAATTTTCTGTATTTTTTTCTTTTGTAATTCAAATATTTGTTTCCATTCAGAACAAAGAATCATTCATCATAAATGTGTGTCTCTTTGTACATGTATTATAAGCGTATTAACGTATTTATCAGGAGTTCTTTGAGACACAGAGGACACGTGTCATCGACAAAGAATGTTCTTTTTACGTAAATGATTGTCTTTTAAAGTCGGCAACAGAAAGGTTAAGATGTTTTATCATGCTCTGATTGGAAGTGTGCAGAAAGATATTCAGAAAAAATATAAATAAATATACAAAGACTTACCCAAATATATATTCGTGAATTTCAGGAAAATATAATGAAAAAACTCACAATATTGCGTGCCATTTTGAAAACTCTGTCCTTGTATAAGCTTCTCGATTAGAACATGAGATTCCTGACACTTTACTGGACAACGTTACGGCCCTCCTGACCGACTCTTTCTGAGCCTCAGTGCCGCACCAGCATGTGATAACGAAGGAGAGCACATTTTTCTCACATTTACCGTACTTTTCGGACTATAAGCCGCGACTTTTTCCCCCATTTCCTTTGTACAGCTGACGGCCACTAGGGGACCTCCTACATCTATGGGTTTCACGGGTCAAACTAACCACCTTTAACGCTACGGGCTCTAGGACCGGTCCGCGCCCGCCACCTCTAAGCGGCGGGCTCCAGCAGGAGAAGCTGGAGGCCGGAAAAGAGCGAGACAGGTAGCACGCCAAAGTAGAAGTGGAACCGAGAGACAGAACGAGAGCGAGGCAGACGGACAGTTTAGCTGCTGCGGCTCATATGCTGGTGCGCGTTATAGTCCGGAAAGTACGGTCTTTACATTTTCTAGGAGATGTTTCTGATAGTTTCAAAATGTTCTTCGGGGACATTTTCAAATTCTTTTTTTATTAATTAATTAATTATATTTTCCTAAAATTATCAAATATAATTTGATAATTCTTTGTTGTGTATTCATATTATTCCTGGACTTGTTACTGCCATTTTACCATATCTCTTTATTAATATTTGTAAATGTATTAATTGTATTGTTTTTTAGGATATCTCTTCTGACATTTGACTGATACTTCCGGAGAAATGTCCCTTGTATATTTTTGGGAGATTTATTTATACGTTTATTCAAGATTTTTTTCAACGAAGAGTTAATTAAGGCCCTGTAACTGATTCACCAGCTCTTATGTGATGTAGTTATTTGAATCACAGAGGACACGTTGGTCCTGAAGACCTGGAGCTGGTCAGAAACCAGAATCCTAACGTGAGTTCAGTTACCTGTTGGCTGCAGCCAGGAAGAGGCCTTCAGACGGGATGGAGAACACCTCCACGTCGAAGGTCTCTGAGCTGGTGTAGAGGTCCTGGTGGTCCTCTACGTAGTCCAGACGCTCCTGATCTGCAGAGAGGAGACACGTGGAGGTGGGGTTCAGTATTTAAATATATATATAACAAATGGGGTGGGATTAAATAAATGTTTAATCCCAATCAGACAAAGTCTTCTGTGCCTTTAATAGAATGTCAGTCCCCCCTATAGGTGATTCATTTATTCATTTAATTTTTATATTTTTCTGAAACGAAACAAATATATTTTTAATAATTCCGATAATGAATTTATTTCCTTCTGGAATTTTTTTCTTAAATGATTCCGGAAGTATTATCCCATTGTAAATGGACTGTACTTATATCCAGTCTTTAAGACCCCTCAAAGCGCTTTACATGCTACATGTCATTCACCCATCCACACAGAGCAGTACCACTTGCTCTAGGACCTAACATTCACACACCGTTGGCCATCGGGAGCAACTCAGGGTTAAGTATCTTGCCCAAGGATACATCGACATGTTGGCTGCACGGGCTGGGATCGAACCCACAACCTTCTGGTTGAAAGACGACCGCACTCCCTCGCAGCCACAGTCGCCCGTACTGGTTGTACTGGTATTCTTCATTAGAAAAAAGACCCCGTGAGCCCGGGGTTATGCACCTGGGCTTGATTCAGGATAGTATGATTGGAAAGCAGGACCTCTACCTCTTTGAAATCTTGATACTAGCGGGTGAAAAGGCCATCACGCGGAACTGGTTGCTATGGAAAGACTGACCTACCGTCTAAGGACCAAAGCAGAGATCTGTGAACAACGCTTTTTCTACATATGTAGTTGTGTGTGTTATACATCTGTCGAATGAAAATGAAAGAATTTAAAAAATAAAAAGTCTCACGGTGCAGCAGCGTCCTCCAGCGTCCTCCGTCACAGATGAAGAGGCCTCGGCTCTGGGCGTTGAACCACAGCTGACCCTCTTCTGGTTCTGAACACAGAGGACGGGTTCCCGAAGTCACGCGGGCCTCCGCCTCTGAAACACAACAAGAGACCATCGTTAGCATCCGAAGATAATCAATAACCAGCTAACGTAATGGTAACACCTCACAGCCTGGTTCATCAATCTGACTGCGTTATCAGAATCAGGTTTATTGGGGCGGTCTGGGCTCTTTTGCACCCCTTCAGTTTATTTATACCATATTTACTATTGTGTATGTTCTTTCCCACTATGACTATGCATGTCATTACGTTTGGTATTCCTGTCATGCTGTGTTTTTCTTTATTATTTCTGGTTTGTCTTCTCTGTTGCAAAGAAGTCTGAAGGATTAGAGTGGGAGCGATGAAACCCTCTTTAATGGTCACTGTTAGGGAATAATTCTCCTGGCTATCTAACCTTTTGCTCTTTGACATTTATGACCAACCTGACGTCGGTTACCTCCCGTAAGGAACGGGGCTGCTGCAGCCATATGTTGTTGTTCCCAGTGTATGACCGGGCAGCTCTCGGTCACAAATGACTTATTGTTGTGAGTACGCTGGAACGCTTCCTTCTCGGTGTTCCAAGGTGTGAAATCTTCGAGGCCACAAGTGTCAGACGCAATGATTCAGTGTTCTCCTCAAATATGTTTATTAGTTTATTTAGTGATTCGAATCTTTATTCTTCCCCTTATTATTATTTCACCAATACTTTGGCTCTCCATAACTTCAGCTTACTTTCAGCTACAGAAACCATTCAAATATTAAACTATTCAGCCTGTTCAGGAATCGATGGGAAACCTTCAACTGTTTTTAAATATTTGATACTTTTTGAAATATTCAGCTTTTTAAACTCTTTTTTTTAACATGGAAGTCAATGGGAGATGCCTTCAAATCCTCTTTCAACTAGACCTTACGCCAAATGCTTCTCCTTCCACATACTTTCAGCTACAGACTTCATTCCAACGTTAAAATGATCACAAGACCTTCAGCTATTCGATTGTCATTCACATTTCTGATATCTACTACACCTTTTGAGATATTGAACTTAGCTTGGAGCTTGGCGGAGAGGCCTCTTCAGATCTTAACATTAGAGTGGATGGAGCAGCTCGTTAAGTCTAGAGTGCTTTGATCTCAAAACAGAGTGGAGCAGTGCTTGAAATCCTCCCCAAAAATGCTTTAAACTTGCCATACTTCCCTAACCCTACTCTCCTCAGACATATGTGTTCATGGAAAACGTAGGAAAACCTCTCCTTGGCTGGAAAGTAAAAACAAATTAAGAAAAAATATGAAACAAAATGCCTCTCGAGGGCATGAAGAGAGAACAACGTTCAACAAGTCTCCATTTAGATCAATTGTAAATCCAGCCTGCTCGTCCCTCACAGCACCAGCTGCAACCCTTCAGCTCATCTCCAACCCTTCAGCTCATCTCCAACCCTTCAGCTCATCTGCAACCCTTCAGCTCAGCTGCAACCCTTCAGCTCATCTGCAACCCTTCAGCTCATCTGCAACCCTTCAGCTCATCTGCAACCCTTCAGCTCATCTGCAACCCTTCAGCTCATCTGCAACCCTTCAGCTCATCTGCAACCCTTCAGCTCATCTGCAACCCTTCAGCTCATCTCCAACCCTTCAGCTCATCTGCAACCCTTCAGCTCATCTGCAACCCTTCAGCTCATCTGCAACCCTTCAGCTCATCTGCAACCCTTCAGCTCATCTGCAACCCTTCAGCTCATCTGCAACCCTTCAGCTCATCTGCCAAACGCCACATTATCGACCCACAAGTACAAAAAAGCATCGACAGCCCCACGGTCCTGAGGCGCATTGACATTTCACCGATATCTGTTACGGTTCTTCAACAGAACGTTCACATGAGCTTTATCTCTCATTCAGATCAATGGAAAAGCTCCCCTCTGACTGATTACTGCACATCACCATGGAAACCTTTGATCTCTGGACTCACGGGCGGTTGTTATGGTAAGACCTCGTTAGCTCAAACACAAACACCTGTGTGATGATGTCATAACGCCAGCTGACGAGCTCAGAACGCCAGCAGCCATCACACCGTGGCATCTTCTAATCAGAGCGGACACGCACACACACACACACACACACACACACACACACACTGAACATCTCTACCACACACACACACACACACACACACACACACACACACTGAACATCTCTACCACACACACACACTCTCTCTCACACACACACACACACACGCACTGAACATCTCTACCACACACACTCTCTCTCACACACACATACACACACATACACACACGCACACACACACACGCACACACACACACACACACACACTGAACATCTCTACCACACACACACACACTCTCTCTCACACACACACACACACGCACTGAACATCTCTACCACACACACTCTCTCTCACACACACATACACACACACACACACACACACATAGACACACGCACACACACACACACACACACACACACACACACACACACTGGATGTCTCTAATACATATATGACTCACCTCTACTCACCGCTGGGTCTCCAGACCCTCCTTCCACACACTAACCTCCTTCTCCCCTCTCTCTCCAGGTGAGGTTCCTACCCTCATTACCTCTGCCCGCCCCACCACCTGTCCTCTGGACCCTATCCCCTCAAACCTCCTTCAGACTATCGCTCCTGATATTCTACCGTTTCATCAACACTTCTCTAACTTCTGGTACTTTCCAAACAGTCTCAAGGAGGCGAGAGTAAACCCTCTCCTGAAGAAACCCAGTCTCAAGGAGGCGAGAGTAAACCCTCTCCTGAAGAAACCCTCTCTCAAGGAGGCGAGAGTAAACCCTCTCCTGAAGGAACCCTCTCTCGACCCGTCTGACGTTATGAACTACAGGCCTGTCTCTCTCCTCCGGTCCTGTCTTTAGACAACTCTCCTGCTCTCTCCATCAGAACCACCTTCTGGATCCGCTCCAGTCTGGTTTCAAGGCAGGTCACTCCACAGAAACTGGCCTCCTTGCTGTCTCTGAGGAACTGCACACTAAAGCAGCCTCCCTCTCCTCTGTCCTCGTCCTGTTGGACCTGTCTGCTGCATTCGACACGGAGAACCATCAGATCCTCCTTCACTCTCCAAGAGCTTGGAGCTTCAGGCTCTGCACTTTCCCTCCTCACCTCATACCTCAAAGACCGCACCTACAGGGTCACTTGGAGAGGGTCCGAGTCCGACCCTTGTTTAGACTTACTTAGACTTGATTTAGAAAATGTAAAACACAGATAAAGAACTATTTTAAGAAAACTATAATAACATTCAAAAAGTCAAATATAGCAGTAACTACATAGAACTCTCACGATACTAACATGTTCCTTTTTTACCGTGAGAAATGAGCCCTTTGACTGCAGTAATGTGAACACTTCACACAGAGAACAACACGTCCCTCTGTCATGAGGGCTATACGGTAAATACTGCAGTACGAGTACCTCCCGTTGTCCAGACCCTGAGGAGCGTGATTACCTGCGATGGAAAGCCCCTCCGTCACAGAACTGAGAACCATTTATTGTTTGTGATTTCAGCGTCTGGTTTTCAACAGTAACTGTATCTGAGTGTGGTTTCACTGACAGCTAATTAAGGTAATGAAGGTCTGCGTCACTCCTTCAGACCACACGTCTTCATTATGAGCAGACAGGGAGAGATGACTCTTATCAAATAAATCATCACACGTCAGTCAGCATCAGCTGCAGGGAGATCATCCCCAGAGATAACTGAGAAACCTGGAGGAAAACTACAGCACACAGGACGTTAGAGATCAAGGAGAGCTGTTAGCTCCAGTAGAGTATTAGCACCTGATGTTAGCACCATTACAAGTATACTGAACTAGCTGTTAGCTCCAGTAGAGTATTAGCACCTAATGTTAGCACCATTACAAGTATACTGAACTAGCTGTTAGCTCCAGTAGAGTATTAGCACCTAATGTTAGCACCATTACAAGTATACTGAACTAGCTGTTAGCTCCAGTAGAGTATTAGCACCTCATGTTAGCACCATTACAAGTATACTGAACTAGCTGTTAGCTCCAGTAGAGTATTAGCACCTAATGTTAGCACCATTACAAGTATACTGAACTAGCTGTTAGCTACAGTAGAGTATAAGCACCTGATGTTAGCACCATTACAAGTATACTGAACTAGCTGTTAGCTCCAGTAGAGTATTAGCACCTAATGTTAGCACCATTACAAGTATACTGAACTAGCTGTTAGCTCCAGTAAAGTATTAGCACCTAATGTTAGCACCATTACAAGTATACTGAACTAGCTGTTAGCTCCAGTAGAGTATTAGCACCATTACAAGTATACTGAACTAGCTGTTAGCTACAGTAAAGTATTAGCACCTAATGTTAGCACCATTACAAGTATACTGAACTAGCTGTTAGCTCCAGTAGAGTATTAGCACCATTACAAGTATACTGAACTAGCTGTTAGCTCCAGTAGAGTATTAGCACCTAATGTTAGCACCATTACAAGTATACTGAACTAGCTGTTAGCTCCAGTAGAGTATTAGCACCATTACAAGTATACTGAACTAGCTGTTAGCTCCAGTAAAGTATTAGCACCTAATGTTAGCACCATTACAAGTATACTGAACTAGCTGTTAGCTCCAGTAGAGTATTAGCACCTGATGTTAGCACCATTACAAGTATACTGAACTAGCTGTTAGCTCCAGTAGAGTATTAGCACCTAATGTTGGCACCATTACAAGTATACTGAACTAGCTGTTAGCTCCAGTAAAGTATTAGCACCTAATGTTAGCACCATTACAAGTATACTGTACTAGCTGTTAGCTCCAGTAGAGTATTAGCACCTAATGTTAGCACCATTACAAGTATACTGTACTAGCTGTTAGCTCCAGTAGAGTATTAGCACCTAATGTTAGCACCATTACAAGTATACTGAACAAGCTGTTAGCTCCAGTAGAGTATTAGCACCTAATGTTAGCACCATTACAAGTATACTGAACTAGCTGTTAGCTCCAGTAGAGTATTAGCACCTAATGTTAGCACCATTACAAGTATACTGAACTAGCTGTTAGCTCCAGTAAAGTATTAGCACCTAATGTTAGCACCATTACAAGTATACTGAACTAGCTGTTAGCTCCAGTAGAGTATTAGCACCTAATGTTAGCACCATTACAAGTATACTGAACTAGCTGTTAGCTCCAGTAGAGTATTAGCACCCAATGTTGGCACCATTACAAGTATACTGAACTAGCTGTTAGCTCCAGTATAGTATTAGCACCTAATGTTAGCACCATTACAAGTATACTGAACTAGCTGTTAGCTCCAGTAGAGTATTAGCACCTAATGTTAGCACCATTACAAGTATACTGAACTAGCTGTTAGCTCCAGGAGAAGTATTAGCACCTAATGTTAGCACCATTACAAGTATACTGAACTAGCTGTTAGCTCCAGTAGAGTATTAGCACCTAATGTTAGCACCATTACAAGTATACTGAACTAGCTGTTAGCTCCAGTAGAGTATTAGCACCTAATGTTAGCACCATTACAAGTATACTGAACTAGCTGTTAGCTCCAGTAGAGTATTAGCACCATTACAAGTATACTGAACTAGCTGTTAGCTCCAGTAAAGTATTAGCACCTAATGTTAGCACCATTACAAGTATACTGAACTAGCTGTTAGCTCCAGTAGAGTATTAGCACCCAATGTTGGCACCATTACAAGTATACTGAACTAGCTGTTAGCTCCAGTATAGTATTAGCACCCAATGTTAGCACCATTACAAGTATACTGAACTAGCTGTTCGCTCCAGTAGAGTATTAGCACCTAATGTTAGCACCATTACAAGTATACTGAACTAGCTGTTAGCTCCAGTAGAGTATTAGCACCTAATGTTAGCACCATTACAAGTATACTGAACTAGCTGTTCGCTCCAGTAGAGTATTAGCACCTAATGTTAGCACCATTACAAGTATACTGAACTAGCTGTTAGCTCCAGTAGAGTATTAGCACCTGATGTTAGCACCATTACAAGTATACTGTACTAGCTGTTAGCTCCAGTAGAGTATTAGCACCTAATGTTAGCACCATTACAAGTATACTGAACTAGCTGTTCGCTCCAGTAGAGTATTAGCACCTAATGTTAGCACCATTACAAGTATACTGAACTAGCTGTTCGCTCCAGTAGAGTATTAGCACCTAATGTTAGCACCATTACAAGTATACTGAACTAGCTGTTAGCTCCAATAGAGTATTAGCACCTAATGTTAGCACCATTACAAGTATACTGAACTAGCTGTTAGCTCCAGTATAGTATTAGCACCTAATGTTAGCACCATTACAAGTATACTGAACTAGCTGTTAGCTCCAGTAAAGTATTAGCACCTAATGTTAGCACCATTACAAGTATACTGTACTAGCTGTTAGCTCCAGTAGAGTATTAGCACCTCATGTTAGCACCATTACAAGTATACTGAACTAGCTGTTAGCTCCAGTATAGTATTAGCACCTAATGTTAGCACCATTACAAGTATACTGAACTAGCTGTTAGCTCCAGTAGAGTATTAGCACCTAATGTTAGCACCATTACAAGTATACTGTACTAGCTGTTAGCTCCAGTAGAGTATTAGCACCTAATGTTAGCACCATTACAAGTATACTGAACTAGCTGTTAGCTCCAATAGAGTATTAGCACCCTAATGTTGGCACCATTACAAGTATACTGAACTAGCTGTTAGCTCCAGTAAAGTATTAGCACCTAATGTTAGCACCATTACAAGTATACTGTACTAGCTGTTAGCTCCAGTAGAGTATTAGCACCTAATGTTAGCACCATTACAAGTATACTGAACAAGCTGTTAGCTCCAGTAGAGTATTAGCACCTAATGTTAGCACCATTACAAGTATACTGAACTAGCTGTTAGCTCCAGGAGAAGTATTAGCACCTAATGTTAGCATTGTTTGCCGAGATGACCTGGTAGTACAATTTAAAGAATTCTGATTTAGCTGTTAGCCCCTCCTGCTAGTACCATTACAAGTATGCATACAATGGAGTAGGCGACCTCCTGTACCATTATTCCAAATTAGCTAATTACAACGTTAAAAAAGTACTCTTAAATTAGCTGTTAGCACTTTCTGTTAGCAACATTTAGAGACTGAATATTTAAAACTTAACAGGCCTGAGTTCTGTTAGCTTTAGCGTCACTCTGATAGCATACTATGACTTTAGACCCTGCTAGATAAATTGAGTGTAATAATATAATGAGATGAAACCCTCTTTAATGGCCACACATGCAGAGCACACAGTGACATGTGTTCTCTGCTTTTAAACCCATCCTAGTGCCAGGAGGCTAGCACTCGGAGCCACAGCTATTGCACAGCGCCCGGGGAGCAATGGGAGTGGGGGGGGAAGGGGGGTGTCCGGTGCCTTGCTCAAGGGCACCACGGCAGGGCAGGAGGTGAACTGGGACCTCTCCAAGTAGCAGTCCACACTCCATTTCTAGGTCTGGTCGGGGACTTGAACCGGCGACCCTACAGCTCCCAGTCCACGCCCCTACTGACTGAGACACGGCCTATTTTCATATCCTATAACATCCAACTCAGGGCATAAACATATTTATCCTTTGACAAGAATCCCTGTCAGACATATTAAAGAGTGCAGTGAGCAGGTACATCACACACCGCCCAGACCGCTCACCTGAGTCAGGTTTATATAAGGTGAGTCACAAAGAGTCAGTCTGTGAGCCTCGGGCTGATCCACAGACTCTTCAGATCACGGCCAGGCTCTTAAAGCCACGCAGTATCAACTCGTTCATATTCAAGCCTCTCTCACCATGTGCTCCAGTCTCACGGCATTTCGTGATATCGTCACGAAAGTAATGTAATCTATTGCTTCGTGTTCACCAACACGAGTTACCCTTTTCTTCGTGTCACACAGAACGATTTAAAAGCCATGTGTTTCTGTTGGCAGGATGCTTCGTGCCTGCGTCATGGAAGACCGGAAGCTGTGGGGTTCATAGAAACACTCAACACTGAGACGGCCCTGACCCCACCTCCTTCAAAGCACTGAACACTGAGACGGCCCTGACCCCACCTCCTTCAAAGCACTCAACACTGAGACGGCCCTGACCCCACCTCCTTCAAAGCACTGAACACTGAGACGGCCCTGACCCCACCTCCTTCAAAGCACTCAACACTGAGACGGCCCTGACCCCACCTCCTTCAAAGCACTGAACACTGAGACGGCCCTGACCCCACCTCCTTCAAAGCACTCAACACTGAGACGGCCCTGACCCCACCTCCTTCAAAGCACTGAACACTGAGACGGCCCTGACCCCACCTCCTTCAAAGCACTCAACACTGAGACGGCCCTGACCCCACCTCCTTCAAAGCACTGAACACTGAGAGACGGCCCTGACCCCACCTCCTTCAAAGCACTCAACACTGAGACGGCCCTGACCCCACCACCTTCAAAGCACTGAACACTGAGACGGCCCTGACCCCACCTCCTTCAAAGCACTCAACACTGTGACGGCCCTGACCCCACCTCCTTCAAAGCACTCAACACTGAGACGGCCCTGACCCCACCTCCTTCAAAGCACTCAACACTGTGACGGCCCTGACCCCACCTCCTTCAAAGCACTCAACACTGAGACGGCCCTGACCCCACCTCCTTCAAAGCACTCAACACTGAGACGGCCCTGACCCCACCTCCTTCAAAGCACTCAACACTGAGACGGCCCTGACCCCACCTCCTTCAAAGCACTCAACACTGAGACGGCCCTGACCCCACCTCCTTCAAAGCACTGAACACTGAGACGGCCCTGACCCCACCTCCTTCAAAGCACTCAACACTGAGAGATGGCCCTGACCCCACCACCTTCAAAGCACTCAACACTGAGAGACGGCCCTGACCCCACCTCCTTCAAAGCACTCAACACTGAGACGGCCCTGACCCCACCTCCTTCAAAGCACTCAACACTGAGACGGCCCTGACCCCACCTCCTTCAAAGCACTGAACACTGAGACGGCCCTGACCCCACCTCCTTCAAAGCACTCAACGCTGAGACGGCCCTGACCCCACCACCTTCAAAGCACTGAACACTGAGACGGCCCTGACCCCACCTCCTTCAAAGCACTCAACACTGAGACGGCCCTGACCCCACCTCCTTCAAAGCACTCAACACTGAGACGGCCCTGACCCCACCTCCTTCAAAGCACTCAACACTGAGACGGCCCTGACCCCACCTCCTTCAAAGCACTCAACACTGAGACGGCCCTGACCCCACCTCCTTCAAAGCACTCAACACTGAGACGGCCCTGACCCCACCTCCTTCAAAGCACTGAACACTGAGACGGCCCTGACCCCACCTCCTTCAAAGCACTCACCTCTTCCATCTGGCTTTGAATGTGTTTTTGTATTATTGGACTTGAGCTATGTATGTATTTGTTGTTGCTTCCTTTTCTCTTCACTCCATCTGTAAAGCGTCTCTGAGCACCTGGAAAAACAAATTAAATCTGTTGTTGTTGTTATTGTTATTATCAAGCCGCGATTGTTGTTGTTATTTTGAATCGTATAATGTCAGAGTTTCGTCCGCTCAGAGTCTGCATTCCATTCATCTTTCTTTCCTTCTAATCTGTTATTATTGTGCCGGCACGAAACAGACTTCCAACAGAAACACATGGCTTTTGAAGTCGTTCTGTGGGACACGAAGAAAAGGGGGAACGTGCTGGTGAACACGAAGCGATGGATTATCCGTGACGACAACACGAAGCGATGGATTATCCGTGACGACAACACGAGGCGATGGATTATCCGTGACGACAACACGAGGCGATGGATTATCCGTGACGACAACACGAAGCGATGGTATCCGGCACAACACGAGGCGATGGATTATCCGTGACGACAACACGAAGCGATGGATTACCGTGACGACAACACGAAGCGATGGATTATCCGTGACGACAACACGAAGCGATGGATTATCCGTGACGACAACACGAAGCGATGGATTATCCGTGACGACAACACGAAGCGATGGATTATCCGTGACGACAACACGAAGCGATGGATTATCCGTGACGACAACACGAAGCGATGGATTATCCGTGACGACAACACGAAGCGATGGATTATCCGTGACGACAACACGAAGCGATGGATTATCCGTGACGACAACACGAAGCGATGGATTATCCGTGACGACAACACGAGCATGATTTCCGGCGACAACAGCGATGGATTATCCGTGACGACAACACGAAGCGATGGATTATCCGTGACGACAACACGAAGCGATGGATTATCCGTGACGACAACACGAAGCGATGGATTATCCGCGACGACAACACGAAGCGATGGATTATCCGTGACGACAACACGAAGCGATGGATTATCCGCGACGACAACACGAAGCGATGGTTTATCCGTGACGACAACACGAAGCGATGGATTATCCGTGACGACAACACGAAGCGATGGATTATCCGTGACGACAACACGAAGCGATGGATTATCCGCGACGACAACACGAAGCGATGGATTATCCGTGACGACAACACGAAGCGATGGATTATCCGCGACGACAACACGAAGCGATGGATTATCCGTGACGACAACACGAAGCGCCGTGAGGCCGGGCTGGACAGGACACAAGTAAATACAAATGGGCTTGAAAGAGAGCACGAAGAGTCGACAGAGAAGTAAATGGAATATGATATTAGATCCATAGTCAGCCAGATGCAAACGGGTGGATGGTTACGGACGCCCTTCACAGAGTGCAGGTGGTGGTCTTCTGGGTGGTGGTCGACGCAGAGCAGCGAGTCCGAAACCATCTGGAGTCAATTCTAAAACCGATATATTTTAAACTTGAATGCACTTGTTCAGCGACCACAGTTCTATTCCTGACCCCGGCACGCGGAGAGGAATCTGAAATATCAGAATATGCAAAAGCTAGTTATGATCGTGAAGAGGGGGTGGACACAATGACAAGAACACACCTGTAGCAAGTGTTTTAAAGCTTCAAGTCAGTCACTGTTGTTATAGAAACACAGATCAGACACACACACACACACACCCCACACACACACACACACACACACACACAGTCGTCCTGGTTGCTTAACGCTCCGTGTTCTTGTTTTGTACATGGCAGTTGAAATCTAATATACTCTTTGTCGCTTTTTCTTTCAACACTCACACACACACACACACACACACACACACACACACACACACACACACACACACACACACACGCACACACACGCACACTCAGGAAGCAGCTGTCCCCTCGTCAGCCGTGCTGCAGCTCATGTGTCTGGCCCTGTGATACCATCACAACCTGCAGGTCCGTGTCCATCCGGGTCCCTCTTCCCGCTCCACATCCAGGCTGAGGAGTCTTCTTCTCTACAGAGTGTATATGTTCATATCTCACGCTGTAACTTGATTATCTTTATTATCATCTAGTGTTTCCAGTGTGTCTTAATGCCCCTAATGTCTCTGTACAGCACTTTGAAAGGGGCTATAAGTAAACGTGCCTCGACACGAGACAGAGGAGCTAAATATGCTCCATAAAATACAACTAGTTATTATAATATGTTTATATGTTCATTGAATTCATTTCTTATTTTAACAGCTACCTGTACATCATTTGTATTTGTGTTGAAATGTTATCTTTAATTGTATTAATCTGCTCTTCACTCTCACTCTGTTGCTGCTCAAACTCCTCCACCCCCCCCCGGTATGAATAAGGGTCTGATCTGCGCTTAAAGTACGAGTGGAGAAAGCAGCTCGAGGGCCCCCTTCAGACTTCCTCTCAGAGCCCCTCCCCCACACGCAGACGCGCACATGACCAACGAGGGCACGAGATCAGATGGAAGGCTGCAATTTCATCAGCCTTTTGATCTGCAAGTGTCTGCACGCTGACATCATGGTGCTGTGTTGTCTCAGACGGCTGTGTGCTTTTCATTTCTCCCTCTGGCTTGTTGTTCCTGAGCTGAAACACTGGGCAGTGAGGGCCCTCAGCTGCCTCAGAGGGGTATTTAAATACATGTTTGCTGTTGAACAATATTGAATGTTGGTTGAATTGAATATTGGGAGCATCTGTCGGTCTTACGAGACGTGCCACCGTTCAAATAAAGCACTTGTCGTATGCTGATATCTGGAATGATCTATTGGTTATTGTAACTTTTAACACCAGTTTGTTGAACGTCATAATACCAACACACCACATTTGACACTAGATTAGTGTTCATGTTGAACTCCCAGAGGGATGAGGCTAATGCAAAATGCAGCACCAGTATAATGTGCATTCAGCACGAGCTCAGCGTACATGTTGAGCTCTCAAAGGTGATCAGCGGAGCTGCTGCGGGAGGCAACTAGCGCCTGTGGGTACTACGGGAGGGCAGAGGGGCTCACGGCAGCACCGCGGCTCGGTACCTGTAGAATACGGGAGTCTCCAAACACCAGAAAAGTCCCTAATAACACCATTGCAAGTCGTTAGTCGCTTTTGACAAAAATAAGTAGCCGGAGAGTGTTTGGAAAGCTGCCGAATGTTGGCAGCGCTGTGTAGCAACATAAATGTCCCCTCTGGACGAATAAAGGTCTTCTGACTCGGATTCTGAAATACAAAGACCTTATTAACACCCCCTCCTCACCGAATGGAAACTCTGGATCCTGGTCTGTTTGTATCGGGGTTGCCTTTAGGACCCTGGGGACGGAGAGCTCAGCCAGGCGGGGGTCAGGGGTCGGACACAGTCTGGAGGTTGCGTCTGAACCAGGAAGTAGAACCAGCTGACGAATCAAACCCTGAACACAGAGGACAGGACGTTAAAATATCTGGAGAAATGGTCGATCCAATCGGACATTTCTTGACCCTAAAACTCCTGATCGGACTCACAGAGAATCTTCCTCTCAGCCGCCTCCGGCTGCCGATGAAGATCCTGGATCCTCTGGTGCTCAGAGCGCTGGGGAACGACTGGACCTGCTTACTGGGAGACAGGGTTGAGATCATCTATATTATATGATCATGTTAGTGAGTTTCATCATTTAGCAATGGGTCTTATTTGGTAGTCATCACATACAGAGCATCCACTAGTTCCTGAGCAGCGTCCTTCACATGCTGATATCAAGAGAGGGAGTCACACAGTCTCAAGATGGAGGAATAGAAAGCAGTATCAATGTTTACTTCAGATTAGCTCCACGTCAGAAATGAGCATGCTTGATGTCTCTCTCCATAGTGAGCATGCTTGATGTCTCTCTCCATAGAGGCTGAGTCATCATGTTCATCACATAGCTATCATCTGCCTCAAGCAGTCCTGATGCTCTTCTGGGTCATCACACATCCTCTCATGTTCACAGCTGCAGTTGATACCTTTGTTAGCATGCTACTCTCATGTTCACAGCTACAGTTGATACCTTTGTTAGCATGCTGCTCTCATGTTCACAGCTACAGCTGATACCTTAGTTAGCATGTTGCTCTCATGTTCACAGCTACAGCTGATACCTTTGTTAGCATGCTGCTCTCATGTTCACAGCTACAGCTGATAGCTTTGTTAGCATGCTGCTCTCATGTTAGCATGTTGCTCTCATGTTCACAGCTACAGCTGATACCTTTGTTAGCATGCTGCTCTCATGTTCACAGCTACAGCTGATACCTTTGTGAGCATGTTGCTCTCATGTTCACAGCTACAGTTGATAGCTTTATTAGCATGCTGCTCTCATGTTAGCATGTTGCTCTCATGTTCACAGCTACAGTTGATACCTTTGTTAGCATGCTACTCTCAGGTTCACAGCTACAGTTGATACCTTTGTTAGCATGCTGCTCTCATGTTCACAGCTGCAGCTGATACCTTTGTTAGCATGCTGCTCTCATGTTCACAGCTACAGCTGATACCTTTGTTAGCATGCTACTCTCATGTTCACAGCTACAGTTGATACCTTTGTTAGCATGCTACTCCCAGTTCACAGCTACAGTTGATACCTTTGTTAGCATGCTGCTCTCATGTTCACAGCTGCAGCTGATACCTTGTTAGCATGCTGCTCTCATGTTCACAGCTACAGCTGATACCTTTGTTAGCATGCTGCTCTCATGTTCACAGCTACAGTTGATACCTTGTTAGCATGCTGCTCTCATGTTCACAGTTTACAGCTGATAGCTTTATTAGCATGCTGCTCTCATGTTCACAGCTACAGCTGATACCTTAGTTAGCATGCTGCTCTCATGTTCACAGCTACAGCTGATACCTTTGTTAGCATGCTGCTCTCATGTTCACAGCTACAGCTGATACCTTTGTTAGCATACTACTCTCATGTTCACAGCTACAGCTGATACCTTTGTTAGCATGCTGCTCTCATGTTGGAAGAGGACACTCAGGATGTTCCCAACAGAAATAGTGCAAGAAGTCTACATACATGTAAATAGAATATGAACAAGAACAGAATATGAAATTAGATAATGTACATGAAGACAACATGAATGACTCTCTGTGTAATAAGTAATGTGTTGTGATGGCGACTCACAGCTCCAGAGGGAGTCCACAGTCGACGGTCAGCGTGGCGTAATGTCCGCTGACGGCCAGAACCAGAGTGTGCCAGCGGTTATCATCCAGCGCCACGTCCTTAAAGCTGACCCGGCTGCGAGCTCCAGAACCAGGTCCAGAGACCAGGAGGTGGAGACGCCTCTCTGAGACACTCAGCCCCAGAACCAGAGAGTCAGACGCCTCCTCCAGCACAGAGAAGAGGTACTCACTCCTCTGGAAACACACAGAAACGGGTTCAAACCGGACCGGACCACATCTTCTGGTTCAGCTGGTTCACAAAGGAGAGCTTCTGTCTAACTCTATTAAGTCGTGGAACCCTGTATCTCTGATGTTCAGCCGACCATAACAACACATGAACATCGTCTCTGAAGCCAACCATGTCCTGAACAGAGACTATGAAATGTTTTCATCAAACGAGAGATACAGGGACTCAGTTAGACTGAAGCTCTACTTGGGCCCCAGTCGGTCCTTACATTTAGGCAGTCCCAGATCTGATGCACAATAGAAGAGGGTCTTGAGCATGTTGTCTTTAGTGAGCTATCGTCTTTCACCCTTTTATCTTGTCCTAATATTTGGTTGATGTTTCTAATGGAGCTGCTGTGATGTAAGATGATCTGAGATTACAGTTGCATCTCCACTGCCTCACCTTCTTCAGCCTCTGGATCTTGATGGTGGCGACCAATGAGAACTCAGCGGGGAAGAAGTCACAGTTGTTGAAGATTTGGGAGGCAGGGAAACTCAGCGCTGTCGCCGCAGCGCCAGCCAATCGGAGACCTCGAGAGCCTTTGGACTGAACCATCTGCACCTGATTGGTCAGTTTGGATCAATCATTTGTTAATTAACAACCATTATATATTTCTATGTATGTATTTCGGCATTTTTAAAACGTAGGAATATTAGCCAATCAGAGGAAGAGCAGGGTGAGGCCTAACTTTGCCAAAGTACTAAATATTTCATTAAGGGGAATGTCCCATAATGCACCTGTTACGTGCATGGAGAATGTGTACTTTCAGAACAATGGTTGTTTGTTTTGTTAATTGGCCATTTTCCACCTGTCCTACCTGAGGGGGCGGGGCTTGTCCTGGGCGAATCAGAGCTCTGTCCAGCAGGTCAAGAGGAAGCAGTTCTGTGGAGGAAGCAAGGGTAGCTTGGTGTTATGTTGCCAGTGATAGACTTTAGAGGCTTCTCAATTCTTAAATGTCCCCTCCTCGACTCCCCTCCTCGAGACTTAGACCCGCCCACAGGAGATGACCGAGGAGTCAAGGAGTCGAGGAGGGGAAATTTGAGTATTGAGAAGCCTCTACTGTCTGTGCAGCTATGTTCAGGACCCTGGAAGTAGTGTAATCACTGCAGATGTTATATAACAGCTGTTTTGATCAGGACGTTTTCCTCTCACTGATGGATGGTCGGCTGGATAAAGATTTCTATCTGCTCTCAGAGATGATCCTCTGCAGAGTTTATTTGTATCACCTCAGATTGATTCATCGCCTGTGGCTTTAGCATCCATCTGGACATGCAATCAAAGGCGTGTGGAGTTACAGATATCAGCTTCTTCCCAGTAACACCGACGCTATCTTTCCCGTGTGACTGAGCAGAGCGGTGTTATGAGGAAGGTTTGTGAAAGAAACAAAGCCCTGAATTTGGACCTCTTGAGTTCTCCGACACAATGACAGAGTGAAGAGCAACGAATGAGGTCACTGAGCAAATAACACATTCATGAACGTAATGACAGAGGAGCAAAGTATTGTGTGCAGCGTAGCACACGAAGAAATGTAGTACCGTCCGGAGGAACACACAAAGGAGTCCATACTGAGTCACGTTAGGAAAAGAGAGAACGTACAGAGCAATGTGTGAAACATACGGAGGACGTACCGTGTTCCAGAGCCATGTGTGAAACATACGGAGAACGTACCGTGTTCCAGAGCCATGTGTGAAACATACGGAGGACGTACCGTGTTTCAGAGCAATGTGTGAAACATACGGAGAACGTACCGCGTTCCAGAGCAATGTGTGAAACATACGGAGAACGTACCGTGTTCCAGAGCCATGTGTGAAACATACGGAGAACGTACCGCGTTCCAGAGCAATGTGTGAAACATACGGAGAACGTACCGTGTTCCAGAGCCATGTGTGAAACATACGGAGAACGTACCGTGTTCCAGAGCCATGTGTGCAACGTACGGAGAACGTACCGCGTTCCAGAGCAATGTGTGAAACATACGGAGAACGTACCGTGTTCCAGAGCCATGTGTGAAACATACGGAGGACGTACCGTGTTCCAGAGCAATGTGTGCAACGTACGGAGAACGTACCGCGTTCCAGAGCAATGTGTGAAACATACGGAGAACGTACCGTGTTCCAGAGCCATGTGTGAAACATACGGAGAACGTACCGTGTTCCAGAGCCATGTGTGAAACATACGGAGAACGTACCGTGTTTCAGAGCAAGGTGTGAAACATACGGAGAACGTACCATGTTCCAGAGCCATGTGTGAAACATACGGAGAACGTACCGTGTTCCAGAGCCATGTGTGAAACATACGGAGAACGTACCGCGTTTCAGAGCAATGTGTGAAACATACGGAGAACGTACTGCGTTTCAGAGCAATGTGTGAAACATACGGAGAACGTACCGCGCTTCAGAGCAATGTGTGAAACATACGGAGAACGTACCGCGTTCCAGAGCAATGTGTGAAACATACGGAGAACGTACCGTGTTCCAGAGCCATGTGTGAAACATACGGAGAACGTACCGTGTTCCAGAGCCATTGTGTTTGAGGGTCATGATATATTGAGGACGTTGTAAGGCAGCAGCAAGAAGCTCAACTCGTATTAGAAACCGTGACGCCCAGGTCCTACAGTCAGACTGCTGTGAAAGGTGAGCGAGGTGAAAGACGGGTTTCATCTTTGTCTCCTGACTGCGGTTTAGATTGTCTCTGGAATTCCCCTTTAAGGCCCTCTGTGTGTTTAGTTGCTGCAGCCGGATGAATGGAGGATGAATGGAGGATGAATGGAGGATGAATGCAGGATGAATGGAGGGAGGAGACGACACAGAAACAGAGCTCACATTTCAAAGACTACAAAAAAACACACAAAGCTGCAGAAAAACTTCTGAAACACCGGCCGTTCAGAGAGACTTCACTCAACTCTGAGGAGCCTCAGCTCTTACATGGGAACAAGAATCTACCACCAAGCTAGGCTAGCAGTTTCTCCCTGCTTCAAGTCTTCCATCTGACTGACCCGGGGGAACTGCCGTATTGATGTTTTAATTATATTTGGTTTTCTACTCTGTAAACCTCTCTTTATAGCCAATAGTAACACCTGTAGATATGTAAGGTGTTTCTCTCCATGTTTCTCTCTGAAGGCTTCTCAATATTCTAATTTCCCCTCCTCGACTCCTCGACTCCTCGACTCCTCGGTCCTCCGGTAGTGACCCGGAAATGGATTTCAGCGCGCCATGTTGAAGGACATCTAATTTCTCTAAATGCACATCAAGGACCGAGCATCGAGCATCGAGGAGGCTCTCTGGAGGAGCTCTAACCGAGGAGAGGAGGAGGCTCTCTGGAGAAGCTCTAACCGAGGATGCACTGGACTTATCTCAGCCAATCACAGCTTTGCATGCATCCCCTGGATATTATTGTAGTAAATGCTTTCATCGCGATGCGATGTTTCCAGAGAGAACAGCTGAGAGGTCCGTGCAGAAAGCAGAGCAGAGTGTGTAATATATATCACTCAGTGGAACAGGCCGACTCTCTTTCTTTAGTTTAGTAGATATCTACAAACAAAGAGTCCAGATGTTTCTAACTCCATTTAGTGCTTCACATAATAAAATTCAACCTTTGGGCCGTAATTTCAATTCCCCATTTCAGCGACCAGAGAGAGGGGGGGATATATCCAGTCTCTGATTGTGTTACATTATTATGAGAGTGCTCTCATACTTTAAATTGTATATATATATATATATATATATATGTATATGTGTGTGTGTGTGTGTGTGTGTGTGTGTGTGTGTGTGTGTGTGTGTCCACATCTGTAGCCTGTTATTGTCTCATGACACCGCACTGTGAATGAATCAAAGTAAATATAGAAGTGGTCATGAACACATCTGTACATTTCTCTAACCGCCTGCTGCTTCCCCTCCTCTCTCCTCGGTTCCCCTCCTCGACTCCTCTCCTCGGT
>CM070482.1:775000-972500 GCA_036324585.1 Champsocephalus esox | reverse complement strand
CCAAACCTCTCTAAAGATATTCATCAGTAGAGACCAGACCTCTCTAAAGATATTCATCAGTAGAGACCAAACCTCTCTAAAGATATTCATCAGTAGAGACCAAACCTCTCTAAAGATATTCATCAGTAGAGACCAAACCTCTCTAAAGATATTCATCAGTAGAGACCAAACCTCTCTAAAGATATTCATCAGTAGAGACCAAACCTCTCTAAAGATATTCATCAGTAGAGACCAAACCTCTCTAAAGATATTCATCAGTAGAGACCAAACCTCTCTAAAGATATTCATCAGTAGAGACCAAACCTCTCTAAAGATATTCATCAGTAGAGACCAAACCTCTCTAAAGATATTCATCAGTAGAGACCAAACCTCTCTAAAGATATTCATCAGTAGAGACCAAACCTCTCTAAAGATATTCATCAGTAGAGACCAAACCTCTCTAAAGATATTCATCAGTAGAGACCAAACCTCTCTAAAGATATTCATCAGTAGAGACCAAACCTCTCTAAAGATATTCATCAGTAGAGACCAAACCTCTCTAAAGATATTCATCAGTAGAGACCAAACCTCTCTAAAGATATTCATCAGTAGAGACCAAACCTCTCTAAAGATATTCATCAGTAGAGACCAAACCTCTCTAAAGATATTCATCAGTAGAGACCAAACCTCTCTAAAGATATTCATCAGTAGAGACCAAACCTCTCTAAAGATATTCATCAGTAGAGACCAAACCTCTCTAAAGATATTCATCAGTAGAGACCAAACCTCTCTAAAGATATTCATCAGTAGAGACCAAACCTCTCTAAAGATATTCATCAGTAGAGACCAAACCTCTCTAAAGATATTCATCAGTAGAGACCAAACCTCTCTAAAGATATTCATCAGTAGAGACCAAACCTCTCTAAAGATATTCATCAGTAGAGACCAAACCTCTCTAAAGATATTCATCAGTAGAGACCAAACCTCTCTAAAGATATTCATCAGTAGAGACCAAACCTCTCTAAAGATATTCATCAGTAGAGACCAAACCTCTCTAAAGATATTCATCAGTAGAGACCAAACCTCTCTAAAGATATTCATCAGTAGAGACCAAACCTCTCTAAAGATATTCATCAGTAGAGACCAAACCTCTCTAAAGATATTCATCAGTAGAGACCAAACCTCTCTAAAGATATTCATCAGTAGAGACCAAACCTCTCTAAAGATATTCATCAGTAGAGACCAAACCTCTCTAAAGATATTCATCAGTAGAGACCAAACCTCTCTAAAGATATTCATCAGTAGAGACCAAACCTCTCTAAAGATATTCATCAGTAGAGACCAAACCTCTCTAAAGATATTCATCAGTAGAGACCAAACCTCTCTAAAGATATTCATCAGTAGAGACCAAACCTCTCTAAAGATATTCATCAGTAGAGACCAAACCTCTCTAAAGATATTCATCAGTAGAGACCAAACCTCTCTAAAGATATTCATCAGTAGAGACCAAACCTCTCTAAAGATATTCATCAGTAGAGACCAAACCTCTCTAAAGATATTCATCAGTAGAGACCAAACCTCTCTAAAGATATTCATCAGTAGAGACCAAACCTCTCTAAAGATATTCATCAGTAGAGACCAAACCTCTCTAAAGATATTCATCAGTAGAGACCAAACCTCTCTAAAGATATTCATCAGTAGAGACCAAACCTCTCTAAAGATATTCATCAGTAGAGACCAAACCTCTCTAAAGATATTCATCAGTAGAGACCAAACCTCTCTAAAGATATTCATCAGTAGAGACCAAACCTCTCTAAAGATATTCATCAGTAGAGACCAAACCTCTCTAAAGATATTCATCAGTAGAGACCAAACCTCTCTAAAGATATTCATCAGTAGAGACCAAACCTCTCTAAAGATATTCATCAGTAGAGACCAAACCTCTCTAAAGATATTCATCAGTAGAGACCAAACCTCTCTAAAGATATTCATCAGTAGAGACCAAACCTCTCTAAAGATATTCATCAGTAGAGACCAAACCTCTCTAAAGATATTCATCAGTAGAGACCAAACCTCTCTAAAGATATTCATCAGTAGAGACCAAACCTCTCTAAAGATATTCATCAGTAGAGACCAAACCTCTCTAAAGATATTCATCAGTAGAGACCAAACCTCTCTAAAGATATTCATCAGTAGAGACCAAACCTCTCTAAAGATATTCATCAGTAGAGACCAAACCTCTCTAAAGATATTCATCAGTAGAGACCAAACCTCTCTAAAGATATTCATCAGTAGAGACCAAACCTCTCTAAAGATATTCATCAGTAGAGACCAAACCTCTCTAAAGATATTCATCAGTAGAGACCAAACCTCTCTAAAGATATTCATCAGTAGAGACCAAACCTCTCTAAAGATATTCATCAGTAGAGACCAAACCTCTCTAAAGATATTCATCAGTAGAGACCAAACCTCTCTAAAGATATTCATCAGTAGAGACCAAACCTCTCTAAAGATATTCATCAGTAGAGACCAAACCTCTCTAAAGATATTCATCAGTAGAGACCAAACCTCTCTAAAGATATTCATCAGTAGAGACCAAACCTCTCTAAAGATATTCATCAGTAGAGACCAAACCTCTCTAAAGATATTCATCAGTAGAGACCAAACCTCTCTAAAGATATTCATCAGTAGAGACCAAACCTCTCTAAAGATATTCATCAGTAGAGACCAAACCTCTCTAAAGATATTCATCAGTAGAGACCAAACCTCTCTAAAGATATTCATCAGTAGAGACCAAACCTCTCTAAAGATATTCATCAGTAGAGACCAAACCTCTCTAAAGATATTCATCAGTAGAGACCAAACCTCTCTAAAGATATTCATCAGTAGAGACCAAACCTCTCTAAAGATATTCATCAGTAGAGACCAAACCTCTCTAAAGATATTCATCAGTAGAGACCAAACCTCTCTAAAGATATTCATCAGTAGAGACCAAACCTCTCTAAAGATATTCATCAGTAGAGACCAAACCTCTCTAAAGATATTCATCAGTAGAGACCAAACCTCTCTAAAGATATTCATCAGTAGAGACCAAACCTCTCTAAAGATATTCATCAGTAGAGACCAAACCTCTCTAAAGATATTCATCAGTAGAGACCAAACCTCTCTAAAGATATTCATCAGTAGAGACCAAACCTCTCTAAAGATATTCATCAGTAGAGACCAAACCTCTCTAAAGATATTCATCAGTAGAGACCAAACCTCTCTAAAGATATTCATCAGTAGAGACCAAACCTCTCTAAAGATATTCATCAGTAGAGACCAAACCTCTCTAAAGATATTCATCAGTAGAGACCAAACCTCTCTAAAGATATTCATCAGTAGAGACCAAACCTCTCTAAAGATATTCATCAGTAGAGACCAAACCTCTCTAAAGATATTCATCAGTAGAGACCAAACCTCTCTAAAGATATTCATCAGTAGAGACCAAACCTCTCTAAAGATATTCATCAGTAGAGACCAAACCTCTCTAAAGATATTCATCAGTAGAGACCAAACCTCTCTAAAGATATTCATCAGTAGAGACCAAACCTCTCTAAAGATATTCATCAGTAGAGACCAAACCTCTCTAAAGATATTCATCAGTAGAGACCAAACCTCTCTAAAGATATTCATCAGTAGAGACCAAACCTCTCTAAAGATATTCATCAGTAGAGACCAAACCTCTCCTAAAGATATTCATCAGTAGAGACCAAACCTCTCTAAAGATATTCATCAGTAGAGACCAAACCTCTCTAAAGATATTCATCAGTAGAGACCAAACCTCTCTAAAGATATTCATCAGTAGAGACCAAACCTCTCTAAAGATATTCATCAGTAGAGACCAAACCTCTCTAAAGATATTCATCAGTAGAGACCAAACCTCTCTAAAGATATTCATCAGTAGAGACCAAACCTCTCTAAAGATATTCATCAGTAGAGACCAAACCTCTCTAAAGATATTCATCAGTAGAGACCAAACCTCTCTAAAGATATTCATCAGTAGAGACCAAACCTCTCTAAAGATATTCATCAGTAGAGACCAAACCTCTCTAAAGATATTCATCAGTAGAGACCAAACCTCTCTAAAGATATTCATCAGTAGAGACCAAACCTCTCTAAAGATATTCATCAGTAGAGACCAAACCTCTCTAAAGATATTCATCAGTAGAGACCAAACCTCTCTAAAGATATTCATCAGTAGAGACCAAACCTCTCTAAAGATATTCATCAGTAGAGACCAAACCTCTCTAAAGATATTCATCAGTAGAGACCAAACCTCTCTAAAGATATTCATCAGTAGAGACCAAACCTCTCTAAAGATATTCATCAGTAGAGACCAAACCTCTCTAAAGATATTCATCAGTAGAGACCAAACCTCTCTAAAGATATTCATCAGTAGAGACCAAACCTCTCCTAAAGATATTCATCAGTAGAGACCAAACCTCTCTAAAGATATTCATCAGTAGAGACCAAACCTCTCTAAAGATATTCATCAGTAGAGACCAAACCTCTCTAAAGATATTCATCAGTAGAGACCAAACCTCTCTAAAGATATTCATCAGTAGAGACCAAACCTCTCTAAAGATATTCATCAGTAGAGACCAAACCTCTCTAAAGATATTCATCAGTAGAGACCAAACCTCTCTAAAGATATTCATCAGTAGAGACCAAACCTCTCTAAAGATATTCATCAGTAGAGACCAAACCTCTCTAAAGATATTCATCAGTAGAGACCAAACCTCTCTAAAGATATTCATCAGTAGAGACCAAACCTCTCTAAAGATATTCATCAGTAGAGACCAAACCTCTCTAAAGATATTCATCAGTAGAGACCAAACCTCTCTAAAGATATTCATCAGTAGAGACCAAACCTCTCTAAAGATATTCATCAGTAGAGACCAAACCTCTCTAAAGATATTCATCAGTAGAGACCAAACCTCTCTAAAGATATTCATCAGTAGAGACCAAACCTCTCTAAAGATATTCATCAGTAGAGACCAAACCTCTCTAAAGATATTCATCAGTAGAGACCAAACCTCTCTAAAGATATTCATCAGTAGAGACCAAACCTCTCTAAAGATATTCATCAGTAGAGACCAAACCTCTCTAAAGATATTCATCAGTAGAGACCAAACCTCTCTAAAGATATTCATCAGTAGAGACCAAACCTCTCTAAAGATATTCATCAGTAGAGACCAAACCTCTCTAAAGATATTCATCAGTAGAGACCAAACCTCTCTAAAGATATTCATCAGTAGAGACCAAACCTCTCTAAAGATATTCATCAGTAGAGACCAAACCTCTCTAAAGATATTCATCAGTAGAGACCAAACCTCTCTAAAGATATTCATCAGTAGAGACCAAACCTCTCTAAAGATATTCATCAGTAGAGACCAAACCTCTCTAAAGATATTCATCAGTAGAGACCAAACCTCTCTACAGATATTCATCAGTAGAGACCAAACCTCTCTAAAGATATTCATCAGTAGAGACCAAACCTCTCTAAAGATATTCATCAGTAGAGACCAAACCTCTCTAAAGATATTCATCAGTAGAGACCAAACCTCTCTAAAGATATTCATCAGTAGAGACCAAACCTCTCTAAAGATATTCATCAGTAGAGACCAAACCTCTCTAAAGATATTCATCAGTAGAGACCAAACCTCTCTAAAGATATTCATCAGTAGAGACCAAACCTCTCTAAAGATATTCATCAGTAGAGACCAAACCTCTCTAAAGATATTCATCAGTAGAGACCAAACCTCTCTAAAGATATTCATCAGTAGAGACCAAACCTCTCTAAAGATATTCATCAGTAGAGACCAAACCTCTCTAAAGATATTCATCAGTAGAGACCAAACCTCTCTAAAGATATTCATCAGTAGAGACCAAACCTCTCTAAAGATATTCATCAGTAGAGACCAAACCTCTCTAAAGATATTCATCAGTAGAGACCAAACCTCTCTAAAGATATTCATCAGTAGAGACCAAACCTCTCTAAAGATATTCATCAGTAGAGACCAAACCTCTCTAAAGATATTCATCAGTAGAGACCAAACCTCTCTACAGATATTCATCAGTAGAGACCAAACCTCTCTAAAGATATTCATCAGTAGAGACCAAACCTCTCTAAAGATATTCATCAGTAGAGACCAAACCTCTCTAAAGATATTCATCAGTAGAGACCAAACCTCTCTAAAGATATTCATCAGTAGAGACCAAACCTCTCTAAAGATATTCATCAGTAGAGACCAAACCTCTCTACAGATATTCATCAGTAGAGACCAAACCTCTCTAAAGATATTCATCAGTAGAGACCAAACCTCTCTAAAGATATTCATCAGTAGAGACCAAACCTCTCTAAAGATATTCATCAGTAGAGACCAAACCTCTCTAAAGATATTCATCAGTAGAGACCAAACCTCTCTAAAGATATTCATCAGTAGAGACCAAACCTCTCTAAAGATATTCATCAGTAGAGACCAAACCTCTCTAAAGATATTCATCAGTAGAGACCAAACCTCTCTAAAGATATTCATCAGTAGAGACCAAACCTCTCTACAGATATTCATCAGTAGAGACCAAACCTCTCTAAAGATATTCATCAGTAGAGACCAGAGCCATTTAATAGAAGAGTTACGACACCGGAAGTCCAAAAACGGTTATCGTCACGTGGTTCATGTAGACGAGGATCGTTCCCCGGAAGTTCATGGCGGGCAATGTGAATGCATTGATCACAGGAGATAGAACTACGATATTTGGTAATTATTAGTGAATAAAGGTTTTGATTTGAAATATTTATACAACAAATCGATATGTGTATGTATTTACATCAATATGTTTTAAAAAATAAAATCGAATTAGCTAATATTAAGTGATAATATTAGGATTAGTGTGAACAGCTAGTTTACATGTTAGGCTAACAGTGCCTTGGTTAAAGAGCCTGTTGCTGTTTATTTATAGCTTTGAATTCTTTCAAACCAATATTATCTTCTTAAACGTGTATGGTAGTGAGGAGCATCACTTTCTAATGTGTATTGATACATTTAGAGGGAGGGGATCTAAAGTAATGCTTTAAAATTCAGATTGGATTCATTTCTACCATTTTCTTAAATTCATGGTAGCTTCAGTAATCCCCATGGTAACAGAGGACACAAGTTATCTACATGACTAATGTCATCTTTATGGCTTTCAGAAAGGACAGGAGACCGACAGGTGACTATCAAAGGACTAGAGCAGCAGCATGATGATGATGATGATGATGTTAAATGTGTTGCTTTAGGAACATCCATTGCAAATACATGGAATTCAATAAACATTGAACAGCATATCATGCAGTTTGTCGGTGCCTTTTCCTCCGTGTTGTCCTGGTGTGCTGTGCTGCCTCCTAGTAGCCATCATGGTTTGCTGTGCTGCCTCCTAGTCTCCACCATGGTTTGCTGTGCTGCCTCCTAGTAGCCATCATGGTTTGCTGTGCTGCCTCCTAGTCGCCACCATGGTTTGCTGTGCTGCCTGGGGATGCTCAAATCGCTCCAAGAAAGGAGTACGAATGTACGGCTTCCCCACTGACACAGAGCGGAGGAAAAAATGGCTGGCTCAAGTCAGCAGGAGCAATTTCACGACCAACAGCAAACAAATATGTGATGTAATTATATACAAACACTGCATTTGCACTTTTTCACAAAATGAAAACCACACCATTGGGAAAGCTTAATGTTTTGTTTAATACAAAAAAACAGGGAAAGGCTTGAAAAACACAGAGTTGAGACTCAGGGTGCAGGGTGAGGGTCTCAGGGTGCAGGGTGAGGGTCTCAGGGTGCAGGGTGAGGGTCTCAGTGCAGGGTGAGGGTCTCAGTGCAGGGTGAGGGTCTCAGTGCAGGGTGAGGGTCTCAGGGTGCAGGGTGAGGGTCTCAGTGCAGGTATTCAGGCTCCATGGCATCCCCCTCTGGTTCTTGTGCTGAAAGAGGGAGGCACAGACAGGAGAAAGGGTTATACACACACCTATATAGCACACATATTGCCTTGGGGAGATAAGGGGTTTACTTATATAAAACAGTAGTATTAAACTTACCTTGTGTTTTCCCTCTCCCTTTGCCATCAATCCAGAATCAGCTGAGCTGCAACATTATACAGACGGGTAATAATCAACAGAATCACAAGGACACAATATGGCTCTGCTAAAAACACTCACTCTTACACGCACCAAAGTTATATTTATCTAATATTTAACTCCCTCCACCCCCCCGCATACAATCCCGTTTAGAAGCCCCTCTTCTCTAATTCAACATGTTGGACGAAATGACATAGAGAGAACGGAATGTACAATTAAAAGGCTGTTCAACGTGTGTTGCTAACTTGCTTCGGTATGCTAGCTTAATCTGTTATCTGTAAACGTTCCCTAAATCTACTAATGTAGGGATAATCCACTGACATCCTTTAATACACATGTTCATTTGAATCAGATGTACTGATAATATCCGCAATATACATCTTTAAACTTCTTCTTACCTTTAAAAGTCCGTCACGAACGGTCTATTATGCTGCAACTCCACAGCTCTGCCAGCCTTGGCGCTAACTTCCGGGGAACGATTGAGAGGCTCCACGAGCCGCCATTGCTGTAAAAAAGTGGTCCATTGGAGTGAACGGAGATGTCGTAACTCTTCTACTAAATGGCTCTGGTAGAGACCAAACCTCTCTAAAGATATTCGTTACAGAAGAGTTGGCGTTTAATCCAAGAATTCAGCAAAAAATGTTTTTACATTTTCTCCAGAAAAATCTCAGAATTTAAGGAAAAGGAGGAATTTAGAATCATTAGGGAAAAGAAGGGAGGGGAGGGGCGTCTAAAGTCAAAGATGAATCTTGATTGGGTCTCCCCAGACCCCAACACCGAGGGTCATGTAGAGACCTTCAGACGTGGCTCAAAATCAGTGTTGCAGTGTTGACAAAGCTGTTGTGTGATTACAACTGAACCGGAGACCGGAGACCCCAACACAACATGGAAACCACACGTCCGCCATTTTCCCTCTGTTTATTTTTCTTTCAAATTAACACATCAAAATAAAACTCTCCATCCTCCCGTCAGAAACTCTAAACTTCCAGCTTCATTGCTTTAAAAATATATCGACGACGGAGACGATCCTTCAGATAAAGTGCGTAAAGTCTGAGAGAAATGTGGAGCTCTGAGACGAATCGGAGCGTCCGAATAAAACGATTAAAGTTCAACGCAGCAGAAACATGGATATCCTCTCGCAGCGGAACCTTTAACAACGGGAGGAAGGTCGAAGGCGTTTCTGCTCATGACTTGAGATTCTTATCGTCCTCTCATTAACGGCACGTTTCGCTCTGAAGCCCAAAACGTGTTTCTTTAACCTAAAAGAACAAAGTGGAAGATAAACATGTGAAGGATCATTTTTTATTTGGCTCTAAATACATTTAAAATGTATATATTATGGATTTAAATAATCAGATTGAATCTGTCCTCGGCGATTCCACTTCGGAAACAAACTATTTGTTGTCAAAGGATGTATTTAACCATATGTTTATATTTGTAATCGCCGTGTTTTGAGAATGTGTAGATTGTCATCCTGTGTGTAACGCCTGCATGCTTTGAGTCTCGCTGCTCCACAGGTGACGACTTTCTCTGCTGTTGATTCTTAGTCGATGTTGGATTGTGTTGGTCCAGACATCAGTTCATTGGTCAGTCCGTGTCCAGGTGTCACTGTCGTCTCTACAGGCCGAGCGACTTCCTCACGATGTTCTGAGCGAGGCTGTAGAACTGCTGCCGGTCTTCACGCCACATCTTAGAGGCGTCAACGTTCGCTCCACTCTCATCGTTCGGTTCTGAGAGGAGGGAGGAGACGAGGGAACAAAGGAGGAGACAAGGGAAGAGACAAGGGAGGACATTAGGGTGAGTCTTTATGAAATTGTAATAACTCCTGTAACAGCAGGGTAACGTACCTGCCAGCATGCTGACCACAGACAGCAGGATCTTCTCCACGCTCTGCACTGGACTCCACCTCTCCGCGCTGCTCTCGTATCCCATTGGATCGTCTCCTGGAGCGTGAAGGATGGAGATACAGACCCTCCCATCAGGGTAGACTGGAGGAGAGGGGGAGAGGGGGAGGGTTGAGTTCAGGTGCAGATGATAACCAATACGGTTAATACGTTAATGGTCAGATCAAGACTGAAATGTGACTTGCATCACAGCAGCTCCATGTGGAACACCAACAGACACATAACAACCATCACAGCAGGATCAGCTGCTCAAAGGGCCTTCAGCGAGCATCTGACCTGCGTTCACTGAGAGGACTGGAGCACAGAGGATGCTTCAGGCTGACTTTACTGATCTCCATTAGAAGGTAGCAGCTCAGATTCTCTGTCAGAGCATGCTGGGGGTCCCACAGGTTATTATGGTCTGTGAGTCAGGAAGTTTTTCCTTGTACGATGTGAGGGTCTGAGGACAGAGGGTCTGAGGACAGAGGGTCTGAGGACAGAGGGTCTGAGGACAGAGGGTCTGAGAACAGAGGGTCTGAGGACAGAGGGTCTGAGGACAGAGGGTCTGAGGACAGAGGGTCTGAGGACAGAGGGTCTGAGAACAGAGGGTCTGAGGACAGAGGGTGTCGTATTGTCATACTGATATTCTGAAGTCCACTGAGACAAATGTAACATTTGTGATATTGGGCTATAAATAAACATTGACTGACTGACTGATTGATTGATTGATTGGTTGACTGACTGACTGATTGACTGGTTGATTGATTGACAGACTGATTGGTTGATTGATTGGTTGATTGACAGACAGGGTGAACAACAGTCTGTGAGCAGATGTGTAACAGGTGAAGCATCAGGAGAGGGGGGTGTTGCGTTCAGGGGCATTGACCTGCCACAGCTGAAGCATTGGGCTACGCTTCTGACTCTTCCCGTCAGCCACGAGCTCTTCGTCTTCAGTCGAGACACGAGTAACGACTTTAGATCGATGGAAGCCGGGACGCTTTCACTTCAGATTAAACTTCACTTCCTTTAAAAGTTGATTGTAATTTGTTTCTTTCTAAACCAAAGAGCTTCTGCTTCAAAGGAAAGACACTTTCAATGAAATACACGGCGCTGATGATTTTAAACTGAAGCTTGAGACGCTGCGGGGTCTGGGGATTCGGGAGGAGCCGAGACGTTCAGTTTGAGATGATCAGAGGATCAAACATCCGACGCTTCTTATCTGCGATCGAACAGCGGCCGCAGCGCTACTTTAATATGAAGCACACTTCAGATCCTCTGAAGCACACTTCAGAGGATCTGAGGATACATTCAGGAAGTTCAGCTGAGGGCCATGAGGGTGTGAGTGTGTGTGTGTGTGTGTGTGTATATGTGTGTGTGTGTCTGTCTGTGGTGTGCCTGTGTGTGTGTGTGTCTGTGTCTCTGTGGTGTGTGTCTGTGTGTGTGTGTGCGTGCGTGCATATGTATGTGCGTGCGTGTGTGTGTGTGCCTGTGTGTGTGTCTGTGTGGTGTGCCTGTGTGTGTGTCTGTGTGGTGTGCCTGTGTGTGTGTGTCTGTGTGTGTGTCTGTGTGTCTGTGTGTGTCTGTGTGTGTGTGCGTGTCTGTGTGTGTGTGTGTGCGTGTCTGTGTGTGTGTGTGTGCGTGTCTGTGTCTGTCTGTGTGTGTCTGTGTCTGTGTGTGTGTGTGTGATGAGGGGTCACCAGCGTCTCGTCCTATAATCTCAGAGCGGCTGCAGTCCAGTAATCAGGCGGTAATGACAGCATGCTAACGGCATGCTAACGGCATGCTAACGGTGTGTGTGCGTGCCCCGACACGAGGAACACACTCCGTCAAACATCCTCAAACCTTTAATCAATCGCATTTCTCTAACTGCCATCGAGATGATTTCTGTTTTAATCGTGAAACACGAAACTAAAGACTTTAAATGAGTAATCTCAGAGCTCTGTCGTGAGCTGGTCTTCTGCTGCGTCATGTGTCTGCATCTCTTGCCTTCACTAAATCCAATATATAAATGATGACTCTTTCCCTGAAGCGCTGCATTTCTCAAGCTGCGTTCACACCGCGCGACGCGAGGTTTGGGGGCGGCGCCATTACATGTAAAGTCAATGCAGAGACGCGCTCCGACGGCGAGCGTGAAGCGGTTGATGCGAATGCTGCGGCACGTTGAGGCGATGGGAGGGGGCCGCGACACACGCTCAACTTTTAAACTCAAGCGTCAAATTCGCGTGACGCAATCTCACTGTAGCCAATCAGCGGTGAGGATCTCAGCCCGCCTGCATATCTGCTCAGAAACTAGACCGAAGTGAAACAAGAACAAACCACAGACTGCCTGTGTCATGGAGAATGCAGTCGCTGGTTTATTTATGTCTGTAGGCCGTTGTTGTGAGTGTGGACGGTCGGAGATATTCGGAGCATATATAACGTTAGCTTAGCCGATCTCCATTCAGAAAACACGCATTTTAAAAGACGCACAGCTGCTGCCCAGCCGGTGACGCTCTGAGTCTCACCTGGACAGCAGGAGCACTAGAGGAGGGAGCCTTACTGTTGGGGTGGAACATGGACAGCAGGAGCACTAGAGGAGGGAGAGCCTTACTGTTGGGGTGGAACATGGACAGCAGGACTAGAGAGGAGCCTTACTGTTGGGGTGGAACATGGACAGAGGAGCACTAGAGAAGAGCCTTACTGTTGGGGTGGAACATGGACAGCAGGAGCACTAGAGGAGGAGAGAGCCTTACTGTTGGGGTGGAACATGGACAGCAGGAGCACTAGAGGAGGAGAGAGCCTTACTGTTGGGGTGGAACATGGACAGCAGGAGCACTAGAGGAGGAGAGCCTTACTGTTGGGGTGGAACATGGACAGCAGGAGCACTAGAGGAGGAGAGCCTTACTGTTGGGGTGGAACATGGACAGCAGGAGCACTAGAGGAGGAGAGCCTTACTGTTGGGGTGGAACATGGACAGCAGGAGCACTAGAGGAGGAGAGAGCCTTACTGTTGGGGTGGAACATGGACAGCAGGAGCACTAGAGGAGGAGAGAGCCTTACTGTTGGGGTGGAACATGGACAGCAGGAGCACTAGAGGAGGAGAGCCTTACTGTTGGGGTGGAACATGGACAGCAGGAGCACTAGAGGAGGAGAGCCTTACTGTTGGGGTGGAACATGGACAGCAGGAGCACTAGAGGAGGAGAGCCTTACTGTTGGGGTGGAACATGGACAGCAGGAGCACTAGAGGAGGAGAGCCTTACTGTTGGGGTGGAACATGGACAGCAGGAGCACTAGAGGAGGAGAGCCTTACTGTTGGGGTGGAACATGGACAGCAGGAGCACTAGAGGAGGAGAGAGCCTTACTGTTGGGGTGGAACATGGACAGCAGGAGCACTAGAGGAGGAGAGCCTTACTGTTGGGGTGGAACATGGACAGCAGGAGCACTAGAGGAGGAGAGCCTTACTGTTGGGGTGGAACATGGACAGCAGGAGCACTAGAGGAGGAGAGCCTTACTGTTGGGGTGGAACATGGACAGCAGGAGCACTAGAGGAGGAGAGCCTTACTGTTGGGGTGGAACATGGACAGCAGGAGCACTAGAGGAGGAGAGCCTTACTGTTGGGGTGGAACATGGACAGCAGGAGCACTAGAGGAGGAGAGCCTTACTGTTGGGGTGGAACATGGACAGCAGGAGCACTAGAGGAGGAGAGAGCCTTACTGTTGGGGTGGAACATGGACAGCAGGAGCACTAGAGGAGGAGAGCCTTACTGTTGGGGTGGAACATGGACAGCAGGAGCACTAGAGGAGGGAGCCTTACTGTTGGGGTGGAACATGGACAGCAGGAGCACTAGAGGAGGAGAGCCTTACTGTTGGGGTGGAACATGGACAGCAGGAGCACTAGAGGAGGAGGAGCCTTACTGTTGGGGTGGAACATGGACAGCAGGAGCACTAGAGGAGGAGAGCCTTACTGTTGGGGTGGAACATGGACAGCAGGAGCACTAGAGGAGGAGAGCCTTACTGTTGGGGTGGAACATGGACAGCAGGAGCACTAGAGGAGGAGAGCCTTACTGTTGGGGTGGAACATGGACAGCAGGAGCACTAGAGGAGGAGAGAGCCTTACTGTTGGGGTGGAACATGGACAGCAGGAGCACTAGAGGAGGAGAGAGCCTTACTGTTGGGGTGGAACATGGACAGCAGGAGCACTAGAGGAGGAGAGAGCCTTACTGTTGGGGTGGAACATGGACAGCAGGAGCACTAGAGGAGGAGAGCCTTACTGTTGGGGTGGAACATGGACAGCAGGAGCACTAGAGGAGGAGAGCCTTACTGTTGGGGTGGAACATGGACAGCAGGAGCACTAGAGGAGGAGAGCCTTACTGTTGGGGTGGAACATGGACAGCAGGAGCACTAGAGGAGGAGAGCCTTACTGTTGGGGTGGAACATGGACAGCAGGAGCACTAGAGGAGGAGAGAGCCTTACTGTTGGGGTGGAACATGGACAGCAGGAGCACTAGAGGAGGAGAGCCTTACTGTTGGGGTGGAACATGGACAGCAGGAGCACTAGAGGAGGAGAGCCTTACTGTTGGGGTGGAACATGGACAGCAGGAGCACTAGAGGAGGAGAGCCTTACTGTTGGGGTGGAACATGGACAGCAGGAGCACTAGAGGAGGAGAGAGCCTTACTGTTGGGGTGGAACATGGACAGCAGGAGCACTAGAGGAGGAGAGCCTTACTGTTGGGGTGGAACATGGACAGCAGGAGCACTAGAGGAGGAGAGCCTTACTGTTGGGGTGGAACATGGACAGCAGGAGCACTAGAGGAGGAGAGCCTTACTGTTGGGGTGGAACATGGACAGCAGGAGCACTAGAGGAGGAGAGCCTTACTGTTGGGGTGGAACATGGACAGCAGGAGCACTAGAGGAGGAGAGCCTTACTGTTGGGGTGGAACATGGACAGCAGGAGCACTAGAGGAGGAGAGCCTTACTGTTGGGGTGGAACATGGACAGCAGGAGCACTAGAGGAGGAGAGCCTTACTGTTGGGGTGGAACATGGACAGCAGGAGCACTAGAGGAGGAGAGCCTTACTGTTGGGGTGGAACATGGACAGCAGGAGCACTAGAGGAGGAGAGCCTTACTGTTGGGGTGGAACATGGACAGCAGGAGCACTAGAGGAGGAGAGCCTTACTGTTGGGGTGGAACATGGACAGCAGGAGCACTAGAGGAGGAGAGCCTTACTGTTGGGGTGGAACATGGACAGCAGGAGCACTAGAGGAGGAGAGCCTTACTGTTGGGGTGGAACATGGACAGCAGGAGCACTAGAGGAGGAGAGGCCTTACTGTTGGGGTGGAACATGGACAGCAGGAGCACTAGAGGAGGAGAGCCTTACTGTTGGGGTGGAACATGGACAGCAGGAGCACTAGAGGAGGAGAGCCTTACTGTTGGGGTGGAACATGGACAGCAGGAGCACTAGAGGAGGAGAGCCTTACTGTTGGGGTGGAACATGGACAGCAGGAGCACTAGAGGAGGAGAGCCTTACTGTTGGGGTGGAACATGGACAGCAGGAGCACTAGAGGAGGAGAGCCTTACTGTTGGGGTGGAACATGGACAGCAGGAGCACTAGAGGAGGAGAGCCTTACTGTTGGGGTGGAACATGGACAGCAGGAGCACTAGAGGAGGAGGAGCCTTACTGTTGGGGTGGAACATGGACAGCAGGAGCACTAGAGGAGGAGAGCCTTACTGTTGGGGTGGAACATGGACAGCAGGAGCACTAGAGGAGGAGAGCCTTACTGTTGGGGTGGAACATGGACAGCAGGAGCACTAGAGGAGGAGAGCCTTACTGTTGGGGTGGAACATGGACAGCAGGAGCACTAGAGGAGGAGAGCCTTACTGTTGGGGTGGAACATGGACAGCAGGAGCACTAGAGGAGGAGAGCCTTACTGTTGGGGTGGAACATGGACAGCAGGAGCACTAGAGGAGGAGGAGCCTTACTGTTGGGGTGGAACATGGACAGCAGGAGCACTAGAGGAGGAGAGCCTTACTGTTGGGGTGGAACATGGACAGCAGGAGCACTAGAGGAGGAGAGCCTTACTGTTGGGGTGGAACATGGACAGCAGGAGCACTAGAGGAGGAGAGCCTTACTGTTGGGGTGGAACATGGACAGCAGGAGCACTAGAGGAGGAGAGCCTTACTGTTGGGGTGGAACATGGACAGCAGGAGCACTAGAGGAGGAGAGCCTTACTGTTGGGGTGGAACATGGACAGCAGGAGCACTAGAGGAGGAGAGCCTTACTGTTGGGGTGGAACATGGACAGCAGGAGCACTAGAGGAGGAGAGCCTTACTGTTGGGGTGGAACATGGACAGCAGGAGCACTAGAGGAGGAGAGCCTTACTGTTGGGGTGGAACATGGACAGCAGGAGCACTAGAGGAGGAGAGCCTTACTGTTGGGGTGGAACATGGACAGCAGGAGCACTAGAGGAGGAGAGCCTTACTGTTGGGGTGGAACATGGACAGCAGGAGCACTAGAGGAGGAGAGCCTTACTGTTGGGGTGGAACATGGACAGCAGGAGCACTAGAGGAGGAGAGCCTTACTGTTGGGGTGGAACATGGACAGCAGGAGCACTAGAGGAGGAGAGCCTTACTGTTGGGGTGGAACATGGACAGCAGGAGCACTAGAGGAGGAGAGCCTTACTGTTGGGGTGGAACATGGACAGCAGGAGCACTAGAGGAGGAGAGCCTTACTGTTGGGGTGGAACATGGACAGCAGGAGCACTAGAGGAGGAGAGCCTTACTGTTGGGGTGGAACATGGACAGCAGGAGCACTAGAGGAGGAGAGCCTTACTGTTGGGGTGGAACATGGACAGCAGGAGCACTAGAGGAGGAGAGCCTTACTGTTGGGGTGGAACATGGACAGCAGGAGCACTAGAGGAGGAGGAGCCTTACTGTTGGGGTGGAACATGGACAGCAGGAGCACTAGAGGAGGAGAGCCTTACTGTTGGGGTGGAACATGGACAGCAGGAGCACTAGAGGAGGAGAGCCTTACTGTTGGGGTGGAACATGGACAGCAGGAGCACTAGAGGAGAGAGCCTTACTGTTGGGGTGGAACATGGACAGCAGGAGCACTAGAGGAGGAGAGCCTTACTGTTGGGGTGGAACATGGACAGCAGGAGCACTAGAGGAGGAGAGCCTTACTGTTGGGGTGGAACATGGACAGCAGGAGCACTAGAGGAGGAGAGCCTTACTGTTGGGGTGGAACATGGACAGCAGGAGCACTAGAGGAGAGAGCCTTACTGTTGGGGTGGAACATGGACAGCAGGAGCACTAGAGGAGGAGAGAGCCTTACTGTTGGGGTGGAACATGGACAGCAGGAGCACTAGAGGAGGAGAGCCTTACTGTTGGGGTGGAACATGGACAGCAGGAGCACTAGAGGAGGAGGAGCCTTACTGTTGGGGTGGAACATGGACAGCAGGAGCACTAGAGGAGGAGAGCCTTACTGTTGGGGTGGAACATGGACAGCAGGAGCACTAGAGGAGGAGAGCCTTACTGTTGGGGTGGAACATGGACAGCAGGAGCACTAGAGGAGGAGAGCCTTACTGTTGGGGTGGAACATGGACAGCAGGAGCACTAGAGGAGGAGAGCCTTACTGTTGGGGTGGAACATGGACAGCAGGAGCACTAGAGGAGGAGAGCCTTACTGTTGGGGTGGAACATGGACAGCAGGAGCACTAGAGGAGGAGAGAGCCTTACTGTTGGGGTGGAACATGGACAGCAGGAGCACTAGAGGAGGAGAGGCCTTACTGTTGGGGTGGAACATGGACAGCAGGAGCACTAGAGGAGGAGAGCCTTACTGTTGGGGTGGAACATGGACAGCAGGAGCACTAGAGGAGGAGAGAGCCTTACTGTTGGGGTGGAACATGGACAGCAGGAGCACTAGAGGAGGAGAGAGCCTTACTGTTGGGGTGGAACATGGACAGCAGGAGCACTAGAGGAGGAGAGCCTTACTGTTGGGGTGGAACATGGACAGCAGGAGCACTAGAGGAGGAGAGCCTTACTGTTGGGGTGGAACATGGACAGCAGGAGCACTAGAGGAGGAGAGCCTTACTGTTGGGGTGGAACATGGACAGCAGGAGCACTAGAGGAGGAGAGCCTTACTGTTGGGGTGGAACATGGACAGCAGGAGCACTAGAGGAGGAGAGAGCCTTACTGTTGGGGTGGAACATGGACAGCAGGAGCACTAGAGGAGGAGAGCCTTACTGTTGGGGTGGAACATGGACAGCAGGAGCACTAGAGGAGGAGAGCCTTACTGTTGGGGTGGAACATGGACAGCAGGAGCACTAGAGGAGGAGAGAGCCTTACTGTTGGGGTGGAACATGGACAGCAGGAGCACTAGAGGAGGAGAGCCTTACTGTTGGGGTGGAACATGGACAGCAGGAGCACTAGAGGAGGAGAGCCTTACTGTTGGGGTGGAACATGGACAGCAGGAGCACTAGAGGAGGAGAGAGCCTTACTGTTGGGGTGGAACATGGACAGCAGGAGCACTAGAGGAGGAGAGCCTTACTGTTGGGGTGGAACATGGACAGCAGGAGCACTAGAGGAGGAGAGCCTTACTGTTGGGGTGGAACATGGACAGCAGGAGCACTAGAGGAGGAGAGAGCCTTACTGTTGGGGTGGAACATGGACAGCAGGAGCACTAGAGGAGGAGAGCCTTACTGTTGGGGTGGAACATGGACAGCAGGAGCACTAGAGGAGGAGAGCCTTACTGTTGGGGTGGAACATGGACAGCAGGAGCACTAGAGGAGAGAGCCTTACTGTTGGGGTGGAACATGGACAGCAGGAGCACTAGAGGAGGAGAGCCTTACTGTTGGGGTGGAACATGGACAGCAGGAGCACTAGAGGAGGAGAGCCTTACTGTTGGGGTGGAACATGGACAGCAGGAGCACTAGAGGAGGAGAGCCTTACTGTTGGGGTGGAACATGGACAGCAGGAGCACTAGAGGAGGAGAGCCTTACTGTTGGGGTGGAACATGGACAGCAGGAGCACTAGAGGAGGAGAGCCTTACTGTTGGGGTGGAACATGGACAGCAGGAGCACTAGAGGAGGAGAGCCTTACTGTTGGGGTGGAACATGGACAGCAGGAGCACTAGAGGAGGAGAGCCTTACTGTTGGGGTGGAACATGGACAGCAGGAGCACTAGAGGAGGAGAGCCTTACTGTTGGGGTGGAACATGGACAGCAGGAGCACTAGAGGAGGAGAGCCTTACTGTTGGGGTGGAACATGGACAGCAGGAGCACTAGAGGAGGAGAGCCTTACTGTTGGGGTGGAACATGGACAGCAGGAGCACTAGAGGAGGAGAGAGCCTTACTGTTGGGGTGGAACATGGACAGCAGGAGCACTAGAGGAGAGAGCCTTACTGTTGGGGTGGAACATGGACAGCAGGAGCACTAGAGGAGGAGAGCCTTACTGTTGGGGTGGAACATGGACAGCAGGAGCACTAGAGGAGGAGAGCCTTACTGTTGGGGTGGAACATGGACAGCAGGAGCACTAGAGGAGGAGAGCCTTACTGTTGGGGTGGAACATGGACAGCAGGAGCACTAGAGGAGAGAGCCTTACTGTTGGGGTGGAACATGGACAGCAGGAGCACTAGAGGAGGAGAGCCTTACTGTTGGGGTGGAACATGGACAGCAGGAGCACTAGAGGAGGAGAGCCTTACTGTTGGGGTGGAACATGGACAGCAGGAGCACTAGAGGAGGAGAGCCTTACTGTTGGGGTGGAACATGGACAGCAGGAGCACTAGAGGAGGAGAGCCTTACTGTTGGGGTGGAACATGGACAGCAGGAGCACTAGAGGAGGAGAGAGCCTTACTGTTGGGGTGGAACATGGACAGCAGGAGCACTAGAGGAGGAGAGCCTTACTGTTGGGGTGGAACATGGACAGCAGGAGCACTAGAGGAGGAGAGCCTTACTGTTGGGGTGGAACATGGACAGCAGGAGCACTAGAGGAGGAGAGCCTTACTGTTGGGGTGGAACATGGACAGCAGGAGCACTAGAGGAGGAGAGAGCCTTACTGTTGGGGTGGAACATGGACAGCAGGAGCACTAGAGGAGGAGAGCCTTACTGTTGGGGTGGAACATGGACAGCAGGAGCACTAGAGGAGGAGAGAGCCTTACTGTTGGGGTGGAACATGGACAGCAGGAGCACTAGAGGAGAGAGCCTTACTGTTGGGGTGGAACATGGACAGCAGGAGCACTAGAGGAGGAGAGCCTTACTGTTGGGGTGGAACATGGACAGCAGGAGCACTAGAGGAGGGAGCCTTACTGTTGGGGTGGAACATGGACAGCAGGAGCACTAGAGGAGGGAGAGCCTTACTGTTGGGGTGGAACATGGACAGCAGGAGCACTAGAGGAGGAGAGAGCCTTACTGTTGGGGTGGAACATGTCGCAGGTGAACCTCATCTTGGGCGGGCTGAGGGGATAGTCTGAGGGGAAGCTGAGGACGGCAGGGAACACGCCGCCTTCAAAGCACGTGTCCTGAGGACCCCTGAAGCACAGCAGAGCAAAGAGAAGGCGTTGGACATGACGCATTGAAGGAGAACATGTACAGCAAGTTGGACGTACAGAACATGTTCATCTTGATTTCATTAATCTGTGCTGTTCTCCATCCTCTCCCTGATGCTGCGCAAATACTGAACTCCCCCCGGGGTTAATGAAGCTCAATCTCCTCTCCTCTCATCTCCTTTCCTCTGCTCTCCTCTCCTCTCCTCTCCAGCTCCTCTCCTCTCCTCTCCTCTCCTCTCCTCTCATCTCCTGTCCTTTCCTCTGCTCTCATCTCCTCTCCAGCTCCAGCTCCTCTCCTCTCCTGTCCTTTCCTCTGCTCTCATCTCCTCTCCAGCTCCAGCTCCTCTCCTCTACTCTCCTCTCCTCTGCTCTCCTCTGCTCTGCTCTCATCTCCTCTCCTCTCCTCTCCCCTCCTCTCCTCTCCTCTCCTCTCATCTCCTCTCCTCTCATCTCCTCTCCCCTCATCTGCTCTCCTTCATGCACCTGTTTAATTTAAAGTGTGTATAAAGTGTGTATAAAGTGTACTCACATGATGAGCGCCTCCCACTCAAAGAAGTTCTCCTCATTAGCCGGACCTGCAGATTCAAACCTCATGTGAGTCTTTCAGTTCTTTTAATAATATATATATATATATCTGAATATGAGTCTTGTATCTGTTCTCTCTCTGAATATGAGTCTTGTATCTGTTCTCTCTCTGAATATGAGTCTTGTATCTGTTCTCTCTCTGAATATCAGTCTTGTATCTGTTCTCTCTCTGAATATGAGTCTTGTATCTGTTCTCTCTCTGAATATGAGTCTTGTATCTGTTCTCTATCTGGATATGAGTCTTGTATCTGTTCTCTCTCTGAATATGAGTCTTGTATCTGTTCTCTCTCTGAATATGAGTCTTGTATCTGTTCTCTCTCTGAATATGAGTCTTGTATCTGTTCTCTCTGAATATGAGTCTTGTATCTGTTCTCTCTCTGAATATGAGTCTTGTATCTGTTCTCTATCTGAATATGAGTCTTGTATCTGTTCTCTCTCTGAATATGAGTCTTGTATCTGTTCTCTCTCTGAATATGAGTCTTGTATCGGTTCTCTATCTGAATATGAGTCTTGTATCTGTTCTCTCTCTGAATATGAGTCTTGTATCTGTTCTCTCTCTGAATATGAGTCTTGTATCTGTTCTCTCTCTGAATATGAGTCTTGTATCTGTTCTCTATCTGAATATGAGTCTTGTATCTGTTCTCTCTCTGAATATGAGTCTTGTATCTGTTCTCTATCTGAATATGAGTCTTGTATCTGTTCTCTCTGAATATGAGTCTTGTATCTGTTCTCTCTGAATATGAGTCTTGTATCTGTTCTCTCTGAATATGAGTCTTGTATCTGTTCTCTCTGAATATGAGTCTTTTATCTGTTCTCTCTGAATATGAGTCTTGTATCTGTTCTCTCTGAATATGAGTCTTGTATCTGTTCTCTCTGAATATGAGTCTTGTATCTGTTCTCTCTCTGAATATGAGTCTTTTATCTGTTCTCTCTGAATATGAGTCTTGTATCTGTTCTCTCTGAATATGAGTCTTGTATCTGTTCTCTCTGAATATGAGTCTTTTATCTGTTCTCTCTGAATATGAGTCTTGTATCTGTTCTCTCTCTGAATATGAGTCTTTTATCTGTTCTCTCTGAATATGAGTCTTGTATCTGTTCTCTCTCTGAATATGAGTCTTGTATCTGTTCTCTCTCTGAATATGAGTCTTGTATCTGTTCTCTCTGAATATGAGTCTTGTATCTGTTCTCTCTCTGAATATGAGTCTTGTATCTGTTCTCTCTCTGAATATGAGTCTTGTATCTGTTCTCTCTGAATATGAGTCTTGTATCTGTTCTCTCTGAATATGAGTCTTGTATCTGTTCTCTCTGAATATGAGTCTTGTATCTGTTCTCTCTCTGAATATGAGTCTTGTATCTGTTCTCTCTGAATATGAGTCTTGTATCTGTTCTCTCTGAATATGAGTCTTGTATCTGTTCTCTCTGAATATGAGTCTTGTGAGTCTTGTATCTGTTCTCTCTGAATATGAGTCTTGTATCAGTTCTCTCTGAATATGAGTCTTGTATCTGTTCTCTCTGAATATGAGTCTTGTATCTGTTCTCTCTGAATATGAGTCTTGTATCTGTTCTCTCTGAATATGAGTCTTGTATCTGTTCTCTCTGAATATGAGTCTTTTATCTGTTCTCTCTGAATATGAGTCTTTGAGTCTTGTATCTGTTCTCTCTGAATATGAGTCTTGTATCTGTTCTCTCTCTGAATATGAGTCTTGTATCTGTTCTCTCTGAATATGAGTCTTGTATCTGTTCTCTCTGAATATGAGTCTTGTATCTGTTCTCTCTCTGAATATGAGTCTTGTATCTGTTCTCTCTCTGAATATGAGTCTTGTATCTGTTCTCTCTGAATATGAGTCTTTTATCTGTTCTCTCTGAATATGAGTCTTGTATCTGTTCTCTCTGAATATGAGTCTTGTATCTGTTCTCTCTGAATATGAGTCTTTTATCTGTTCTCTCTGAATATGAGTCTTGTGAGTCTTGTATCTGTTCTCTCTGAATATGAGTCTTGTATCTGTTCTCTCTGAATATGAGTCTTGTATCTGTTCTCTCTGAATATGAGTCTTGTATCTGTTCTCTCTGAATATGAGTCTTGTATCTGTTCTCTCTCTGAATATGAGTCTTGTATCTGTTCTCTCTGAATATGAGTCTTGTATCTGTTCTCTCTGAATATGAGTCTTTTATCTGTTCTCTCTGAATATGAGTCTTGTGAGTCTTGTATCTGTTCTCTCTGAATATGAGTCTTGTATCAGTTCTCTCTGAATATGAGTCTTGTATCTGTTCTCTCTGAATATGAGTCTTGTATCTGTTCTCTCTGAATATGAGTCTTGTATCTGTTCTCTCTCTGAATATGAGTCTTTTATCTGTTCTCTCTGAATATGAGTCTTGTATCTGTTCTCTCTGAATATGAGTCTTGTATCTGTTCTCTCTGAATATGAGTCTTTTATCTGTTCTCTCTGAATATGAGTCTTGTATCTGTTCTCTCTGAATATGAGTCTTGTATCTGTTCTCTCTGAATATGAGTCTTGTATCTGTTCTCTCTCTGATATGAGTCTTTTATCTGTTCTCTCTGAATATGAGTCTTGTATCTGTTCTCTCTGAATATGAGTCTTTTATCTGTTCTCTCTGAATATGAGTCTTGTATCTGTTCTCTCTGAATATGAGTCTTGTATCTGTTCTCTCTCTGAATATGAGTCTTTTATCTGTTCTCTCTGAATATGAGTCTTGTATCTGTTCTCTCTGAATATGAGTCTTGTATCTGTTCTCTCTGAATATGAGTCTTGTATCTGTTCTCTCTGAATATGAGTCTTGTATCTGTTCTCTCTGAATATGAGTCTTGTATCTGTTCTCTCTGAATATGAGTCTTGTATCTGTTCTCTCTGAATATGAGTCTTGTATCTGTTCTCTCTGAATATGAGTCTTGTATCTGTTCTCTCTGAATATGAGTCTTTTATCTGTTCTCTCTGAATATGAGTCTTGTATCTGTTCTCTCTGAATATGAGTCTTGTATCTGTTCTCTCTCTGAATATGAGTCTTTTATCTGTTCTCTCTGAATATGAGTCTTGTATCTGTTCTCTCTGAATATGAGTCTTGTATCTGTTCTCTCTGAATATGAGTCTTTTATCTGTTCTCTCTGAATATGAGTCTTGTATCTGTTCTCTCTGAATATGAGTCTTGTATCTGTTCTCTCTGAATATGAGTCTTGTATCTGTTCTCTCTGAATATGAGTCTTGTATCTGTTCTCTCTGAATATGAGTCTTGTATCTGTTCTCTCTGAATATGAGTCTTGTATCAGTTCTCTCTGAATATGAGTCTTGTATCAGTTCTCTCTTAATATGAGTCTTGTATCTGTTCTCTCTGAATATGAGTCTTGTATCTGTTCTCTCTGAATATGAGTCTTGTATCTGTTCTCTCTGAATATGAGTCTTGTATCTGTTCTCTCTCTGAATATGAGTCTTGTATCTGTTCTCTCTGAATATGAGTCTTGTATCTGTTCTCTCTGAATATGAGTCTTGTATCTGTTCTCTCTGAATATGAGTCTTGTATCTGTTCTCTCTGAATATGAGTCTTGTATCTGTTCTCTCTGAATATGAGTCTTGTATCTGTTCTCTCTCTGAATATGAGTCTTGTATCTGTTCTCTCTGAATATGAGTCTTGTATCTGTTCTCTCTCTGAATATGAGTCTTGTATCTGTTCTCTCTGAATATGAGTCTTGTATCTGTTCTCTCTGAATATGAGTCTTGTATCTGTTCTCTCTGAATATGAGTCTTGTATCTGTTCTCTCTGAATATGAGTCTTGTATCTGTTCTCTCTGAATATGAGTCTTGTATCTGTTCTCTCTGAATATGAGTCTTGTATCTGTTCTCTCTGAATATGAGTCTTTTATCTGTTCTCTCTGAATATGAGTCTTGTATCTGTTCTCTCTGAATATGAGTCTTGTATCTGTTCTCTCTGAATATGAGTCTTGTATCTGTTCTCTCTGAATATGAGTCTTGTATCTGTTCTCTCTGAATATGAGTCTTGTATCTGTTCTCTCTCTGAATATGAGTCTTGTATCTCTTCTCTCTCTGAATATGAGTCTTTTATCTGTTCTCTCTGAATATGAGTCTTGTATCTGTTCTCTCTGAATATGAGTCTTGTATCTGTTCTCTCTGAATATGAGTCTTGTATCTGTTCTCTCTGAATATGAGTCTTGTATCTGTTCTCTCTGAATATGAGTCTTTTATCTGTTCTCTCTGAATATGAGTCTTGTATCTGTTCTCTCTCTGAATATGAGTCTTTTATCTGTTCTCTCTGAATATGAGTCTTGTATCTGTTCTCTCTCTGAATATGAGTCTTGTATCTGTTCTCTCTCTGAATTTGAGTCTTCTGAAGAAACAGGACATTTCTGACCAAATCAAATATCAAGCTGTTATTTTGTATAACTTGCAGTTCATTGATTGAGTCTCACCTGCAACGATTCCCTCTGGTGGGTTCAGCGTCAGCTCTGAAACACACATGTTAGCATCACGTTAGCACCACGTTAGCACCACGTTAGCATCACGTTAGCACCACGTTAGCATCACGTTAGCACCACGTTAGCATCAAGACCTTTCATTGAACTCAGAACGATAAGTATCCTGCAGGTATTTAAATCAGAAGTGATGTGCTCGTCCTGCAGCAGGAAGCGTACCGCAGACAAGAAGGCCGAAGTCAGAGAAATAAAGCCAGCACACATTAATAACCATAGAAACAGGTGCTCACCCAGGGTGAGACTGATAGGTGCTCACCCAGGGTGAAACTGATAGGTGCTCACCCAGGGTGAAACTGATAGGTGCTCACCCTGGGTGAAACTGATAGGTGCTCACCCTGGGTGAAACTGAGAGGTGCTCACCCAGGGTGAGACTGATAGGTGCTCACCCAGGGTGAGACTGATAGGTGCTCACCCTGGGTGAAACTGAGAGGTGCTCACCCAGGGTGAAACTGATAGGTGCTCACCCTGGGTGAGACTGATAGGTGCTCACCCTGGGTGAAACTGAGAGGTGCTCACCCAGGGTGAAACTGAGAGGTGCTCACCCAGGGTGAAACTGAGAGGTGCTCACCCAGGGTGAAACTGAGAGGTGCTCACCCAGGGTGAAACTGATAGGTGCTCACCCTGGGTGAAACTGATAGGTGCTCACCCTGGGTGAAACTGAGAGGTGCTCACCCAGGGTGAAACTGAGAGGTGCTCACCCAGGGTGAAACTGATAGGTGCTCACCCAGGGTGAAACTGAGAGGTGCTCACCCAGGGTGAAACTGAGAGGTGCTCACCCTGGGTGAAACTGAGAGGTGCTCACCCTGGGTGAGACTGATAGAAATAAGCGGCAGCCTGTATAGATCAAATACATCAGTATTAAATATGACTTGTTAAAGATGCTAGCTTCAGTTAGATGTGGCTGCTGTCCTGACTTTCACTCTGTTCCCAAGGTGCTGGCACTTATCGGAAAACAGCTGAGTATTTGCATTGTTGTTGTTAGCACCTGGTTAGCTAGCTGCGCTAACGGTTAGAAGCCGTTTCTCAGACGAGGAGAGGGAGCTCGGTGCTGTCGGGCTGAGAGCTGCAGCTCAGAGCGGTGAGGGACTCTGTGAAACATCCAGAGACAGAAAACCTGCTTCCAGTTTCATCTGGTGTTGAGATCCAGAGATCTCTGAAGCGCTCTCAAAGGGCACGAGGTCGATGCTTTCACTTCAATGTTTACAATCATCTTCCCAGGGGGGCATGCCCCCGGACCCCCTAGAGGAGGTGAGGACCCCCCAGAGGAGGTGAGGACCCCCTAGAGGAGGTGAGGACCCCCTAAAGGAGGTGAGGACCCCCGTAGAGGAGGTGAGGACCCTCGTAGAGGAGGTGAGGACCCCCCTAGAGGAGGTGAGGACCCCCTAAAGGAGGTGAGGACCCCCGTAGAGGAGGTGAGGACCCCCGTAGAGGAGGTGAGGACCCCCTAGAGGAGGTGAGGACCCCCCTAGAGGAGGTGAGGACCCCCCAGAGGAGGTGAGGACCCCCCAGAGGAGGTGAGGACCCCCCAGAGGAGGTGAGGACCCCCCTAACATATCACTTCACCTCTGCTTCCACCTATATGCCGTGTTTCATGCTGTGAGCTGATTATCGAGCCTTCATTGTAGGAGTCGCGGGTTCACTGTGTGTGTGTACTGTACACTGTGTGTGTGTGTACTGTACACTGTGTGTGTGTGTGTACTGTACACTGTGTGTGTGTGTACTGTACACTGTGTGTGTGTGTGTACTGTACACTATGTGTGTGCTGTACACTGTGTGTGTGTGTGTGTGCTGTACACTGTGTGTGTGTGTACTGTACACTGTGTGTGTGTGTGTGTACTGTACACTGTGTGTGTGCTGTACACTGTGTGTGTGTGTGTACTGTACACTGTGTGTGTGTGTGTGTACTGTACACTGTGTGTGTGTGTGTGTACTGTACACTGTGTGTGTGTACTGTACACTGTGTGTGTGTGTGTGTGTACTGTACACTGTGTGTGTGTGTACTGTACACTGTGTGTGTGTACTGTACACTGTGTGTGTGTGTGTGTACTGTACACTGTGTGTGTGTGTACTGTACACTGTGTGTGTGTGTGTACTGTACACTGTGTGTGTGTGTACTTTACACTGTGTGTGTGTGTGTGTACTGTACACTGTGTGTGTGTACTGTACACTGTGTGTGTGTGTGTGTGTGTGCTGTACACTGTGTGTGTGTGTACTGTACACTGTGTGTGTGTGTACTGTACACTATGTGTGTACTGTACACTGTGTTTGTGCTTTCTTCGGTTCACCAACAAAAAACTCACTCCAAGCTGAATTCAAAGGTTGGCAGCCCTGACTAAAGTACGAGATATGAGTACTTGTACTAAAGTACTAGATATGAGTGCTTGTACTTGTACTAAAGTACTAGATATGAGTGCTTGTACTTGTACTAAAGTACTAGATATGAGTGCTTGTACTTGTACTAAAGTACTAGATATGAGTGCTTGTACTTGTACTAAAGTACGAGATATGAGTGCTTGTACTTGTACTAAAGTACTAGATATGAGTGCTTGTACTTGTACTAAAGTACTAGATATGAGTGCTTGTACTTGTACTAAAGTACGAGATATGAGTGCTTGTACTTGTACTAAAGTACTAGATATGAGTGCTTGTACTTGTACTAAAGTACGAGATATGAGTGCTTGTACTTGTACTAAAGTACGAGATATGAGTGCTTGTACTAAAGTACTATGAGTGCTCGTATAATGCGTGTCAGCGATGAAACAGCGGGAGGAGAGGAGCTCCAACCCGCGCTGAGAGCCGGGGAAAGCGCTAAATAAATCAAATGCATTATTGTTATTAAATCCGTAGGGTTAGCGGTTAGCAGCTAGCTGCTAGCTGCTAGCGGTTAGCTGCTAGCTGCTAGCTGTTAGCTGTTAGCGGTTAGCGGTTAGCTGCTAGCGGTTAGCTGCTAGCTCAGCGGTCTAGCAGTGACGTGTTAAAGCCCTCACTCACGTCTGTACTCCGCCATGAGCCTCTTCAGCGCGGTGCCGGCCATCAGGGTCTCTTCTCGCTCTCGCAGCTCCGGAAGGAACAGAAAGATCAGCTCCGAGGTGCGCGATCAGCTCAGCAAAACAACAGTTTGACGGATGAGTCGCGCGGGCTCAGCTTCCTGTTGTCGCCGTGAGTCTCCGCTCACAGCGCCGCTCACAGCGCCCCTGCAGGCACAGCGCTGCTGGTACAGGTAGATTCAAGCTTCATGTGTTCAGGCTCCTCCAACAGAGCAGCACCAGAGCACAGATACAACAGCGCAGGACAATCACATGTAATAGAATAGAAAGTGCAGAACAGTCTGGACAGGAATTGGAATATTGATATATGTGAGTGGCAACATGTGATGGATGGGCAGGCGTGTGGCGGTATGGGGTCAGCGTGGTCTCTTAAGAGCCCCGAGCCTGTGTTTCAGGTTTCAGGCTCGAAAATGACATTCCCTGAACAAATGATATCTTCCCTTCGCAAAGGGTTAAATTAATAATATTTGTTGTCAAAGTAAGGATGAACCCGTGAGCTGGATGTAGAAGAGTCAGAATCAATATAGATGTTTTTTATTTTAAAGTAAATTCAGATTGAACATGGTAAAAATCTGTAAATTATAGTGTGTGTCCAAAAAATATGTTGTACTTATAGTGAAAACTAACCTTGGATGATGGGTTAGAAGACTAAGAGCTTCAGGAATCCAAAGTACGACAGATAGTAAGTGCCCTGTATCAAGATCGATGCAAAACACGTGACCTTTGACCTTTTTAGAGGTTTAGCAAGAAAACCCTCTTCTGGGGTCATTGGGGTGGATTTTCCTTATCTCTGGCCCCCTTGCTGGATTTTGACATGTGACATCTCTTCCTGACCGCCAGAGCCAATGGAATCGAGGGGAACTCCCACATAGTCCTTATTTGGTAATGTGTGTATGTTAGACTGCCGCAGAGCCAAGACCGGAAGCAGCAGTCTTTAGCAGCTAACTTCTGCTCTCCGATTTTTACATTAAAATGGAATTATAGATTATAAATGAAATCATTTTTTTATACAGAGACGTTAAAAACCTGTGGATTAACCGATTCAGCCGCGTTGTTTCTCGTTGTAATGCCATTGAACACGTCTTTTGATCAGATGGACAGCTACGGTGAGACATCTCCCTAGAAGCTCCGTAAAGGTACGTGTTGTGATGACTGTGTTTGCTTCCCCTGTCAGAGTCCGGATCGCTCAGTGATGATACTATATACCTACATAATCTGTGGAACCTCAGCTTTAATCGGATATCTCGTCTGTGCGGCTACGATGAGTAATAAGAGTATCTTTATCTTGAGTTCTGTGACAAAGTCCGTTAGCATTTTTCGATCAGGGGTCATTTCGATGCTTCTTATGAGACTTGTGTTTTGTTTTGGTAAAAATGGTTTGTATCGTCAGTTAGCTGAGATTATTCCCGTTAATCTGGTGTAACGCATTAATAGGTTCTTAAATATTACGATGCCCTTTCGATAGAGCGGCTCACATATCATAAGTACCCTGTTTCAAGATTGATGCAAAACAAGTGACCTTTGACCTTTTTAGAGAGATTTAGCACAAAAACCTCTTCTGGGGTCATTTGGCCTCTCTCTGGCCCCCCTTGGTCGATGTTGAAGATTTAACCGTCAGAGCCAATGGAATCGATACGATATACTTTATTGTCCCCGTAAGGAAATTTGTTCTGGACTCCGTCGATTAAATCGAGGGGAGGTTCCACATACACACACATTACCAAATAAGGAGTGATGCGAAGCCAACACCGGAAGCTGCGATACACTCTGGTGGCTACCATTTAGTGCTGCGTACCTGGACTCACATTCAGGTCCAGACTCAAGTCCAGAGGTTCAGGTTCAGGTCCGGACTCAAGTCCAGAGGTTCAGGTTCAGGTCCGGACTCAAGTCCAGAGGTTCAGGTTCAGGTCCGGACTCAAGTCCAGAGGTTCAGGTTCAGGTCCGGACTCAAGTCCAGAGGTTCAGGTTCAGGTCCGGACTCAAGTCCAGAGGTTCAGGTTCAGGTCCGGACTCAAGTCCAGAGGTTCAGGTTCAGGTCCGGACTTATAAGACACACCAGGGAAACTCACGACAGGGGGGAAAAACATGACAAGGAGAACAGCAACACACCCACTACCAGACGTACAAAACTAAAAACGTGACATAACACAAGAATCAGGACAGTAATTACTTTTAATAATACTGTAAATACTTCACGGCAGTTCCGGATGTTGTAATACAGATGTAGCGCTTCGTTTCAGACGCCTACCCGTGCGGGTCCGTGATCGGCACGGGGTGGGCCCCTGCTGATAAGGTAAACCCCCCCCGCAGGACTTGAAACGCCCCCTTGATAAATACATTTAATTATAATGAAACCAGCTGCAATGGATCATGGATCCACCAGGGGGAGCCGTGAAAAGCTGCCACACTGGAACTCATGTGAAATAAACAGCTGAGCTACAGGGATCTGATATAGCGGATATTTGTTAAGATCCATATATGTCACGGATAGGATCATATTCTGTGCTTAAGTAAGAGACATGTAATCATTTACTAAACATCACCATGTTTTTATTTAACAAAATAATGTTTAATTCACGTAGGCGTAAGTACAAAACCATCGCTATGTTTTTAGATCAGGAAATGCATCCAGGGTCAAACAAACGATGTTCGATCGTCATCCTCGCATTCATTTAATGTATCATATGTTCGCGAGTTGAAATGAATGCACTACATTTAATCCACGTGAGTTTACAACAACGACAATAATCGCTTTGTTTTTATATCACATCCGACCGGGGGAAACTGCAGCGGCTCTCACTACCGATCACCCTAATCCCACGGGCAAACAATAATATGTACAGTGTTCATAGTTTACTGTATTATTAGTGTCTAATATCACTGCTATAATAATCACACATTGAGTTGTTGAAATCAGACCGTCTGAATGAAACGGCAGCTCTCAGGTGATCAGCTGTGTGTTTACCAGTGTGGACTAACGTGTTACAAACTAACGCTTTACTGTAACGCAACTACCACTTGCCGTAACTAATAACGTTACTAGTTACCTATTCCCATTCAGTAACGCCGTTATAGTGACTGACATTTAAATGGGTGCGTTACTGCGTTACATGATGTGATGGAACTGAACCGAATCTCGCTGCGGATGTAGTTTACAGGCGAACGCAGCGATGTCCTCTCACAGCACCATGGAACAGTGAAAGTGACCAGAGAGGAGTGATGATTGGTTAACGCGGGGTAACATTTCAGGGTAAGCCAATCAGAGACAGGGTTGGGCGGGTCTTGCCTTATGGGGAAAATACACAGACACACAAACACTTGCTAACACACACACGGCAACGCTCAGCACACACACACACACACTATGGCAGATGCAAGTATCAGCGAGAGCAGCAGCGCATTTACAACTTGGAGATATAACCACTATTTTCAATTTGTGGGGATAAAGGACGCACACAATATTATGGTAAAATGTAAACTGTGTGCACGACAGAAAGCATCGTCCACATCGAATAACAGCAATGCCAATCTCCGGGAGCACCTAACGAATGTACACGAGGCTATAAAACTAGTCGCCAAAGACCCCACCGTCTCAACCAGCGGCAGTGACCCAGACGGAGCAACATCTAAACAGCCAACAAACGATCTTTTGAAATCGCCACATGTCACCCAGAGTCCACTAAACGGATTGATTGCTGAAAATAGTTTGTTTGTCTTCAGTCTGAGTTTATTATTTATCGAATTGTTCCACTGCCAACATAGTGTAGTTGTTGTTAATGTGTACACTGTGGTGATTGACATTATTCACCCACGGATCTATGGGTTGTTCTGCACGGACTTCCTGTTTCCGCCGGTCTTCGCTTCCCGGGAATGAAGTTGTGTACGATGGTTTTCAGATGCTAAATAAAAGTCTAGCTCGTACCTCTGATACCCCGCCTCCGACTCCCGTCTCTCGGCACCACAACACCGCCAACAGAGTGTCGTTGTTTTTCAAATCAAGTTTTATTTATAAGCGATGTCTGGTGGAGCCAAAGTGCCGTACATATAATAACAATAGCCTACAGTCGAGACGCTTTACAGCAAATACAACAGCACACATTATTTCATATTGCACAACTTAGAACTTGATTGTTGAGGCTACGATAAAGATGCCTGCTTTATTGCACAGATTACAGGTACTGAGCCAACGACATGCGGTTTAGCTTCTAACGGCGCAACAAGCGGAGAAGTGGAAAGTGATGTACACGATCTACAGAATAACATAAAGAATGAATTGAATGATGAACAAACAGTGAGCTTGGGTATCTCAATCTTTATTTCTTTATATAGCACATTTAAAACAACCTTCGGCTGACCCAAGTGCTGTACAGGGCAGGCAGTAACTCCAACAGTGAATAGCCCAATGCGAGTACGATAATACAAACAATAATTAAAAACATAATAAAAAGCACAATAACTGGAAACATATAAATAAATAAAAAAACACAAACAAATATAAAAATGCAATGCTCAACTCGAATTAAAAGCCAGCGCAAAGAGGTGGGTTTTTAGCTGGGATTTAAAAAGTTCAATCGACTCAACAGTCCGGATATGTGCTGGGAGGCTGTTCCACAGTCTGGGGTATGAATACACTAGCAGCCTGTGAGCAGTGGGTATGCATATGCTAAGATATATAAAGTATGAAAATGGTAAGCAGTATAGTATAAAATATATGGATATTAATTTCATGATATGTGAATGGAAGTGGCGACGTAAAACTGACACAAAACAACAACAAACAAATCTTCTGAGAAGCATGCTGCCTGTGCCGTATGCTGCAAACCCCCCCCCCTGCTGTGATCTCCCAACCCCCAGTCTGTAGGTTTGTGTTCGCATGTTTCAGTGTTCATTTTGGCAGCTGTTTTTGATTTAGTCTTTAGACGAAAATGGTTATTAGTTTTAGTCACATTTTAGTCATTCCTATCCTTCGTAGTTTCAGTCAACTTTTAGTCAAAATGTGTCTCTATACTCTCTGAACGCTCCGTCCCCGGGAGATCTCTGTGTCCGCTGCAGCGAGTCTGTTAGGCCCCGCCCCCCGCACACAGAGAGAAAGTTAGGCCCCGCCCCCCGCACACAGAGAGAAAGTTAGGCCCCGCCCCCCGCACACAGAGAGAAAGTTAGGCCCCGCCCCCCGCACACAGAGAGAAAGTTAGGCCCCGCCCCCCGCACACAGAGAGAAAGTTAGGCCCCGCCCCCCGCACACAGAGAGACGCAGGGAGATCGCTCTTCTGGAGTGAAGAGAGCGGAAATAATGATATTGCAAGTTAGAAACGTAAGATGCATTTTGACAGATGTTATGCTGTGTTCGTTATTCTCGCGTCCAGGTAAGAAGCTTAAAAAGGAGACTAAATGGAGTCTCTGAGAAGGTTCAAAATTGGCACTTTAATTCATAAAAAGCGTGGTAATGTTACAAGCAGGATATAGTCCGAACAGAGATACAGCTGTGGTTCTGGCTCTGGTCGTGAAGAAAGAGGCCGTCCCCTCAGGTCGCGCTGCTATATATCCTCTGCTGGCTCCTCCCTGCAGGGCCGGCTCTCCACATTTCAATGTCCGTTGTGACGCATATCAGAGGATACAGACATTGTACACTCAATATATATCTAAACACGCCTTTTCTCCTCCTTAACTCTTTCATGACTTTTCATTTAACACATTCTAAACGCTGTAATCAATACTCCTAAGAATACAGGAAATACTTCACAGCAGTTTGGTTTCCGGTCGGTCTGAATGTTGTCTCATGCTACCCACATCTGTAAACAATAACGTACTCAAATAAACCGTACCTTATCCAACAATAATAATATCTCGACGTCTATAGTTGTAGTGTTGAAATCAGTAGGTTTCGCTGTGCAACATCATATCATATCGCTGCTAAATTCACCTCTATAGGAAATGCTATATTAGCCTCATGCTAACCGGAGATGAAGGATTTTCAGAATAAAAGCTTAACAAGTTCTTGTCCACAAGAACTTCTGGTTTTTCAGTATAAAACAGCATTTAAACTGACTGTGTGTTTACGGTGCACTATGCTCTCAAAACATTGATTTTAATTTCTAACAGTCCCTCCTTACACACCTCAAAGGTGTGTATAATACTGAAATCAATGAGTTCTTCATCTGAACTCTGCATAGTACATAACTCATCAAAAACATACAATAAAATGGAATGGTTTTAATATCAACTTTAGAAAAATACAAAAATACTTTGACTGTTCAAACATAAAAGTGTTCCCTTGTGCATACTTCTAGTGTTAACATTCAATACGGTTCTTCAGAACAGCAGCAATGGCTCGGGATCAGAACATTTCTTCCTTTCACAGAAACCGTTCCCACACCACGCTCAGTGTTCAGGCGCTTGTTTTTACAAAGTGAAAAGAAACGACCCATTTTAGAATATCAATGATCCATACAACATGTGATCCATCATTTTAGAACAGTATGGCTAATAAGGAATAAAATAAAATATCTTGTACCAGTTTAATGTAATAATAAAAAATAAAAATACACCATCTTGGAATTGTATAGGACGTGGCGGCTCAATCCCCCGTTACATTTGAGTCGCCGAGAGGCTAAACTTGGCTTAAAACTGTGACGCGTTTTCGAAAAGAAAGTCCATGTTGAAACAATATAGTTGTAAGGATATTTAATCAACAAAATCAAAACATAGTAACTATGGACAAAAACGGTCAACAGAAAAAATGACAGCACAAGCTCACCCTCTGTCACGTGCACTCGACATCAACCAGGTGACTTATATAACCAAACCACACCCAGGTGACAATTACCGGAAGTGCTCAACAAGAAAATAAAGGTGACGTAAATAATAATGATAATACAAATAATGAACTTGAGCCAAGTCGTGTTATGGCACCTACACTACCGGCCCCTAATTATCATTTCGCAAAATTGTAATTACTATAATAAATGACAACACACACAAAAAATATACGTTCAGATCTCTTCCTTGGATTATTTGTTCAGAGTTTATATGTTGCAGTCTTTTTGGAAGAGTGATCATCTTTTCTCACTCATCAGTATCAGTAAAAATGATTCGGTTTGTGTGTGCAGGGGGTAGGAGACAAAATAAAATAGGCAAAAATAGTCCATTTAGACGTGGCAAAAGTCCTCTGACTCCTGAAGAAGGCCAACTTTGTTGATTGGTCTGCTCAGGAAACCAGTCTTGGTCTTGATCCGAAGCGTACGCACGAGTCCCTTTTTGTCAACGATGGTCTCAGCAACTTTTCCAGTAAGCCAGGAGTTCCGAGGCGCTGAGTCATCCATAATGATCACGATGTCTCCTGGTGTGAAGTTGCGTCTGATTTTTGACCATTTCTGTCGTTCTTGACGTAGGGGAAGATATTCTTTAATCCACCTTTTCCAGAATAAATCTGACATATACTGAACTTGTCTCCACCTGCGGCGAGCGTAAATGTCTTCCTTTTGAAACAGTCCTGGTGGCAGGGATGGTCTTGTCTTAAGGAGCAAAAGATGATTCGGTGTCAGTGCTTCTAGGTCGTTTAGATCTGTAGAAGCTCTGGTGATTGGACGGCTATTGAGAATAGCTTCTGCTTCACATAAGACTGTGTTAAGTCCCTCTTCGTCGAGACTTTGTACATTCAGAGTGGAATTGAGAACCTTTCGTACTGATCTGATTAATCTTTCCCAAACACCTCCATGATGTGAGCCAGCTGGGGGATGGAAGATCCAACGAATTCCTTTCTGGAGAAGTGTATTGTGGATCTGACCTTGATTCCAACTTTCAATTGCCTCCTTCAACTCGCGTTCGGATCCTACAAAATTAGTGCCATTGTCAGATCTGAGTTCTTTGACTTGACCACGTCTAGCTATAAAGCGCCGTAGCGCATTGATGAATGAATCAGTGTCAAGAGATGATGCCATTTCAAGGTGAATTGCTCTTATTGCTAAGCATGTGAAAATGACGCCATAACGTTTCACAATGCTCCTTCCACGCTTCACTCCAAAGGGTCCGAAATAATCAACTCCAACATATGTGAATGGAGGTTCATCAGGAGAGACTCTATCCAGGGGCAAATCCGCCATCTGTTGTTGTCCAGGAGTAGCATTTATACGCCTGCAGACTACGCATTTCGACAACGTTCTTCTTATTGCTACGGTAGCTCCAGGAATCCAATATTGTTGGCGTAGTCGGGATAACATATGGTTGCGACCACCATGACCCACTTCTTCATGAACATTTCGCAGAATAAGATCGGCAATGTGAAAGTCTTTAGCCACTATGACAGGATGTTTCATATCCTCCGGCATTGCTGCCCGGCTAAGTCGTCCACCAACCCGTAACACATTATCTCCCAGGATGGGGTTGAGTTTATGAAGGTGGCTGGTTCTCTTGACGTTTATCCCCTTTCTCAGATTTGAGATTTCATCGGTGTACCTCTTTCTTTGGCAAAAACGGATTACCTCTATTTCAGCGTTTGCCAGTTCTTCAACTGTGAGACCATTGTTTTCTTGCCTGTTGAGATTCCCTCTCTCCTTCTGTGGTAGACCTCTTTGATGTATGTTATCTGGAATTAGTTGAGGAAGAACAACACTTGTTTGGTTTCTCTTTCTGCTGCGATACAAAAGCAGCCTTTTAAGTCTGAGCATCCATGCTACTGCCTTTTTCAAACCATTCCAAGAGGAAAAGTGATGGATTAATTGGTTGACAGGATCCATTTCCTCTGACATGATCTGAGTAGTGTTAACGGTTATGCTCCTGACTTCAGAGTCCTTTAGGGAGATTACTTTCAATCCATCAGGGTGTTGGGGCCACTCATCTTGAGGTCGAAGTAAAAACTGAGGTCCGGACAACCATATTTTACAGTCGAACCTCGTGAAGCCATGTCTGCTGGATTGTCTATGGTGTTAACATATCTCCACTGTAGTGCATTTGATACTTTGGCAATTTCCGAAACTCTATTGGCCACAAAAGTTCTGAACCTTGAGGTGTTGTTGTTGATGTATTTGAGTACGGAAGTGCTGTCTGTCCAAAATACAGAATCTGATAGTTCCACCTGTAGCTCCCTTCTTAACATGGTGTCTATTCGGCTTGCCATAGTAGCGGCAGTCAGCTCCATGCGAGGGATAGTGGCTGGTTTTAACGGAGCCACTCTTGCTTTTCCCATTACGAATCCACAGTGTGAATGGCCGGAGTTGTTCTGCAGAAACAGGTAACTTACAGTTCCATAACCCTCTTCGCAAGCGTCAGCGAAATGATGCATTTGAGCAGGTGACACCGTTCCAAAGTCGGTAGGTTTGAAGCTTCTGTCAACCTTGAAGTCTTCCAGTTTATGAAGGTCTTGGGTCCAACTCATCCACTCCTGTGAGATAGATTCTGGTCATTTGTCATCCCAGCCAAGCTTTCTCCTACACAAATCTTGCAGGATCTTTTTTGCAGTGAGGACAACTGGTGCCAATATTCCAAGGGGATCATACACTGAACTGACGCTTGAGAGAATCCCCCTTCTTGTGAGCGGCCTATCTTTCAAGATGATTTTGAACTTGAAGACGTCAGACTGAACGCACCATTGTACACCCAGCACTCTCTCCACTGGAAGATTGACATGGTCCAAATCCAGATGTTTTATTTCCTTTGCTCTTTCCATTTCAGGTATTGCAGCCAACACATGCCGACTGTTACTTATCCATTTTGTTAGTAGAAAGCCTCCCTTGGAACAAATGGCTCGTGGTTCATGATAAAGGGCTGTTGCCTCTTCTTCTGAAGCTGTTGAAGTGAGGCAGTCGTCTACGTAAAAAATATTCATAATTGCATTTATGGCTTGAGGGCTGAACTGTTCTAGAATGTCTTCAGCGCATTTCCTAAGGGCAAAATTTGCACAGCTTGGGGATGAGGTTGCTCCGAAGAGATGCACGGTCATTCTATATTCCACCAGGTTCTGACTGCAGTCTCCATCAGGCCGCCAGAGGAACCGTAAGAAGTCACGGTCTTCACTTGGAACTTTCACTTGGTGAAACATGGCTTCGATGTCTGCAGTGATGACAACAGGATCTTTACGGAATCTTGACAACACTCCCAGCAAGGTGCCAGTCAGATCCGGCCCCTGGAAGAGCTGAGAATTTAGTGAAACTCCCCGAAATGTTGCTCCACAGTCAAACACCACTCGAAGTTTGTTCTTTTGTGGATGCAAAACTCCGTGATGTGGTAGATACCATTTTTTGCCGTCTCTACGTTCCAAGACATGATCCGGGACTTTCTCTGCGTGGCCTTTAGATATCATCTCAGACATAAAGTTGGTATAATCAGAATGTAAGGAAGGATCTCTCTTAAATCTTCTTTTAAGGTTCAGAGTGCGTTGCTCAGCAACACCTTTATTGTCGGGCATGCATATTTGCTTTTCTCTAAATGGTAATCCAATAGAATAATGTCCATTGACTAGGTGGGCAGATTTTGAAACCAGATCCAAGAACTGTTGGTCTTCCCTGGAAGGTTCCTGGTTGTCTCTCCCACATTCGGGAAAGTCAGTCTTAAATTGCTGTTCCCACAGCTTGTCGAGTTGCACAACTGATGTTCTGTTTACACTTATTGAAGTTTTGTCCTGAGTATCATCAGGACATCCTCCTAATGGTCCATTAACAGTCCATCCGAGCATGGTTTTTACGGCGGAAAGGTCCATCCCCCACACTCCTGATTACCTCAATTGGTTCAAGGGCTTTTGGAACATCTGACCCAATCAGCAACTCAATTTCAGCATCAATTTCAGGTAGATAAACATCCCTCAAATGCAACCATCGATTGATGTCGTTTTGACGTGGAATGTTTCCTTTGTGCACGGGCATAGTCTTCTGAGTATATGTGCCGGGTAGATCACAAAAGTCGCTGTTATCCAGTCCTGCAACCTCTAGGCCTGACACAATGCTGGTTTCAACGACCTTCCTTTGACCCATAGTTCTCAGCAGAATGTTTGACCTTCTTCCTTGGAGGTTAAGTTTGTTCATAAGCCCTAATGTGCAAAACGAAGCAGTGCTGCCTGGGTCAAGAAATGCATAGGTATGCACTGTTGTGTTTCCCTTTTTAGCTTTAACTTGGACTGGTGCTATGCAGAGTTTGCACCCATCTTCATCGGCCCCAGTAAGGCCACCTGTCTGAATTGAGGCGTCAGCAGTGTTTGCAGATGCTTCTTCCATTTCCTCCTGCTCATTTTCCATTTCCTTCCTTTGTTGGTAGATGTGCATTCTGGGATGATTTAGATTGCATATGTTGCACCTCATTCGTTTCTTGCAGTCTCTACTTACGTGTCCTTTACACAGGCAGCCAAAACAAAGACCATTTTCTTTAAGAAATGTGATTTTTTCATGATGTGTCCTCCTTCCTAACTGTGGACACATCTCCAGAGCATGTTCAAATCTACAATACAAGCAGGTTTTCACAGCAGACAAAATCCCTTTGTCTACAGTGCTTCCGTCATATTTATTTTCTGTAACTTTCACATCGGTTGCAAAGATGCTTCCTTTTGGACGAGGCTGTGGCCTTCTTATGTCTTTGCTTACGGGAGGGGGGTCTTTAATGTCCCCAAATATGGGATCTGTAGCAATTTTTACTTGCTACAGGAAGGCAGCTCTTTGGTGTCGTTTCTCCTGGATGTCACGTGCTACAGTTCTCCATAAATCCCTCAGCCTGTATGGAAGTTTCTTTAAAATGGCTAGCATGTTTGCTGGAATGTTGAGCTCAAACATGTCGTTTACATCTTCCATCGCATTGCATCATCCTCTAAGGTAGACCGTGTATGCCCGTGGAGCCCTTGTGTCCTCAGCCCTTTTTTATTTTATTTTATGTTCATTGCCAAAGTTCTGTTGCAGTAACCGTTTGGCCTTTCTGAATCCACTGTCTGATGCCATATGTTGGCAACTCCGTACAAGGACTCTGGCAGTCCTGTTGTATATTGCTCCAGGTAGTAGAGGCAGTCTCTGGGGTTATTGTTTTCAATATTAAATTCAAAAGATCTCACAAATGTTTGGTACTGAAGTGGGTCACCATTAAACACTGGAATGTCTTTCTTGGGCATGGATGATAGACACTGTTGCTGGATTAATAAAGCGGTTATTTCATTTTGTTTTTCCATGACTGAAAATATATTGCACGTGTCACTGTTGCTTGTGGCAGTTACTGGATGTGGAGATGCTACCTGTAGATGTTCATCTAGATTCCTGATGCCTGCATTGGGTGTTAGGGGAGCTGGATCGATGTTAGTGACAGCTCTGTCTGTGGTGGTTATGATTGGTTGTTTTAATGGTACAAACTGTATTTCCCTTTGTCCCGTTTCAAAATATGACTGCATGCCATTGGATGATATAGAACAATTGGCTGATCCCCTGGGGGCTGCTAACACTTTCATTTTTGCAATGGTGGCAGCAATGTTTCCTTCTAATTCCATTTGCTCCTTTTGCCTCCTCAACTCCTGCTCCTGTGCTTCCAGGACATGTTTGTCCTTTAGGAGTTTTTGGAGTACTTTCATGGCTGCCTCTTCGGCCTCAGCTTTTATGTGTGCAGATGCGGTGCTGGAAACTTTTGATCTTGAGCTTTGGCTGCTTTTTCTGCTACCAATGTTTGATATGCGGTCACCAGGTTGTATATCATCTTGTGTGCTTGATGTAGCCTTCATGTTTGACGGGGGAAAGAGAACGTCCTGCTGAGCCTCGGTGTGCTCGAATTGCTCCTTTACATCGGCGGGTGCCTCGTCTGGTAGAATGAGAGGAATATCTGTGTTTGCAGCGATTGGTTCATTGACAGTCACGTGACCCGTTTGCAGAAAGGGCCTCCTCCCGGTTTCCAAGAGCCATTGTTGTACATCCTCCATAAAATCATTGTTATGTTTTGTTATTTGTTGAAACCAGTAATTTTGTATTTCCAGGACGTCTTCGGAAAGCAACATGATAACTGATTCATGTGCTGTTTTTGCATTTTCATATTGATGAATTAATTTGTCCAGTTTGAGTCTAACATCCGTTGCATTTTCATCATTTTTTATTAGATGTTTGATTTCCTGTGTGCGTCCTTTAATCTCCTGCACGTTTGACTGACATTCTTTTTGTAGTTGTTCAATTTTGTAAGCCAAGGCTTTACTAGTAAGCTTGGCAGCCCTTTTTCCCATTTCACCGTTTGTGTCACTCATATTTGATGCAATATGTGTGGTGCCTTAGCATTTCAAGTAACACGACAGTGTTCACTGGTATGAAACTTAAACCAGCGGGGCCCGGCCGCCACAGCAAAACAAACAATTCGAAAACTTCCGCCGCTCATGGCATAACAAGCACGCACAACAAAAGCCAAAGTCCCCAATGGACAAACGGTCACGCTTCCCAAACTGTGTCCAGCAAAAAATACACAAGAAAGGAAATAATCGTGCCTACCGCTTTTAGCTTGTTGTGCGCTGCAGTCAATGAGTGTCCATAAGTGAGTCCTCGTGGCTACTCCAATCCATATCAGGGAAAAGGATCCAAAGGTAGGCTACAAAATGTTAAGTCCGTTATCCGAAGCATCCAAGCGATCCGTAAGCTTAGGAAGTCAGCCGGTCCGTCCAGTTCGGTCTCTGATGGGAATCACCGGCGTTTTTTCTGTTGACTTAACGTGGCGGCTCAATCCCCCGTTACATTTGAGTCGCCGAGAGGCTAAACTTGGCTTAAAACTGTAACGCGTTTTCGAAAAGAAAGTCCATGTTGAAACAATATAGTTGTAAGGATATTTAATCAACAAAATCAAAACATAGTAACTATGGACAAAAACGGTCAACAGAAAAAATGACAGCACAAGCTCACCCTCTGTCACGTGCACTCGACATCAACCAGGTGACTTATATAACCAAACCACACCCAGGTGACAATTACCGGAAGTGCTCAACAAGAAAATAAAGGTGACGTAAATAATAATGATAATACAAATAATGAACTTGAGCTAAGTAGTGTTATGGCACCTACATAGGATAATAATGAAAAATAAAAATACACCATCTTGGAATAGTATAGGTAAATTGAAATGGGTTCACTCCATTTTAGCATTTTATTTTGCTCACTTCTTCACATGATTTCATCATTTAAAGAATCACATCGGCTGGACATTCATTGAATAATCTCATCTCTGAACATCCATATCATTTAAACTCATTCAAACTAACTCGTCATTTTCCTCAACATCTGTATATGGAGGTGGATCTTCCGGTTCTACCAACATCTACTAACCGTCTCCTCCTGAGAAATGTACCCTCCCTCCTTTCGTACCATTTAAGGTATGAAAGTAATATGTTCTCTAGAAGAGGCCGTCGTGATCGATCAATGCAGCGATGAAGTCCCTGAAATGGTGTGGAAACCGGTGGAATATCACCAACGCATTATACTACTTAAATAACCATGCTAACAGTGTGTGGAACCTTGGGTGCTCGAGCATGTGATAATCCCTCCCTCCTTTAACGAGGACTTTAAACAGAAGTCATTTCTTTAATGGTTTGTAGTTCAGTTCAGGAATGTTCACCCATGGCAGATATGTTTCTCCTTTAAATAACGTCTCTAAATGTCAGGTCATCACTGATTAAAAGGATGAGCATTAGGAGGTGGTGGCACCTGTCTTTTAAAACTCATACTCTGGTGCCGTGCGCTCCCTCTGAAGCTGCAAGTAAGATTTAAAACATCTGCAGGGTGGGTCGAGCGACCCCTTCTCCCTGAACCATATTTGTTGTTGAAAATATGCAACATTAAAATGAGTGATCCAAGGCCCCGTATGTAGTACTCCCAATTATACTAGTTTCTCAAAATTAAAATTTTCAATCGCTCTTTGCCCAGTGCCTTTTTAAAACTCTACATCTGGTTCGACAAACACATGTTGTTCCACCTTATCAGTTCTCCTGAGGTAATATCCATGCTACAACGGAGACATCAATACTCTAAATTGGAATACTTTCTTTGGCTTGGCTCTAGCTCGACCTTTAACATTTTCCATTCAAATAAAGATTTGTCTGCTTTCTATATTGTAACAAATTAAATCTTCCCCAAATTCTCCCATGAATAAGAATCTCTAAAAGAATAATTTGTTTATTTGATGAAAAGATTGAATAATATGTGTGTTTTTAGGATTATTTTCTAATAAGTGTGTTTATGTGTAATCTCACTCACTCCTGTGTTCCTTCTCTGCCCCTCTGGTCGTCAAGCCACGACCCCCTCAGGTTCTGCTGGCCCACGCCAACTCCTCCATCCTGTCCTCTCCTCCGTCCTGTCCTCTCCTCCGTCCTGTCCTCTGTCCTGCCTTCTCCTTAGTCCATCCGCTCTTGGATCCTCTCGCTGTAACTCTTTTCAGTGGCCCAACGGCTTTGCATTTCATCTCCTCCTTTTCAGTCTCTACGCTGTTGCATGGAGGGCGTATTCCGCTCTCATGTCCCACACTCTGCTCTTGTGGCTCAGTTTGCTCAGTGTCCTGATTTAGGGAGCGATGAGTTTGCCTCTTTGTCAGCATGATGGTTTGGTTCTAGATGCCTCAGGTCGTTGTTGGTTCAGCTCGGGTTCTCTGTCTGTTCGATGGAGGAGGGGGAGGAGGAAGAGGAGGAGGAGTCTCCTGCGGTGAGGTCATTTGTCTGAAGATGGGGTCTGACAGGCAGAGAGAGAGAGAGAGAGAGATCTCGGGACGCATTACCGATAGCTAATTCCAACACACTGAGGTAAAATATATCCAATCCTTTCTACTCCATTTTCATAATCTTACTATCTGTCTTAGATGTTAAATGTCATCTAAACCCAATTAATGTCTGTCCCTAACCATTGTTCCCACCCACTGTAACATGGCTACTCCAAATAACTCTTTCAGGAAACCATTTTCTTCTATACATTAAAATATCTACATGTTTCAAGCACCACATATTTCACACACTATAAAAGAACGTCCCCATATTATCTCCATTACTTTAAATCTCACTGTTATTTAGAACATAAGTAACTTTTGTGACTGGACATATCTGCAATGTCGCCACAATCTGCTGGGGAATGTTGTTCATAGAGTTTGTACGTTCTGCTGTACTTGTGGGCTAGTAGCCAGTTTCTACTGTAATCATTTTCAATAATTGTGCTCAGGTCACCGGTCGGTTGTCCATAAACTTAACAGGGGGTGTTTCTGGTACAGACTAAAACATGGATCCAGTGTATTTGGAGATTCCCCTCATCTGTAAATCCCCATCACTTACATATCCGATCACTTAAACCCATCTCATCATTTGTTACAAGAACTGCATATATGGGGGGTGAATCATCTTGATTGTAACCGCCTCACCTTTGGGACCGAGTATTTCTAACTCCTCCTCCTGTGGCTCAGCTGATCTTTTGGCTCTGGGGATAAGTGAAACTCTCTGAAACACAGCTGGAGTTCTGTTAGTGATGTGGGCATTCTCTATGAGTGAACTAATGGATCATGTCTTACTTATTGTACTCCCCATCCAACCAGAAAGGTGCCAAGTGTAATGAGCACAATCAACAATGCTATTCTAACTCTTATCCCTAGGGGACCCCACAATTGGTTTGGCTTTGTTCTTGACATCATCTCTATTTTCTCTCTGGTTGTGTCAGTTACAGAATTTAAATAATGAGTACTATAATAACGTATACGAAAATTGGACTCTTTTTCAGATGTAAAACAAAAAAATAGGTTTTCACTTTAGTGTACAATCTATAAAAATCTATAGACAATTCGTCTCTTGAGCTGTTTCTGTCTTTATCTTATTTCTATTTATTGTTTTGTTCCAGCTCTGCCAAATCAGTCCTAACTCCCAAAAATGTTCTGGAAGTTGCCGGTGAAGGGTGACCATGTGTGAGGTGGTGTCAATTTGCTCCTTTGTCTTTACCTTTAAACCGGAGCGCGTGTGAAGTTCATTACGACTTCTCACTGCTCCGTCCACCGGGATCAGCTCACTTTGTGACCTTTCACCCTCACCCAATCACCTGGCCGAACAGGAGTCTCTCCTGGAGTCTCGTCTGGTATCTCTGTAGCTTTCCAGCCTGCGTAGACAAAACTTGGATAATATTACTCAGAGTTCTGACATATTCATCACTTCTATTCGTCTAATATCTAAAACTGGAATACTCCCTCCTTGGAGGAGGCCCAAGCTTCAGCATACCTTTTGTCGTTAAGAGACCTATTATTAAATACATGTTATTATTCATTAACTACAACGTCACTGAAATCAACATGTCTGCATAATCATGACACTCCCTCCTTTGAGCACAACATGCTCAATCAATATTGCAACGATTACCCTATTCTGCACAGGACACGCAAAACCCATAACGTTGCACAAAATAAATATCAGGGTTCATACACTTTTTCACCAATGATTTTCAATGACTTTTCCATGACTTCTCAATGACTTTTACCTCATTTTCCATGACCAAAAAAAAATTACCACTGAAAATGGTTTATTTGAACATGGAACAGGAACATAAGGTCTGCATATGAAACATGTAGTGCCTATCTAAAACAAGTCCAATAGTTGGCTTACTAGCTTCTACACGCTAAAGCAACTGTAGTCAGGGATGTAAACTCATCAGGTATGACAAAGGTGACAAGGATCCGAGCCCCCCGACCCCACGGAATATCGGTTTAGGAATAACAGAGGATGTTAGCCGTCAGAACAACTAAAGCAGCAGGTAATAATAACAGAAACGCCAGAGAGTCACATCTAATAGAAATATATAAAAGCATTTATTTTAATTGTGTAGCAGTCAGTTTATCATTTTGGCAGCACTGTTGAGCATTTTGAAAATGTATTTTCATGCCTCTGTGCAAGACTTAGTCTTTCTATCTTTATACCCACTGGTGTAAAGTAACTAAGTTCATAAACTCAAGTACTACTTGGGTACAATTTTGAGATACTTGTACTTTATTTAAGTATTTCAATGTTTATTTTGCTACTGCGTACTTCTTCTCCTCTACAGTTCAGAGGTACATGGTGTACTTCTCCTCCACTGCATGTATGAATACCTTTAGTTACTTCTCAGATCTGGATGAATGATGTGAAATCTAACCAAGTGTTAAATCAGACTGTAGTTCCACCTGGAGTAAATCCACCAGCTACCCTGCAGTCTACAAAGTACTTCAGACTAGCTGCTCCTCCACCAGCTACCCTGCAGTCTACAAAGTACTTCAGACTAGCTGCACCTCCACCAGCTACCCTGCAGTCTACAAAGTACTTCAGACTAGCTGCACCTCCACCAGCTACCCTGCAGTCTACAAAGTACTTCAGACTAGCTGCTCCTTCACCAGCTACCCTGCAGTCTACAAAGTACTTCAGACTAGCTGCTCCTCCACCAGCTACCCGGCAGTCTACAAAGTACTTCAGACTAGCTGCACCTTCACCAGCTACCCTGCAGTCTACAAAGTCCTTCAGACTAGCTGCACCTCCACCAGCTACCCTGCAGTCTACAAAGTACTTCAGACTAGTTGCACCTTCACCAGCTACCCTGCAGTCTACAAAGTACTTCAGACTAGCTGCACCTTCACCAGCTACCCGGCAGTCTACAAAGTACTTCAGACTAGCTGCACCTTCACCAGCTACCCTGCAGTCTACAAAGTACTTCAGACTAACTGCACCTTCACCAGCTACCCGGCAGTCTACAAAGTACTTCAGACTAGCTGCACCTCCACCAGCTACCCTGCAGTCTACAAAGTACTTCAGACTACTGCACCTCCACCAGCTACCCTGCAGTCTACAAAGTACTTCAGACTACTGCACCTTCACCAGCTATCCTGCAGTCTACAAAGTACTTCAGACTAGCTGCACCTCCACCAGCTCTGAGAACACTTTCATGATCGATCGTTGTAAAACACATCATATATATTATTCTGAAATGGACCAATCTGCACAACGACTACTTTCACTGTCTTTACTATATTTAGATGAGAATACTTTCTACTTTCACTTGAGGAACATTTTGAATGCAGGACCTTTACTGTAACAGAGTATTCCTACACTCTGGTACTTCTACTTTACTCAAGAACAAGATCTGAGTACTTCTACTTTTACTCTAGCACAATATCTATACTTATACCACCTCTGTTTATAGCCTATGAAAAAAACTATTCGAAAACGAAGGCTAAAGCTAACGTTAGCAGATAGTGACAATGTATGCTAGCTAGCTCAACGATTCCTTAAATAATATTGCGACAGAAAAACGTTTCAGTTCACATCACGCTCTGCCGCTCTGCTCTGAACACCTGAACCCGTTCTAACAGCTGTTCACCAGCGGTGCAGTCTGTGCCACAGTGACTCCGCACAGTTAACGAACGTACCGTAGATAATGTAGCTGACCTTCACCCCGGAGCAGCAGAGTTCAACCGTCAGGCAGGGAGACTCGAGCTCACAGCTCGCGCTTCATATATTACAAAAATAACACCATGCGCGTCATGATGGCACATAACAGCTCGCAACCGCAGATTATTTTGGCGATTAGATAAAATGTAAATTAAATTTGACGCAACTTTAGTTACATTTCCATGACTTTTCCAAAACTTTGGGAAAAATATTGTTTTCCAAAACTTTTCCAGGGCCTGGAATTTGCATTTTGAAATTCCATGACTTTTCCAGGTTTTCAATGACCGTACGAACCCTGAAATATAACTTCTCCGTGTAGCCCATAAGGTGTACAAAATATATCATATGATGTATGGCTTTCTGATGGTATACAAACATATTCACTAAAATGTCCATTAGCACAAAAATTGTTTACTTGTTTCAGGAATGGCTTTTGTCCTGGTATTATGCATCATTGTTGCTGCGAAAATAATACCCCTGGTGTCGCTAATGCGTCTCAATAACTCTAGGATTAGAGCATTGTTTGATACTGCTGAACAAACATATAATAAAATAATATTTCTCCAAACTAGAGGGAAAATATGAACTATTCTCACAGAGGGTGACATACATGGAGGGCTGGTGCCCCTCACTCAAAATGAGATATTGCCTTACGCACTACATTATAAATCAGTAAAGTCACTCAAGAATAAATAAATAAAAACTGATTCTTGAAACTGTTGTAAAAACCCTACAACTTCTTCATCCAAGCTCTCAATCAGTGTTATGTTATTTAATCTGCAGCTCATTGCCTTAAAACAGATACTTCAGACCGATTATAAAATGTTGTTTATGAGAAAAATGTAATCTGACTCCATAAATCACATAATTGTTTGACTAAAAAACTACACTTCTACTAACAATAAATGAAGTTCCCCTTTAAACACAGCCCCGGTCTTCTGACGGGGTCTATCTATGTACTGGCTGGAGAATGTTGGGCCAGTCTCTGTCGCTCTGTCACTGTTCTCCCGCTAACAGTCACTCTCTAGTTCTGCTGGGTTCTTGTTGACTTCTTCACTGGTTTGAGACAAGCGACCCTATCGGACACCTCCCTTTGTAGCCAGACTTCACCACAGCAGAATCGAGTTTCTGTCTTTAGGTCTCAACAGCTCCACGTCAGGTGTATCGCCGCCCCTTGAACTGCAGTCGGTGTAAACAGGAGGTAAGGATCCTCCGTCTTGGGCGAGTACTAGGTTTCCGTCTTCATATTTTGGGTGGAACCCCATCGTCTTGACCTCACTAGCTGTGTGGACACAATAGTTTTCTGTGTAGGGGAACAACATCACTCGTAATCTCTTTCCTTCTCATAATTACAAAAATAGTCTGCTAAATGTTCTACTACGTCTTATGCTTTATGTGTAAATGCAATATGCTACTCACTGTCATGTTTTACATTAAACCTCTCCCTCCTGTGGTGACAGATATGGCTCAATGTAGCTGGATTTCAAAATACCCTTGGGCTGAAGATGCATCACCTGGTGGTCTGGTCCTCTGAGCTTCCTCATTGTTGTGGTTGATGCCAGGGTGTCAGTGGCATTTGGGTCATGGTTGGCACCCCTGTTCGTCTTTGACATCTCTGGGACCCCCTGCCTCCGTCGTAAACCTCCCCGGGGTATCTGCATGGAGGGCCGTTGTTTGGTGCAATGTTCTGCGGACACTCTCTGGACCAATGTGTCAGCTGACCACATTTGTAGCAGCCTTCATCTGTTCTTCGTCTTGATCGTGGCTCTCCTCCTCTGCCACTTTGTATTCTGCACCTGAATCTCTGGAAGTGTCCTCTCCCTTCTCCTTGTCTTGTTCCTACAAGCTACGGTGTCTTTTGTTTTTTCTGCTATGTCTTCCCTCACTGGCAGGTCTGCTTGGTTGTTGTGTTTTTTTTTGAAAGATTTTTTTTTGAAAGATTAACAAAGTAAATTAAAAGATTAAATCTATACACATTTTTAAATCTGGAATTTTAAACAAAAATTGTACAGTGTATCGTTTTGACTTAGATATGCGAATCTAAATCCTGTGTACAGTCAATCAATTGGTGTTTGAATATTCTACAGTGTAGTTTGAAAGTCTGTTATGTAAAGTTTCTTATAATTAGAAACCACTGTAATTCTATCCTGGCGATTGGCGCATGTGTTCATTCATAACACTTAAAATCAAGAATAATTCTGTATTACCAACAGAGTGCGCGGTTGTAATTTGCAGCTCAATCCACGAGGGATAGCTGTTGCAAAACTGACATCTTTTTAACAAGAAGTAGCTTATTTCCTTAAAAATGGGAAGACAATTAGAATATGGTTAAACAACACAGCCCACAACCGCCAATACACACTTGTAAACAAGAATATTCAAATAAACCGAAGCAGAAATACTTCCAAAACCAGACTCCTACAAATACCAAACTTTCCACGGTAAGATAACCTGTCTATTTTATAGTTCCAACTCTGCCAAGAGATATGATTTGTCCTTCTCAATATGGAGTGCCTCGCATCATGTGAGTGTGACTGAGTGTGTAAAAACAAACAGAGTACTTTCAATTAGCATTTCACGAAATGGCGACTGCCGTGTGGCTTATTTTCAGCATGAGGGCAAGACAAGATGGCAACTGATTTCCCAACCTTTAACCTGAAGAACAAAGGGATTTGATAACACACCTCGTGTCTCTCACCTGGTGGTTTAAATAATGGCGGGGGCAATCTTGTCAAGAAAATTCAACACAAAACAACACTGCAGTTTAAAATAACATTTCTATCTAGTTTACTATGAACAAATGGGCTTTATCTTATTGATATCATCACTTAAAGTTAGGAACCCTTTACGCTTAAGCCATAAACTTATCTGCGTAATATTTGACTTTATAGTCCACTACAGTCAACTGCTGCCATTTAGACACGCTAGGTGGATGTAGTATGGGAACCAATCAGCGACTATTGAATGACCGTCGTCTATTTAACGTAATGTTGTCGTAACCCCAAATACTGTATTCCACCCGCAATATCTTGGTTGAAAATAGAACAGTTATGACCACTGATAAAGGCTTACACCTTAAATCAAGCCTTTTCCTCAAAAAAGGACTTTTTTAAAACAGTTTTCAACTGTTTTCGACTAGCACTGTCTTCAGTTACTCAACCCGAAGTTGACTCAATATGCCTTGTTGGTTTTCAATTACTTGGCCCGTAACCAACTCGCTATGTCTCATAGATCTTAACAATAATCGTTAAATGGACATATATATCCTTACGTCATAGGCTAACTAACTACTAACGTAACAAGAGACACCTACATGAAAACGCAACAAGACACCTATCCAAAGTACAATAACCACACACATTTATAGTTAAAACACACACAAATTAGTAACATGCAGGGTTAAATGTAAGAAAAAGAAGAAATATGAACTCACCCTGCTTGTGAAAAAGCAACGCCCCAAGTATATAATTGTTATTGTTATAAATTTGGTTGTTTTAACATTAATTTAGGCAGTCTCTCAGGAGTCCAACTTACCAGACAGACACACACTCCTATTGTTCACTATGTAATCTATTGAAGATTTTGAATCAATCAATCAATGTTTATTTATATAGCCCAATATCACAAATGTTACATTTGTCTCAGTGGTCTTCACAGTGTGTACAGAATATCAGTATGACAATACGACACCCTCTGTCCTTAGACCCTCACATCGTACAAGGAAAAACTTCCAAAGAAAACCCAGTTTAAAGGGAAAAATGGGAGAAACCTCAGGGAGAGCAACAGAGGAGGGATCCCTCTCCCAGGACGGACAGACGTGCAATAGATGCCGTGTGTAAATTGAAAAGATAATACATTTGCAACATAGGTAGTCCAAATGTTTGGAAATGCATGTGTGTATAATAGGAAGATGAATCCACGAGGATATCCATCCAGGACCGATGATCCAGGACCACAGCCACGACTCAAGATCCAGCGCTCGCGATCCAGGACACAAGACCGCAGGATCATCCATGACTCCGGATCCCAGCATATATAGACCCCAAAAAGAAAGACATTTGGGGAAGCTGGGTTAATCGGAACATGAGAGTACACAGGTACAGACAGAGAGAAGGAGGAAGTAAGATGTCCCCCGACAAACTAAGCCTATATCAGCAAAACTAGGAGCTGAATCTAATCAGCCCTAACTATAAGCTTTATCAAAAAGGAAGGTCTTAAGCGCACTCTTAAAAACGGATAGGGTGTCTGCCGCCCGAACACAAACTGGAAGCTGATTCCACAAATGTGGAGCTTGATAAGAAAAGGCTCTGGCTCCCATTGTACTTTTAGAGACTCTAGGAACAACCAACAACCCTGCATTCTTGGAACGCAATGCCCTAGTAGGCCAGTAGGGTATAATGAGTTCTTTAAGGTAAGATGGCGCCTGCCCATTAAGGGCTTTGTAGGCGAGAAGAAGAATTTTAAATTCTATCCTGTGTTCTATAGGGAGCCAGTGTAAGGCAGCCAGAACAGGAGTAATGTGGTCCCTTCTCCTAACTCTGGTTAGTACACGAGCCGCAGCATTTTGAATCAGCTGAAGCGACTTGATTGACTTTTTGGTACTCCCTGATAGTAAAGAGTTACAATAATCCAGCCTAGAAGTAACAAATGCATGGACTAGTTTCTCTGCATCGTTTTGAGGCAAGATATGCCTGATTTTTGCAATGTTACGTAGATGGAAGTAGGCGGTCCTTGAAATTGATTTTATGTGGGCGTTAAAGGATAAATCCTGATCAAATATAACACCAAGATTCCTTACAGTCTCACTGGAGGCCAAATTAATGCCATCCATAGTTAGTATATCTTTAGATCATTTGTTTCGTAGATTCTTCGGGCCAAGTACAATAACTTCAGTTTTGGTCGTGTTTAACATCAAAAAGTTTAAGGTCATCCACGTTTTTAAGTCCTTAAGGCAGTCTTGAATTTTATTTAGATGATTAATTTCATCAGGCTTAATTGATAAATATAGTTGAGTATCATCCGCATAACAATGAAAGTTTACAGAATGATTCCTTATAATATTGCCTAACGGAAGCATATATAATATGAACAAAATAGGTCCGAGCACTGAGCCCTGTGGCACTCCATGGCTAACTTTGGTTTGCGTGGAAGATTCATCGTTAACACGTACAAACTGAGAGCGTTCAGATAGATAGGACCTAAACCAGCCTAAAGCAGTTCCCTGTATGCCAACCAAGTGCTCTAGTCTTTGCAATAGGATATCATGGTCGATAGCATCAAATGCAGCACTGAGATCGAGCAGAACAAGAATAGAGACAAGTCCCTTGTCTGAGGCTATTAGAATATCATTTGTGACTTTAACCAGAGCTGTCTCTGTGCTATGATGTGTTCTAAAGCCAGACTGAAAATCTTCAAATAAATCATTGTTTTTTAAGTAATCACACAACTGTTTTGCGACCGCTTTCTCAAGAATCTCTGAGAGGAACGGAAGATTAGAAATAGGTCTATAGTTTGCTAAAACCTCTGGATCGAGGTTGTGCTTTTTAAGAAGCGGTTTTATCACTTCTACTTTGAATGATTGTGGAACATAGCCTGAAAATAAAGACATTTCATAATATTTAATAAAGAAGTGCTAATTCATGGAAAAACTTCCTTCAACAGCTTAGTTGGAATTGGGTCTAACATGCACGTTGATGGAATAAACAGGTACTTCTTTTACCTTTCTTTATTGGGCCCGAGTGTATATCTGCCAGCATTGTTCAAACTCCTTTGAAAACTGCAACCGCTCTCCCGGTGTCACGAGATCACGTCGGGGAAAACACCAAATGTTATGCTGTGTTCGTTATTCTCGCGTCCAGGTAAGAAGCTTAACAAAGGAGACTAAATGGAGTCTCTGAGAAGGTTCAAAATTGGTACTTTAATTAATAAAAAGCGCGGTAATGTCACAAACAGAATATTGTCCGAACAGGAGAGTAAGGCTGCAGCTCCCTCTCCCTTTGGTGGCCGTGCAGAAGAGCCCTTCCAAGCATTCGTCTTTCCCGCTTGCTGGCTGTTCGCTCCTCCTCTCTGGGAGCTGTAGTGACGCAGGGGACTTCCCCCCTCGTTCTCCTGTGTCCGATATCGCGTTAAACAGAGGATTTCCACATTTTACATTCATTGCTTACTTCCACATGCCTTTTCTCCTCCTTATCTCTTTCATAACTTTATATGTAATACATGTTAACGGCGTCAATAGCCCCTTTAATGATACTAAAGGGCGGTAGTCCCGGATGTCGTCGTGACGGATTTTCAGAATAAAAGCTTGGTATTGAGAACTTCCGGTTTTTTCCAGAATAAAATAGCATTTAAACTGACGGTATGTTTAAGGTACATTATGCCATAAAACATTGATTTTAATTTCTAACAACCTAAATAATCTGTGGAGTCTCAGCTTTAATCGGATATCTTGTATGTGCAGCTACGATAAGTAATAAGGGTACTTTTATCTTGAGTTCTGTGACAAAGTCCGTTAGCATTTTTCGCTAAGGGGTCATTTCGATGCTTCTTATGAGACTTGTGTTTTGTTTTGGTAAAAATGGTTTGTATCGTCAGTTAGCTGAGATTATTCCCGTTAATCTGGTATAACACATTAATAGGTCCTTAAATATTACGATCCCCTGAGACACTGTCGTGAAAAAAAAAGTAAAGTACCCGCCGGGACTTTGGGGTTTAACAGGTTAAAAAAAACGCAATATATACCGCAGGGGGGGGAAATCGCGATGTCAGTTTCTTTCAATACTGTACAGCCCTAGTGTCTATTACCATCTGGCCGCGTCGGCTAAAGCTGCACCATTTACTGTTTTTGTGACAGTTTTTGTTCATCGATGGGGACCCTCCACGACACTATAAATAAATAAACCAGGCTGCTGCTCCACGGTGTTTCAGAGAGATACCACAGCTCCGGAACGGATTGACGGTATTCGTATACTTTCTATTTTCTAGTTTTTGTATTTGTTCATACATTTTGGTTCTTTTCTTTTATGTCACCTATTCATATTTGATCAGATATAGAAGTTGACAGGACCCTCTAGGGGAGGACGGGGACGGGACCCTCTTGGGGAGGACGGGGACGGGACCCTCTTGGGGAGGACGGGGACGGGACCCTCTTGGGGAGGACGGAGACGGGACCCTCTTGGGGATGGCCCATGGTGACGTGGAGCCGAGAAGGAGGCCTAGAAAATGTTTCCCGCTCTCAGGTATGATTGTGGTGATCAACTGAATATGGGCCGCACTGTTTCTCCTGATGTGCAGCAAATGCTTCTGTCTACATGGATGTTTGTGTGGGGCAATCAAACAGTGTTGGGATCAGCTGTCTCTGCGGCAGCTCAGCAGCCTCTTCACATGCGTGAACACCTCCTTTAACTTCAGTCCGTACACCACCGGGTCCAGCACAGTGGGTATTATCAGGACCACAATGGAGGTGATGAGGGTGGAGTCAGATTCTTTGTTGCTCTGCAGGCGGCGAAGCATCAGATCTAAGTAGACGCTGATGGAATAGTTAAAGAAGACAAGCAGGTGAGGAAGACAGGTTTGAAGAGCTTTGCTGCTGAAGCTACGTGAGCGCCGCAGGCAGATGAAGAGGATCCTAGCGTAGGAGAAGAGCATGAAGGCGGCAGGCAGGAATATGATAACTGCTGTGTTCAGCAGACTGGATATTCCACTCAGCTGCGCTGCAGCACCACCGCAGCTCAGGCTCACAATGCTGTAGATGTCGCAGTAGGCCCTGCCAAGGTGCGCCCTGCCGAGCTGCGCCCTGCAGAGCGGTAAGCGGCTAGCCAGCAGCGTTGAGCCTGTGAGAGAGTTCAGCAGAAATGATACCACGAAGGCAAACATGGGCCGGTGAAGAGCTCGCTGCGAACAGATGATATAAATCACCAGAGAGTCACTGAACAACACGAAGAGGTACAGCAACAAAAACACGAAGAATAAGAGCGAGCTGTGGCCAGACATCGAGGAGAAACCGACCAGCGTCAGGGACGAGGTCACGTTAAACCCTGCTGACGTCATGAGGAGACCCCACCAAACAACACGCTGTGACCTCAGGTCAACAACAACAACAACAACAACAGAGCTAACCAACCTGTTGACATCTAAATAAAGGATATAACATTAGTTTATATCACATTGACATATACAGTAGTAATAAGGAAACTGGAATATTTAGAACACACATTTATTTAACATTCATATTTAACACGTGTATTCATAGAATATGAATTCACAGTTAATTAATCAGATCCTAAAATATCTCCTTTAACATTAATGTAGAGGTCAATGATAAATATCTATCACGAATCAGAAACAGGCAAAAGCATCATCGCAATGAACACGAAAAATGAGAAACATGACATTAATGTGTGAAATTAGTCATAAACCAGCAGAACAATCATCACAAGGAACACGAAACGTGAGGAGAAACGGACCTGAATCCACCTGTTAATATATTAATACATAACATTATGCATCACCACCGTGAACCATTGAATGTACGTGAACACGAAATGTGAGAAACATCAGAAAGAGACCTGACTCCAACAATTGTGTTAATACATACACAGAACATTAATAGTTATAAGATTAATTTAAAGAATGTTAATTTATGATTAGTCATGAAAACAGAGAAACATAATCTCAGTAAACGTGAGGAGAAACTGACCTGAATCCACCTGTTAAAATATTAACTTCAATATATATAACATTAATATATACAGCATTAATATAAAGTACATATTTAGTTTCATAATGAATCAGGAAAAGGCAGAAAGATTATTACCGTGAACACGAAACATGAGGAGAAAATGACCTGAATCCACCTGTTTAAACATTTATGTTAATACATACACACAACATTAATAGTTATAACATTAATTTAAAGAATGTTAATATGATTAATCATGAAAACAGAGAAACATAATCTCAGTGAACAAGAGGAGAAGCTGACCTGAGTCCAGCTGGTTAAACATTTATGTTAATACATACACACAACATTAATAGTTATAACATTCATTTAAAGAATGTTAATATGATTAATCATGAAAACAGAGAAACATACAAAGGATGAAGTCACTAATCATGTAGTTGCTTTGAACTGTTCTTTGGTAAGTGTGCAGAGCAATGGTGATTTGAAGGTTGAATATTTGTGTATATATTAATGATGTAAATTAATTCCAGTTAAATGTAACTATTAGGAAGACGGTTCTGATTGTAATTCTTTCTATCTTCATTGTGTTATTTGGTGGCATCAATGTGTGCATGTGATACAGGAGCAGTGTCTTTCGGGCCTCGTAGCCCTTCAGGTCAGAATAAAGAGATCCTCGACCACGCACCGCATAGAAAGGTTCAACCTGTCTGGGAATGGATGCAAAACCTCTATTGTCTCATTATCATCTATTTGCTGAGGTTTGGTTTTGAGTCCAAACGTGTTAAAGCAGGAACACGTGCAGCGCTGTGGGCCGCTGGTTAGCATCTGTTCCCTTCATGAGCACATCCAGTGTGACTGACATCCAATTAACATTCATGACAGAGCACACATTTAATTAACCAGAAAAACCCAATCTTTCACTTATTCGGGATGGACATGATCCTCAGAGACGTTTAATTATATTTCAATCATCCGTCTTTCTTGGTCGTTGTCAATATTACTCATTATGAATAAAACACACCAGGAGACAGCTCTTCGGGTCCCGCGGGGAAATACCCGTTGTGTCCTCGTTACGGCCTCTAATGTAATCTGACTGGCAGCTCAACGCCCTCTCTCAATCACTGTGCTGGACAAAGACGACAACTCCACTCATTTACTAAGCTTTTTACTTTAGAAATCATAAAGAGGTGTTAATATGAGGAGATTATCCCGCTGAACTAAACGTATAAGAATCATAAACATTTGTTTAAAGAGCAACTTGCAGGTTAGAGACTCCAGTGAATAAATGTGTAGGAAAATGATGTATACACTAGATTTTCCAAATATTATACAGAAATATACTCTACAGTGACATCTGGCGTCATTTTAGCAAGACATTTTTACTTCCGCATAAAAAAAGACCACCTGCGTGACCTCCCGCGTGTGACGTCACATCAGGGAGAGCGGACGGTCTAACGTATGAATAAACATGGATCACAATCGAAGTTTTGACACGGAAGAGGTTGAAAATGTATATTTGAATGCATATGACGGACCACAACCATATAATTCTGAGACTGCTAGGCGTCTAAGAGACCAGGAGCAGCCAAGGATTAGAAGAAATAACGGCCATCGGAGAGAAATGTAGCAGTGGTGGCTCAAAACCTGCAAGTTGCTCTTTAACAAACTTGGTGCGTAGGTGCTGACTTGTCTATTAAAAGTATTTTTGATACACTTTCAATTGTGCTTACAGCGTATTATTTTTACTATACAACATGACCGGAGAGATTTATATTCTACCATTTTTACAGTCAAATACCGGCTAACAGAAACACTGAGTATTGAAGAAAACTGTGACGCTCCTCTCGCTCCCAGGAGAGAAACTTAAAATAAAGTGGAGTCTCTGAGAAGGTTCAAATGGGTACTTTAATTAAGTAACGTGGCAATAGGACAAGCAGAAGGTAAAGAAGAGACAAATGCCGGTGTTGTCTCGGTGGTGGCAGCTGCGAAGAAGCAAGGGCAGAGTTGTGCTCACCCGCCGCCTTATATCCTCTCTCGTGCTGAAGAAGGGGGCCCCGCCTTAGTCTTCAATGTCCGAGATCGCGTTCAACAGAGGATTTCGACATTTTACATTCATTGCTTACATCCACCCGCCTTTTCTCCTCCTTATCGCTTTCATAACTTTTTATTTATTTCATTTTAACGGCTGTAATTCATTACTTTAATAATACTGGAAATACTTTACGGCAGTTATCATTTACAGCAGTTATCATTTACGGTAGTTCCGGATGTTGTCATACCAACTCACGTCTGTAAACAAAACTTATTAAAATAACTGTACCTTCATTTAAAAACCCTCCTGTTGTCTTCGTTTCCCCTTACTTTGGTGTTCGCGGTCAAATGTGACCGGTCCTGTTTTAACTGCTATTACATTAACACAAAAACCATTAATCATCACCAAATTTCATTTAACACCCTTTCAAACTGTACATTTTGTATCAGACTACTTGTATACATGAAAAACTGCAGTAAATATACAAAGAATAGACACTGAACATGTATTGCGTGTGCCATGTGTGATTCACATGGGGGGATGGGCACATAAGGAGGGGGGGGAACACATCTAGAGTATGGGTGTGGGTGTGGGTGTTTTATCTGATCCGGATGGTTACTAGTTCCTTTTCTTTATGGCGGCATTTTTTAGCGGTAACACCATGGGTATTACAAAGTTGACTAAATCATCCAAAATTCAATGAAAATTGGTGATCAGCAATTGTATATGTTCGAACGTCTACTGTGAAGGATCATAAAGCCTTAATGCACTCGAATGTAAAACAAATAATTATGATTGATGAAAGTATTAAATCGGTCAGCTTTGACCCGAAGACAACAGGAGGGTTAATATTCAGCAATAGTAATATCTCGATGTCTATAGATGTAGTGTTAAGTCAGTCGGCTTTGGTGTGCAAGTTTAAACTAAATGATGCCATAAAACATTGATTTTAATTTCTAACAGTATTTGAATATAGAAACCACCCCACATGTATAGCTTTGTGTGGTGCTAGGTTCACGAGAAGATCTGCAATCGCACTTTGTTGCGTAGCTTCAGTGTCGTAGCCGAGATGCTGTTGATAGTGAGATGTGTCTGCCGTTTACTCTCAACTGTTTGACCGGTATGATGCACCATCCAGTACTGAGAGTGCATTTTAACATGCTACATATTGGCCCTCATGCTCCCAGACAGTACACGTACATACTAAAGTACTGAGAAGTCACTCACATGAAGTGAGAAGCCTGCAGGGCAGAGGTCAGGGCGGTAAAAACATCCTGCAGATGATGAAATGAAGTTTGTGGTTAATGAGCTGCAGCTTGGACTCTGTGGACTAACGAGCTCCGGCCTTAATGAGAGCTGTTAACGAGCTGCTCTCAGGTGACCTCATTAACACACTGACCCGTTTGCTTCCTTACATTGTGCTGCAGTAATCACCCAGAGGCTAAACCTGCACAAACAAGACAAAACAATAATCAAAGCAAATTAAAGAGTCAATATGTAAAGAAAATAACGTCAAAGCTATTTATTGTCATTTTAAAATACTTTTTATCAAAACACACTGAAGGAAATTGTAAGCTTGGGTTCATAGGGGCAGAATAATGCACTGTAGGTGCTCTAGTGAATGTTAGTGCGGCACATAAACGGGCCCAAGCTGTAAATATAATGATCATCAATAGACACAAAAAGGATAAGTGCCAAACCAACACAAGAGAAGCAAAACGGCACCGAGACCTCCAACACCTTGAAATAAGGACATCTATACAGGGCTCGAGCTTAAGGTCGTCCCGGAGCCAAAAAAAATATTAAAAAATGTTGGGACGAGAGTTAAAATAAAAATACCCTGCTAACTACGAACGGCGATGAAAATGAAACTGACTGCAAGACACACACACACACACACACACACACACACACACACACACACACACACACACACACACACACACACACACACACACACACACACACACACACACACACACACACACACACACACACACACACACACACACACACACACACACACACACACACACACACAGTACGTATACCGACAGCCAGCGGCACAGCTGCCCGCACATTTCTGGCCGGTGAATAATGAGAACTCTCCATCGCATTCAGTCCTTAGCAATATGCTGCGCCTCTCCCCATGTAGGGATGGGTACCGAGCCCCGGTATCAAATGGGCCCCGGGCCGGAATTAGGAAAGAACGTGGTACCGTTAAGCTCCGACGTTATGGTACTGGAGACATTTAAAAAATATACGTCTTATGTATTATTGCTACATAAACATTATATCGCAGTTTTATTTTCGCCAACTCCGTTTCTAATACGCAAAAAGACTACAACATGCGTCTGATGTAATTTCGATCTTTCCAATCCAGACGAGAGAGATCTCTCTCCCGTCTGTGTGCGAGGGGGCGGGCCGTTTGTAAAGGTCTCCTGACTGTGTTACTGTAAGAAATTAAAATCAATGTTTAATGATGTAATATAGTTTAAACAGTCATTTTAAAACTATTTTATTCTGAAAACAGTTCCGGTTAAAGTTTACTTTGAAAAGCTGTATTGAGAGACGACAACAATGACGACTTCCGGTTTCACGTTAATAACGATTACAGCCGTTAAAATGCATTAAATAAAAAGTCATGAAAGAGTGTATGAGGAGAAAAAGGCGTGTGGAAGTTATACAATGACCACACAACGTTTAAATCCTCTGTTATGTGCGATATCGGACATTGGAGAAAGAGTTGGGAGAACGACGTCACCAGCCGCCATTGAAGGAGGAGTGCTGGATCGATACAGACGGAGGACAACGCGACCTCAGGCACTTCTCCACGGCCGCCACTGGGAGAGGGAGCTGCAGCCTCTCTCTCCCACCAACCTCCTTCTGTTTGTTTCATTGCCACGCCATTTAATTAAAGTACTCCATTCGTCTCATTGTTTGAAGCTACTCTCCTGGACGCGTGAACAACGAATACTCTAACATTACAGACTGTTAGTGGTTACTCTGGGTTCTGTCTTCAGGACAGAGTTGGATTTTTTTGTTAGTTGGATGGGACTCGATTGGATTCAATATGAGAGCAACTATTTCCTTTTTGTGTTTTTTAAAAATATATTTGGCCTTTGTTTCTGTGTTTGACTGATTTTCTCAAATAAAAAGGTTGATGAATTATTTATGTTAAAGGTCACTTTGAATGATTTGAACCAATGATAATGTAGAAAAACTAATATTTTAAATTCGGGACGGTCCACATTAATTGCGGGACGGCTTAGATTGTATTTCGGGGATGGTTGCGGGAGGATGGTGAATAAAGTTAGACGAGAGCCCTGCATCTATATCTCATTTATAACACACATGAAAGGTCTTTCGTTGTCTGCTGTTTATATAATGTGTCTCCGATCAGCTCGGTATGCATGGTACCATTTTGTCAATAAAGGATATTCTAACCTGATGTATGAGGGACCAGAAATCAAAGTAATTTGAGCCACGATATAACGGGATCTCACAGCTCCGTAATATTAAAACACAAATTGTTGTTTTAAATGATGGCAAATGCTGCTATTTAAACCCGTATTTATCGTGTACAATGTTGTTGTTTAGGCATGACTTTATCAAACTGATCTGTACACAGGACTGATGTGCGATCTCTATTTTTCAAAAAGCTAATACATCATCATTTCTATTCAATTTTACTTGGAGCATGGTTTGCTAAAATAAACAAACGTGCTATATTTATGATGAAATATTGGCGAGTGAGGGTTGCAACGCCCTTGGCAATTGTCGCTTCTTGAGGGGAGTTTTCACTGCTTGCTACGATAAATATTTCTGTATAATATTTGGAAAATCTAGTCTATACATCATTGTCCTACACATTTATTCACTGGGGTCTCTAACCTGCAAGTTGCTCTTTACACAACGGGTATTTCCCCGCGGACCCGAAGAGCTGTCTCCTGGTGTGTTTTATTCATAATGAGTAATATTGCACAACGACCAAGAAAGACGGATGATTGAAATATAATTAAACGTCTCTGAGGATCATGTCCATCCCGAATAAGTGAAAGATTGGGTTTTTCTGGTTAATTAAATGTGTGCTCTGTCATGAATGTTAATTGGATGTCAGTCACACTGGATGTGCTCATGAAGGGAACAGATGCTAACCAGCAGCCCACAGCGCTGCACGTGTTCCTGCTTTAACACGTTTGGACTCAAAACCAAACCTCAGCAAATAGATGATAATGAGACAATAGAGGTTTTGCATCCATTCCCAGACAGGTTGAACCTTTCTATGCGGTGCGTGGTCGAGGATCTCTTTATTCTGACCTGAAGGGCTACGAGGCCCGAAAGACACTGCTCCTGTATCACATGCACACATTGATGCCACCAAATAACACAATGAAGATAGAAAGAATTACAATCAGAACCGTCTTCCTAATAGTTACATTTAACTGGAATTAATTTACATCATTAATATATCCACAAATATTCAACCTTCAAATCACCATCCATTGCTCTGCACACTTACCAAAGAACAGTTCAAAGCAACTACATGATTAGTGACTTTATCCTTTCCTTCAAAGCCGTCTGTTTTACATTAACTTGACATTGCCTTCTCAGAACCTGCCATTCCAAACAACAAGATATTTGTGATTGGCAGATGACCTTAAATGAATATATAATGATCTCCACGGAGGAAGAAGGATGGTGATAAAAGCAGCTTCACAGCTTCTTGTTCACTGAGATGCTGCCTCTGTCTGTACGTGCTTCATCATATCTTCATTAATGTTATATTAAATGTTTCTCCAGCTGGACTCAGGTCAGTTTCTCCGCATGTTCACTGAGATGCTGTCTCTGTCTGTACGTGCTTCATCATATCTACATTAATGTTTCTCCAGCTGGACTCAGGTCAGTTTCTCCTCATGTTCACTGAGATGCTGTCTCTGTCTGTACGTGCTTCATCATATCTACATTAATGTTTCTCCAGCTGGACTCAGGTCAGTTTCTCCTCATGTTCACTGAGATGCTGTCTCTGTCTGTACGTGCTTCATCATATCTACATTAATGTTATATGAATGTTTCACCAGCTGGTCTCAGGTCAGTTTCTCCTCATGTTCACTGAGATTATGTTTCTCTGTTTTCATGATTAAATCAGATTAACATTCTTTAAATTAATGTTTTAACTATTAATGTTGTGTGTATATATTAACATAAATGTTTAAACAGGTTGGATTCAGGTCAGTTTCTCCTCATGTTTCGTGTTCACGGTAATAATCTTTCTGCCTTTTCCTGATTCATTATGAAACTAAATATGTACTTTATATTAATGCTGTATATATTAATGTTATATATATTGAAGTTAATATTTTAACAGGTGGATTCAGGTCAGTTTCTCCTCACGTTTACTGAGATTATGTTTCTCTGTTTTCATGACTAATCATATATTAACATTCTTTAAATGAATCTTATAACTATTAATGTTCTGTGTATGTATTAACACAATTGTTGAAACAGGTGGAGTCAGGTCTCTTGCTCATGTTTCTCACGTTTCGTGTTCACGAACATTCAATGGTTCACTGTGGTGATGCATAATGTTATGTATTAATATTTTAACAGCTGGACTCAGGTCAGTTTCTCCTCATGTTCACTGAGATTATGTTTCTCTGTTTTCATGACTAATCATATATTAACATTCTTTAAATTTATGTTATAACTATTAATGTTGTATGTATTACATAAATGTTGAAACAGGTGGATTCAGGTCTCTTGCTCATGTTTCTCACGTTTCGTGTTCACATACATTCAATGGTTCACGGTGGTGAAGCATAATGTTATGTATTAATATTTAAACAGGTGGATTCAGGTCAGTTTCTCCTCATGTTTCGTGTTCACGGTAATAATCTTTCTGCCTTTTCCTAATTCATTATGAAACTAAATATGTACTTTATATTAATGCTGTATATATAAATGTTATATAAATTGAAGTTAATGTTTTAACTGGTGGATTCAGGTCAGTTTCTCTGTTTTCATGATTAATCATATATTAACATTCTTTAAATGAATCTTATAACTCTTAATGTTCTGTGTATGTATTAACACATTTGTTGAAACAGGTGGAGTCAGGTCTCTTTCTGATGTTTCTCACGTTTCGTGTTCACGTACATTCAATGGTTCACGGTGGTGATGCATAATGTTATGTATTAATATTTTAACAGGTGGATTCAGGTCAGTTTCTCCTCATGTTTCGTGTTCCTTGTGATGATTGTTCTGCTGGTTTATGACTAATTTCACATATCAATGTCATGTTTCTCATTTTTCGTGTTCATTGCGATGATGCTTTTGCCTGTTTCTGATTCGTGATAGATATTTATCATTGACCTATACATTAATGTTAAAGCAGATATTTTAGTATCTGATTAATTAACTGTGAATTCATATTCTATGAATACACGTGTTAAATAAATGTGTGTTCTAAATATTCCAGTTTCCTTATTACTGCTGTATATGTCAATGTGATATAAACTAATGTTATATCCTTTATTTAGATGTTAACAGGTTGGTTAGCTCTGTTGTTGTTGTTGTTATTGACCTGAGGTCACAGCGTGTTGTTTGGTGGGGTCTCCTCATGACGTCAGCAGGGTTTAACGTGACCTCGTCCCTGACGCTGGTCGGTTTCTCCTCGATGTCTGGCCACAGCTCGCTCTTATTCTTCGTGTTTTTGTTGCTGTACCTCTTCGTGTTGTCCAGTGACTCTCTGGTGATTTATATCATCTGTTCGCAGCGAGCTCTTCACCGGCCCATGTTTGCCTTCGTGGCATCACTTCTGCTGAACTCTCTCACAGGCAGCACACTGGTTTATCCTAAACTTCTGTCTGATCTGTTGCTGTCCGGCGCCGGCTTGGTGCAGGTGTCCCGGACTTTGTGTCTGTGCCAGGGTTTCTTAGTTTCCTCTCTTGGTGGAGCTAGCTTCATGCTGTTGTCGGCCATGGCCTTTGACCGCTACCTGTCCATCTGCCACCCGATGCACTACGCTGTGCTGGTAACTCCTGCCAAGGTGGTGCTGATGCTGCTTCTCTGCTGGATGCTGCCTGCTATTCTAGGGGGAGTCTCAACGCTGCTGGCTAGCCGCTTACCGCTCTGCAGGGCGCAGCTCGGCAGGGCGCAGCTCGGCAGGGCCTACTGCGACATCTACAGCATTGTGAGCCTGAGCTGCGGTGGTGCTGCAGCGCAGCTGAGTGGAATATCTAGTCTGCTGAACACAGCAGTTATCATATTCCTGCCTGCCGCCTTCATTCTCTTCTCCTACGCTAGGATCCTCTTCATCTGCCTGCGGCGCTCACGTAGCTTCAGCAGCAAAGCTCTTCAAACCTGTCTTCCTCACCTGCTTGTCTTCTTTAACTATTCCATCAGCGTCTACTTAGATCTGATGCTTCGCCGCCTGCAGAGCAACAAAGAATCTGACTCCACCCTCATCACCTCCATTGTGGTCCTGATAATACCCACTGTGCTGGACCCGGTGGTGTACGGACTGAAGTTAAAGGAGGTGTTCACGCATGTGAAGAGGCTGCTGAGCTGCCGCAGAGACAGCTGATCCCAACACTGTTTGATTGCCCCACACAAACATCCATGTAGACAGAAGCATTTGCTGCACATCAGGAGAAACAGTGCGGCCCATATTCAGTTGATCACCACAATCATACCTGAGAGCGGGAAACATTTTCTAGGCCTCCTTCTCGGCTCCACGTCACCATGGGCCATCCCCAAGAGGGTCTCGTCTCCGTCCTCCCCAAGAGGGTCTCGTCCCCGTCCTCCCCTAGAGGGTCCCGTCTCCGTCCTCCCCAAGAGGGTCTCGTCCCCGTCCTCCCCTAGAGGGTCCCGTCTCCGTCCTCCCCAAGAGGGTCCCGTCCTCCCCTAGAGCCCTCTAGGGGGAGGACGAGACCCTCTTGGGGAGGACGGAGACAGGACCCTCTAGGGACAGTGGGGAAACCCCAGTTTCCCCACTGTCTCTGCCACCTCCCTCCCTCCCTCCTGGTTCCTCCGGTTTGTGTCCCGGTAGGTGAAGAGGGGCTGGTCGTACAAAACCGGGTGATTTGCTACGGCGATAGTTAGTTTCTCCTCCGACTTTTTTTGAAATATAGAAATGAACGGCGGGATATCTCTCCCAGCTTAGACGCGGTTTGATTGGCTGGCGCTTCAGCTGTCAGATTTTGGGAAACGGGATTTGATTGGCTGGCGCTGGCTACTCCGGCGTCTCAGGCGACCAGAAGTTGAACAATGTTCAACTTCTGGTCGCCTGAGACGCCTCGCTCGGCTACCCACAATTCAGTTCGGCGAAAAAGCGCGGCTACGTGACGTCACCCCATTGAAAGTGAATGGGCAGATTGGAGCAGATTGGAGCTTTCGACGCTGTCGACGCTGTAGTGTAGACGGGCCGTAACGTTGTCCGTGTCAACACCAGGAGTGACAGTCCCTACACACACAAGAAGCAAAACATATATAATTTTCACTCCGAGTGGGAGGATGATTATTTTTGTATCTATTCCAATTCAAAGTCCATCCGTCTCTCATCTGCAATGCGAGCGTGGCTTTATCGAATAAGGGTAATTTAGGAGCGGCATTTCAAAACAGTGCACAAAAGCTACGAGACGGAATTCCCTCCTAATTCTGCCCTACACTCCCAAAGGGGAGGGGCCTGAGAGGACAGCTAAAGGGGAGGGGCCTGAGAGGACAGCTAAAGGGGAGGGGCCTGAGAGGACAGCTAAAGGGGAGGGGCCTGAGAGGACAGCTAAATGCGCAGCAGTCCATTTTCACCAGGCCCAACAACAAGAGCAAGGCTGCTCCAGAGCATCTCATCGTGTCAGTCACGTTCTTGCGAAACACATGAAGTCTTTCAAAGACGACGAAGTTGTGAAAGAAGCATTCCTGGAGGCTGCCGTTGCGTAATAAAAATAACAGTAGCATTTCAACAGGTTTTTGATATGATAAAAACTCAAGTTGGATACCATTATTAATCAGCTGTAAGTTTTAATTTGTTTGAACTTATTCATTATAATTATTGTACAAAACGGTATAAGAATGCAAACTTCAATTGAATATAGTCTATTATCAATTCAGGTTAAGAAACTAGTGTTGCTTGCATCCTATTTTAAAGGCATTTATTTGTATATTCGACAAAAATGCAACAAAAAAAGGGTTTGATTCTATTAATTGTCTCTTGTATTGCACGTTGGCAGCAGATTCCTGAGTAGCTTCAGATCTGAGTCGTCTCATTAGGAAGCCTCATTTATACTTTTGTAGCAACACTATTTTTATATAATGCAAAGAAAGGGCTTCAGAGTCTTTTCTTTGTCCCTGTGTCATATGTGGCAGCACTGTTCAATGTTTCTTGAAAACATTACCCACTGTAGTGACGCGTGAATAAACTCCAACTCTGTATCAACAACACTGTTGTGTAACTTCAGTTAAATACTTGTATGTGTGTAGATTAGAAAGAGGTAAGATAAAGGATGTGCAGTATGTTATGAAGTATTAATCGTACAAAGGTCAGTTTTATACAAGTAGAAGTGTGTATCTACCTGGTAGTAGGCTGTCAGTAATGGCTACGCCTCTCTATTTGGACTGGTAGATCTCGGCAGACTGGCAACTTTAAAAGTAGCTCTCGGTTCAAAAAAGGTTGGCACCCCTGCTCTACAGTGACATCTGGCATTGTTTTTGTAAGACATTTTTACTTATAAAGCCTTCCCGCGTGACCTCCCACGTGTGACTTAACATGGGGGAGAGCGGCCGGTCTAACGTATGAATAAACATGGATCAAAATGCTAGTTTTGACACCGAAGAGGTTGAAAATATATATACGAATGTTGTATACAGATCAGTTCGATAAAGTCATGCCTAAACAGCAACATTTTACACGATAAATACGGGTTTAAATAGCAGCATTTCCCACGGAAGGCGAGTGGCAGCTACAGTAAAGCTTCTCTTACTCTGGCATCTTGTGGCAACTCCCGTTGAGTAAAAGCAGATGCCTCGGCAAGTTGTGGCATCGGTGGCATATGCCGGAAGTACTTGCCACTGCCTGCAGATGCCACGAAATGAGCCAGGCCCTACTGTGAATAAATGTGTAGGACAATGATGTATACACTAGATTTTCCAAAAAATATACTCTACAGTGACATCTGGCGTTGTTTTTGCAAGACGTTTTTACTTCCGCATAAAAAAAGACCACCCCGCGTGTGACGTCACATCAGGGAGAGCGGACGGTCTAACGTATGAATAAACATGGATCACAATAGAAGTTTTGACACAGAAGAGGTTGAAAATGTATATTTGAATGCATATGACTGACCACAACCATATAATTCTGAGACTGCTAGGCGTCTAAGAGACCAGGAGCAGCCAAGGATTAGAAGAAATAACGGCCATCGGAGAGAAATGTAGCAGTGGTGGCTCAAAACCTGCAAGTTGCTCTTTAACAAACTTGGTGCGTAGGTGCTGACTTGTCTATTAAAAGTATTTTTGATACACTTTCAATTGTGCTTACAGACAATTATTTTTACTGTACAACATGACCGGAGAGATTTATATTTTACCATTTTTACAGTCAAATACCAGCTAACAGAAACACTGAGTATTGAAGAAAACTGTGACGCTCCTCTCGCTCCCAGGAGAGAAACTTAAAATAAAGTGGAGTCTCTGAGAAGGTTCAAATGGGTACTTTAATTAAGTAACGTGGCAATAGGACAAGCAGAAGGTAAAGAAGAGACAAATGCCGGTGTTGTCTCGGTGGTGGCAGCTGCGAAGAAGGAAGGGCAGAGTTGTACTCACCCGCCGCCTTATATCCTCTCTCGTCCTGAAGAAGGGGGCCCCGCCTTAGTCTTCAATGTCCGAGATCGCGTTAAACAGAGGATTTCGACATTTTACATTCATTGCTTAAATCCACACGCCTTTTCTCCTCCTTATCGCTTTCATAACTTTTTATTTATTTCATTTTAACGGCTGTAATTCATTACTTTAATAATACTGGAAATACTTTACGGCAGTTATCATTTACGGTAGTTCCGGATGTTGTCATACCAACTCACGTCTGTAAACAAAACTTATTAAAATCACTGTACCTTCATTTAATATTCAGCAATAGTAATATCTCGATGTCTATAGATGTAGTGTTAAAGTCAGTAGGCTTTGGTGTGCAATACTCTGTGTACATTTGAACTTTACATTCACAACTCAGGGTTCGTACGGGTGCTTGAAATCCTTGAAAATGCTTGAAATTTGACGTGGTGTTTTCAAGGTTGCTTGAATTTGGGATAAAGTGCTTGAAAATGTAAATGCTTTACACATGTAGCGCTTCGTTTCAGACGCCTACCCGTGCGGGTCCGTGATCGGCACGGGGTGGGCCCCTGCTGATAAGGAAAACCCCCCCCGCAGGACTTGAAACGCCCCCTTGATAAATACATTTAATTATAATGAAACCAGCTGCAATCATGGATCCACCAGGGGGAGCCGTGAAAAGCTGCCACACTGAAACTCATGTGAAATAAACAGCTGATCTACAGGTATCTGATATAGCGGATATTTGTTAAGATCCATATATGTCACGGATAGGATCATATTCTGTGCTTAAGTAAGAGACATGTAATCATTTACTAAACATCACCATGTTTTTATTTAACAAAATAATGTTTAATTCACGTTGGCGTAAGTACAAAACCATCGCTATGTTTTTAGATCAGGAAATGCATCCAGGGTCAAACAAACTATGTTCGATCGTCATCCTCGCATTCATTTAATGTATCATATGTTCACGAGTTGAAATGAATGCACTACATTTAATCCACGTGAGTTTACAACAACAACGACAATAATCGCTTTGTTTTTATATCACATCCGACCGGGGGAAACTGCAGCGGCTCTCACTACCGATCACCCTAATCCCACGGGCAAACAATAATATGTACAGTGTTTATAGTGTACCGTATTATTAGTGTCTAATATTACTGCTATAATAATCACACATTGAGTTGTTGAAATCAGACCGTTTTTTTTAAACGCTCTGAATGAAACAGCAGCTCTCAGGTGATCAGCTGTGTGTTTACACAATAACATATGCATAGTAATTGAATACCTTCCAACACACATTGTAAGAACAGTTCTGTTTCATATGAGTGTTGAGAGCCGTATCCACAAATCTACTAATTTTGCCCTCAGTGCACCAGATTGATGCATTTAACTTCAATTTAAATAAAAACATCTTCTGTTGTAACAACAATAACATTATAAATAGTAACATAGCATGGTATTGCACATTTACTGTAGCTTTGAGTGTTACTGGCCTGAGATTTTTTTATTACATGAATGAAGGTGACTGAGGCTTTTTAATATAGACTTTTCCGTGTCCCACATTTTGCACAGAACTGTCCCACATTAAGAAAACAGATTGTCTGAGACAACTTGGCACTAAGAGTATTAATATGTCTACCATTTATTGTATGAGTTTAATATCTGCATGTTCTCTTTTGGTTTGATTAGGACACATCCTGGGGATTTCAGAATGTTACTGGATTTTGATTTATTGTATCGGCTTCATGTCGCAATAATATTCCCGAAGTCTGAAATGCAAAAATGTTCCACATTAGGGCAATTCACCCTACATTTCATCATTTTGTTTATTTTTAACGAAATAAATGTGGTTTAATCCATCATGAAATTAATGTAGGCTATTTACTTAGTACATATCTGACATTAACGATTAACACACTGTTCATACTGCTCACAGGCTGACATCTATATTTTATTCTGTAGATTGTGAACATTACTTTTCACTTTACTGCTTGTTGCACCTGGTTAGAAGCTAAACTGCATTTCGTTGTCTCAGTAGGCCTACCTGTAATCTGTGCAATAACAATAAAGTTGAATCTAATCTTGAGCAGGAACTAATGTAGGCTATTTACTTTGTACATATTTGACATTAACGATTAAACACGTTTGTGCATTCTTTATGAATGCAAACCGAGTCATTTCGTTTATTTTTAACGAAATAAATGTGATTTAATCCACATAATTTACTGTGCAGTAGTATTGTTTAACTTGAAGGTGCGATGTGAACATTTCCAGAATGTATTTTATTCGTCTCATCAACGAAAACTAAATATACATGACATACTTTGTTGATTTCACATGAGAGCAAAAGGAGAATATCCGTGTGTAAGAGTGAAAATGTATGTATGTAAAATGAAAATATATGTGTGTAAGAGTGAAAATATGCTGCATTTTGAATGTCCGATAGTCCACCATTTCACCGAAATTCAAACTTTAATAAAAGTGAAAAACAATGAACAAGACTTAACGTATTCATCATAATTAATTATATTTATTTCGTTTGGATGTAGGATTTTTGACTTTGTTTAGAGCAGTGATCTTCTACTATATGAACATTTTGGACCCAAAATCACAAAAAAAACGTAAAAACAGATTTTGAAAATGATTTTATTTTTCATAACACAAACATACACAACGAAACCATTTAAAAGCTGGAAATATATACATGGGATGTGACTATGATAATGTGAAAGTTTGATTGAGGTAGCATGGGATTTCATTCTGATAAGGCAAAAGTGTTATTATAAATATAATACAAATATATATGTATATACACATTATGTACAAAAATCTAGTTTTTTCGGTCTTTATCTGTGCCACGCTTCAAAGCGGTTTCTGTCAGACACAGAGGGCAACATCACAGATTCCTCCTCCATGTCAAAAACAAGCTTAAAGCTTGACTCACGTTCAGAGTTCTCTTCATCATAGTTGAGTCTTCAAAACTCTAAATCTATCTAACTATATCTAAATTCTCAATGTTTGTCTGTCACTTTACTTCAATCGCAGTCTCCCGCAGCCTCTCTTCATCTCCCGCCGCCTGTCTTCGTATATCGCCGTCTCTCTTCGGTTCCCGCCGTCCCTCTTCGTCTCTTTTCGTCTCGTTTCGTATCACTCCGTTTAACTGATTACCTCACCCCCTCCCTGGTAAATACATCCTGTTGAGCAGAATCTACAGTTTCCAGTATTTTCCGTTTCGTAAAATGATAAAATGTTATAAGATATAAAATATGTGCTTCCATTATTCATACTTCTGAAATATATCTGTATTAACTTTATATCATCGTATGTCTGTGTTTATTGGGTATTTTTGCATGAAACAAAGACTGGGATATAGTTTCAAGCCAGTATTTTCGACAGAAACACACGGCAATGTTGTCCGGACTGTTGTTTTTATGCGGCACCGGCTTGAACAGGTCATGTGATCTGATCACGCCGGCGCGACGGTCGACTCCAAAGGGTTAATATTAAATACATATAAGTATTTTTACAACTTGTATTTAGAAATACTACGTAATTATTGATGCATACATGTGTTCATCTATTTATGTGCATCTGCTATAATGGGGTTAATGTATGATATTACTTAATAATTACATTTTAGTTTTATTCATTTCTTATTTCATAGTTTCTCATTATTATTATTTTTATCGCTCATCTTATTTTTGATTTTATTAATCTCTGAATCTGTGCTGTCCTGTTTTTCACTCCCACCCTGTTGCTGTTTGAACTACGGGATTAATAAAGGTCCATCTTAATGTATATCTTATCTTAATGTATAAGTTGATTTACTTCAATCTACTGTACAATATTACAAGAAATATACTGCATAAAGCAAACTATATACTTTATTTGATCTAAAATATTGATGTTTCTACAACACCCATTGTGTATTTTGTGAATGAAGCACCATCTCATGGTTAAATCCTGTAATTGAACAAATGGGGAAATTGGGCAACGCCCTCTAGCAATTTGGCAACACCCCGAGCCACTGGCATCCGCTGGGCTTTTGACTGGGACACACCCATTTGAGTCTGATCTGGAGTGCTACATCTGTACGAACCATTTTTACCGAAACAAAACACAAGTCTCACAAGAAGGGTGTTACTTTTATAAATTCATAATCACACTATAGTTACTAACATTCAGAAGTGTACAGTCACTTTGGATAATAACACGGCGGGTTTAATGAGCGGAGCCTCTCTCTCTCTCCTGACAGCCCGTCTGTGTCTCATGCAGCTCGCTGATCCAGTAATGAGTGACCCGACATGACGGTAAATAATAAACATTTATAACCAGATTAGCTAGTTCCAGGGGTAGATAAGATGGTCTAACTTTTAACATTTTAAAAATCTCAAGTCACTGGAGGGATTTCCACCGCAGGTTTATATTTGCGTAACATCTGCGCGACTTGTCCACATGCAGCTGTCTCAGGGGTTGAGCTGCAGACTGAGACATCAACAGCTATAACTTTCGAGGGGTGGAGGTATGCCCATTAATTTTAATTTGTAAGAAGAAAGGACAGGAATGTGACGGTAAGGTGCACTGCTGCAAACAACTCCAAGCACCTGCAGAGGCAACATGCTAACACCAAGCTAGTAGCTAAAGACCCCCGAACCCACAGTGATGATGTTGAGTGAGTGCCGACTCTGAACATGCAGCAAAAACTAGAATTTTCACCGTTATTAACTTGTGTTATGTCTTCCTTATTGCAATAGTAATCGTTATGTGTGCACGTATAACAAAGTTCTGGACCAGAAACCTAACCGCTCCCATCACTGTACCATCCTCAACAAGCAAACATCCTGAGTTGGGAAGATTTAATAAAGTATAGGAACATCGTTCTGGTTTACAAAGTCCTGCACAACACAGCCCCTCCCCCTCTTAGCTCATTGGTTACTCAACGTAACAACACCAGACGGACCACTAGAAGCTCCACACGTGGCGACCTATCAGTCCCATTCAGAAAGAGTGCTTTTGGTCAGTCATCATTCTCGGTCACAGCAATACAACACTGGAACTCTACCCATTCAAATCAAAGACGTACAGACACGGTTCACTGAGAACTAACCCTGCACACACTAGTCTGTGTTGAGTATGGCGTGAGTGTTACATGTTGTGATCATGGATGTTGCCCCTCGTTTCTGTTGTGGGATTGTGAAGTGCTCTGTGACATGTACTGTATGTAGTAACGTGTGTTGTTTATTGTTCTCTTTTGTCCTCACACCGGTATCTACTTGTCTTTCCTCCTTTTTATTTTATATATTTTCTTATAACTAATGCTGTTGATATATTGTGATTTTAAGGGTGTCTATTAGGGCTGAACGATATACCGTGTCATGGCGATAACCGCGGTATTCATACCGCAGGGACGTGCGGTTTTATTCATTAAAAAAAAATGCTAACGCACTTTAGCACAGAATTCAAAATAAAGATACCCTTATTACTTATCGAAACTGCACATACAAGATATCCGATTAAAGCTGAGACTCAACAGATTATTTAAGTATAGTATCTGAGCGATCCGATCTCGCAACACGGGAAGCAAACAGACATCACAACCACGTACCTTTTACGGGAGATCGTCTCACCGTAGCTGTCAATCTGATCAAAAGACGTGTTCAATGGCATTAAAACGAGAAAAGATGCGGCTGAATCGGTTAATCCATAGGTTTTTAACGTCTCTGTATAAAAAAAATTATTTGATTTATAATCCATAATTCCATTTCTATGTAAAAATCGGAGAGCAGAAGTTAGCTGCTAAAGGCTGCTGCTTCCGGTCTTGGCTCTGCGGCAGTCTAACACCCACACATTACCAAATAAGGACTATGTGGGAGTTCCCCTCGATTCCATTGGCTCTGGCGCTCAGAAAGAAGGCTGAATCGGTTAATCCATAGGTTGATAATGTATCTGTGGCTTTGAAGCAATTGTTTATAATCCATAATTCCATTTTTATGTAAAAATCGGAGCACAATGATGGGGACTGTCCACGACACTATAAATAAATAAACCAGGCTGCTGCTCCACGGTGTTTCAGAGATACCACAGCTCCTTCAGTGACGCTGCTGCTCCACGGTGTTTCAGAGAGAGATACCACAGCTCCTTCCTTCCTGCAGCAGTCAGGCTGTACAAACACCACGGCCCCTAGTAGACCACCTCACACGCTGGAATACTAAATATGTTTGAAGAATTCTGGGAACCTTTTCCTTAGAAATTCAAAACTCAAATATACGTTTAACATAAGTAAACAATCTTCTAGTACCTTAAACATATTATGCACCGGAACGGTATTGACGGTATTCTTAATATTTTGTTTGTTATTCTCTATTTTCTAGTTTTTGTATTTGTTCATACATTTTGGTTCTTTTCTTTTATGTCACCTATTCATATTGTATTAGATATAGAAGTTGACAGGACCCTCTTGGGGATGGCCCATGGTGACGTGGAGCCGAGAAGGAGGCCTAGAAAATGTTTCCCGCTCTCAGGTATGATTGTGGTGATCAACTGAATATGGGCCGCACTGTTTCTCCTGATGTGCAGCAAATGCTTCTGTCTACATGGATGTTTGTGTGGGGCAATCAAACAGTGTTGGGATCAGCTGTCTCTGCGGCAGCTCAGCAGCCTCTTCACATGCGTGAACACCTCCTTTAACTTCAGTCCGTACACCACGGGGTTCAGTACAGTAGGTGCTAGAATCAGCATGGAGGTGATGAGGGTGGTGTCAGATTCTCTGTTGCTCTGCAGGCGGCGAAGCATCACATCTAAGCAGACGCTGATGGAATAGTTAAAGAAGACGAGCAGGTGAGGAAGACAGGTTTGTAGAGCTTTGTTGCTGAAGCTACGTGAGCGCCGCAGGCAGATGAAGAGGATCCTAGCGTAGGAGAAGAGAAAGACGGCTGCAGGCAGGAAGACTGTGGCTGTGACGATCAGCAGAATGTATAGTCCACTCAGCTGCGCTGCAGCACCACCGCAGCTCAGGCTCACAATGCTGTTGATGTTGCAGTAGGCCCTGTCGAGCTGCGCCCTGCAGATCGGTAAGCGGCTAGCCAGCAGCACTGAGACTCCCACTAGAATAACAGGCAGCATCCAGCAGAAAAGCAGCATCAGCACCACCTTGGCAGGAGTTACCAGCACAGCGTAGTGCATCGGGTGGCAGATGGACAGGTAGCGGTCAAAGGCCATGGCCGACAACAGCATGAAGCTAGCTCCACCAAGAGAGGAAAGTAAGAAACCCTGGCACTGACACAAAGTCCGGGACACCTGCACCAAGCCGGCGCCGGACAGCAACAGATCAGACAGAAGTTTGGGATAAAACACGGTGCTGGCTATGAGAGAGTTCAGCAGAAGTGATGCCACGAAGGCAAACATGGGCCGGTGAAGAGCTCGCTGCGAACAGATGATATAAATCACCAGAGAGTCACTGGACAACACGAAGAGGTACAGCAACAAAAACACGAAGAATAAGAGCGAGCTGTGGCCAGACATCGAGGAGAAACCGACCAGCGTCAGGGACGAGGTCACGTTAAACCCTGCTGACGTCATGAGGAGACCCCACCAAACAACACGCTGTGACCTCAGGTCAACAACAACAACAGAGCTAACCAACCTGTTAACATCTAAATAAAGGATATAACATTAGTTTATATCACATTGACATATACAGCAGTAATAAGGAAACTGGAATATTTAGAACACACATTTATTTAACATTCATATTCATAGAATATGAATTCACAGTCAATTAATCAGATACTAAAATATCTGCTTTAACATTAATGTAGAGGTCAATGATAAATATCTATCACGAATCAGAAACAGGCAAAAGCATCATCGCAATGAACACGAAAAATGAGAAACATGACATTAATGTGTGAAATTAGTCATAAACCAGCAGAACAATCATCACAAGGAACACGAAACATGAGGAGAAACTGACCTGAGTCCAGCTGTTAAAATATTAATACATAACATTATGCATCACCACCGTGAACCATTGAATGTACGTGAACACGAAACGTGAGAAACATGAGCAAGAGACCTGACTCCACCTGTTTCAACGAATGTGTTCATACATACACACAACATTAATAGTTATAAGATTAATTTAAAGAATGTTAATATATGATTAGTCATGAAAACAGAGAAACATAATCTCAGTAAACATGAGGAGAAACTGACCTGAATCCACCTGTTAAAACATTAACGTGAATATATACAGCATTAATATAGCTGGTGAAATATTAACTTCAATTTATATAACATTAATATATACAGCATTAATATAAAGTACATATTTAGTTTCATAATGAATCAGGAAAAGGCAGAAAGATTATTACCGTGAACACGAAACATGAGGAGAAACGGACCTGAATCCACCCGTTTAAACATTTATGTTAATACATACACACAACATTAATAGTTATAACATTCATTTAAAGAATGTTAATATGATTAATCATGAAAACAGAGAAACATAATCTCAGTAAACATGAGGAGAAACTGATCTGAATACACCTGTTAAAACATTAATGTGAATATATAACAATAATGTAAGAAACATTTATACATAGGACTTCAAAATAACATTTATAAGTGAGATATTAAACTAAGATTAGCACAAGGAACACGAAACGTGAGGAGAAACTGACCTGAATCCACCTGTTTAAACATTAACTTCAATTTATATAACATTAATATATACAGCATTAATATAAAGTACATATTTAGTTTCATAATGAATCAGGAAAAGGCAGAAAGATTATTACCGTGAACACGAAACATGAGGAGAAACGGACCTGAATCCACCCGTTTAAACATTTATGTTAATACATACACACAACATTAATAGTTATAACATTCATTTAAAGAATGTTAATATGATTAATCATGAAAACAGAGAAACATAATCTCAGTGAACATGAGGAGAAACTGATCTGAATACACCTGTTAAAACATTAATGTGAATATATAACAATAATGTAAGAAACATTTAGACATAGGACTTCAAAATAACATTTATAAGTGAGATATTAAACTAAGATTAGCACAAGGAACACGAAACATGAGGAGAAACTGACCTGAATCCAGCTGGTGAAATATATATGTTAATACATACACACAACATTAATAGTTATAACATTCATTTAAAGAATGTTAATTATGATTAATCATGAAAACAGAGAAACATAATCTCAGTGAACAAGAGGAGAAGCAGACCTGAGTCCAGCTGGTGAAACATTAATATAACATTAATGTAGATATGATGAAGCACGTACAGACAGAGACAGCATCTCAGTAAACAAGAAGAGAAACTGACCTGAGACCAGCTGGTGAAACATTAATGTAGATATGATGAAGCACGTACAGACAGAGGCAGCATCTCAGTGAACAAGAAGCTGTGAAGCTGCTTTTATCACCATCCTTCTTCCTCCGTGGAGATCATTGTATATTCATTAAAGGTCATCTGCCAATCACAAATATCTTGTTGTTTGGAATGGCAGGTTCTGAGAAGGCAATGTCAAGTTAATGTAAAACAGACATAAACATCTTCAAATAGTAAAAACTACTTGTATGCTAAAACCTTTCTCGTTCTTAACACAGACTTTATTCAGGGTCGATATGGGTTGAACTGAGATTCCCACACACACTTTAAGATGTTCTGATACGCCCGACCGATACAAAGCACGGCTTTGAAGGAAAGGATGAAGTCACTAATCATGTAGTTGCTTTGAACTGTTCTTTGGTAAGTGTGCAGAGCAATGGTGATTTGAAGGTTGAATATTTGTGTATATATTAATGATGTAAATTAATTCCAGTTAAATGTAACTATTAGGAAGACGGTTCTGTTTGTAATACTTTCTATCTTCATTGTGTTATTTGGTGGCATCAATGTGTGCATGTGATACAGGAGCAGTGTCTTTCGGGCCTCGTAGCCCTTCAGGTCAGAATAAAGAGATCCTCGACCACGCACCGCATAGAAAGGTTCAACCTGTCTGGGAATGGATGCAAAACCTCTATTGTCTCATTATCATCTATTTGCTGAGGTTTGGTTTTGAGTCCAAACGTGTTAAAGCAGGAACACGTGCAGCGCTGTGGGCTGCTGGTTAGCATCTGTTCCCTTCATGAGCACATCCAGTGTGACTGACATCCAATTAACATTCATGACAGAGCACACATTTAATTAACCAGAAAAACCCAATCTTTCACTTATTCGGGATGGACATGATCCTCAGAGACGTTTAATTATATTTCAATCATCTGTCTTTCTTGGTCGTTGTGCAATATTACTCATTATGAATAAAACACACCAGGACACAGCTCTTCGGGTCCCGCGGGGAAATACCCGTTGTGTCCTCGTTACGGCCTCTAATGTAATCTGACTGGCAGCTCAACGCCCTCTCTCAATCACTGTGCTGGACAAAGACGACAACTCCACTCATTTACTAAGCTTTTTACTTTAGAAATCATAAAGAGGTGTTAATATGAGGAGATTATCCCGCTGAACTAAACGTATAAGAATCATAAACATTTGTTTAAAGAGCAACTTGCAGGTTAGAGACCCCAGTGAATAAAGAGAGACAGCAAGCGCATTTCGTGGCATCTGCAGACAGTGGCAAGTACTTCCGGCATATGCCACAACTTACCGAGGCATCTGCCGCTGCTCAACGGGAGTTGCCACAAGATGCCAGAGTAAGAGAAGCTTTACTGTAGCTGCCACTCGCCTTCCGTGGGAAATGCTGCTATTTAAACCCGTATTTATCGTGTAAAATGTCGCTGTTTATGCATGACTTTATCGAACTGATCTGTACACAGGACTGATTATCTGTACACAGGGTTGGGTTGAAACGGAATACATGTAACGGCGTTACGTAATCAGAATATAAAAATCAAGTAGCCTAACTGTATTCAGCTCGCGTTACATTTGATTGAATCTGATTACAGTTACTTTCGTAAACCTGAAGTGAATACATTTTGGAATTATTGGTGGAAAAGTTTCCTCATAAAATGTAATGTTCATTACCGGCAGAGCTGTGTGCACAGTGCAGCAGCGTGTCTGTGAGGCCCCACCCCCGCACGCAGTGAGAGAGAGATCTCTTTTAAAATATATTGAAAGTTAGAAACGGAGATGGTTCGATAAAACGTGCAAGGTAACGTTTATGTAGCATTTCTTTATTGTCGAAATGATGACATTTCATAACGGGATAAAAATCAAAGTGAATGGCCTGCTGCTGCGGAAGGCATGGGGCAAATATAACTGTCCTTTGCCTAATTTATAAAGTAAACCTTAGCTAAGTCTGTAGCCAAGTCTAATAACACCAGTGCACATGTTGCTGTGACCATACAGATATTTATTTGTTAATTATTTGTCTTTACTAGTAATAATACACCTGGTTTATCGTAGCAAGCAGTGGAAACTACCCTCAAGAAGCGACAATTGCCAAGGGCGTTGCAACCCTCACTCGCCAATATTTCATCATAAATATAGCACGTTTGTTGTTCAAGTAAAATTGAATAGAAATGATGATGTATAATCTTTTTGAAAAATAGAGATCGCACATCAGTCCTGTGTACAGATCAGTTCGATAAAGTCATGCCTAACCAACAACATTTTACACGATAAATACGGGTTTAAAGAGCAGCATTTCCCACGGAAGGCGAGTGGCAGCTACAGTAAAGCTTCTCTTACTCTGGCATCTTGTGGCATCTCCCGTTGAGTAAAGGCAGATGCCTCTGCAAGTTGTGGCATATGCCGGAAGTACTTGCCACTGCCTGCAGATGCCACGAAATGATGTATACACTAGATTTTCCAAAAAATATACTCTACAGTGACATCTGGCGTCGTTTTTGCAAGACATTTTTACTTCCGCATAAGAAAAGACCACCCGCGTGTGACGTCACATCAGGGAGAGCGGACGGTCTAACGTATGAATAAACATGGATCACAATAGAAGTTTTGACATGGAAGAGGTTGAAAATGTATATTTGAATATGACGGACCACAACCATATAATTCTGAGACTGCTAGGCGTCTAAGAGACCAGGAGCAGCCAAGGATTAGAAGAAATAACGGCCATCGGAGAGAAATGTAGCAGTGGTGGCTCAAAACCTGCAAGTTGCTCTTTAACAAACTTGGTGCGTAGGTGCTGACTTGTCTATTAAAAGTATTTTTGATACACTTTCAATTGTGCTTACAGCGTATTATTTTTACTGTACAACATGACCGGAGAGATTTATATTCTACCATTTTTACAGTCAAATACCGGCTAACAGAAACACTGAGTATTGAAGAAAACTGTGACGCTCCTCTCGCTCCCAGGAGAGAAACTTAAAATAAAGTGGAGTCTCTGAGAAGGTTCAAATGGGTACTTTAATTAAGTAACGTGGCAATAGGACAAGCAGAAGGTAAAGAAGAGACAAATGCCGGTGTTGTCTCGGTGGTGGCAGCTGCGAAGAAGGAAGGGCAGAGTTGTGCTCACCCGCCGCCTTATATCCTCTCTCGTCCTGAAGAAGGGGGCCCCGCCTTAGTCTTCAATGTCCGAGATCGCGTTAAACAGAGGATTTCGACATTTTACATTCATTGCTTAAATCCACACGCCTTTTCTCGTCCTTATCGCTTTCATAACTTTTTATTTATTTCATTTTAACGGCTGTAATTCATTACTTTAATAATACTGGAAATACTTTACGGCAGTTATCATTTACGGTAGTTCCGGATGTTGTCATACCAACTCACGTCTGTAAACAAAACTTATTAAAATAACTTATTAAAATAACTGTACCTTCATTTAAAAACCCTCCTGTTGTCTTCGTTTCCCCATACTTCGGTGTTCGCGGTCAAATGTGACCGGTCCTGTTTTAACTGCTATTACATTAACACAAAAACCATTAATCATCACCAAATTTCATTTAACACCCTTTCAAACTGTACATATTGTATCGGACTACTTGTATACATGAAAAACTGCAGTAAATATACAAAGAATAGACACTGAACATGTATTGCGTGTGCCAGGTGTGATTCACATGGGGGGATGGGCACATAAGAGCGGGAAATGTGTCATTGTTCTGTGTGTTTGTGAGTGCCAGGTGTGATTCACATGGGAGGATGGGCACATAAGGAGGGGGGGAACACATCTAGAGTATGGGTGTGGGTGTGGGTGTTTTATCTGATCCGGATGGTTACTAGTTCCTTTTCTTTATGGCGGCATTTTTTAGCGGTAACACCATGGGTGTTACAAAGTTGACTAAATCATCCAAAATTCAATGAAAAGTGGTGATCAGCAATTGTATATGTTCAAACGTCTACTGTGAAGGATATCATAAAGCCTTAATGCACTCGAATGTAAAACAAATAATTATGATTGATGGAAGTAGTAAGTCGGTCAGCTTTGACCCGAAGACAACAGGAGGGTTAATATTCAGCAATAGTAATATCTCGATGTCTATAGATGTAGTGTTAAAGTCAGTCGGCTTTGGTGTGCAATACTCTTTAGTTGAAACTAAATGATGCCATAAAACATTGATTTTAATTTCTAACAGTATTTGAATATAGAAACCACCCCACATGTATAGCTTTGTGTGGTGCTAGGTTCACGAGAGGATCCGCAATCGCACTTTGTTGCGTAGCTTCAGTGTCGTAGCCGAGATGCTGTTGATAGTGAGATGTGTCTGCCGTTTACTCTCAACTGTTTGACCGGTATGATGCACCATCCAGTACTGAGAGTGCATTTTAACATGCTACATATTGGCCCTCATGCTCCCAGACAGTACACACACATACAAAAGTACTGAGATGTCACTCACATGAAGTGAGAAGCCTGCAGGGCAGAGGTCAGGGCGGTAAAAACATCCTGCAGATGATGAAATGAAGTTTGTGGTTAATGAGCTGCAGCTTGGACTCTGTGGACTAACGAGCTCCGGCCTTAATGAGAGCTGTTAACGAGCTGCTCTCAGGTGACCTCATTAACACACTGACCCGTTTGCTTCCTTACATTGTGCTGCAGTAATCACCCAGAGGCTAAACCTGCACAAACAAGATCAAACAATAATCAAAGCAAATTAAAGAGTCAATATGTAAAGAAAATAACGTCAAAGCTATTTATTGTCATTTTAAAATACTTTTTATCAAAACACACTGAAGGAAATTGTCAGCTTGGGTTCATAGGGGCAGAATAATGCACTGTAGGTGCTCCAGTGAGTGTTAGTGCGGCACATAAACGGGCCCAAGCTGTAAATATAATGATCATCAATAGACACAAAAAGGATAAGTGCCAAACCAACACAAGAGAAGCAGAACGGCACTGAGACCTCCAACACCTTAAATAAGGACATCTATACAGGGCTCGAGCTTAAGGTCGTCCCGGAGCCAAAAAAAATAGGGTCGGGGGATAAAAAAATGTTTTGGGACGAGAGTTAAAATAAAAATACCCTGCTAACTCTACTACGAACGGCGATGAAAATGAAACTGACTGCAAGTTTTGTGTAGCACACAGTTATTAAACCTCTTTGTCAACATAAACACACACGCACAAAACATTTAGCAACCCTCGACACACACACACACACACACACACACACACACACACACACACACACACACACACACACACACACACACACACACACACACACACACACACACACACACACAGTACGTATACCGAGAGCCAGCAGCACAGCTGCCCGCACATTTCTGGCCCGTGAATAATGAGAACTCTCCATCGCATTCAGTCCTTAGCAATATGCTGCGCCTCTCCCCATGTAGGGATGGGTACCGAGCCCCGGTATCAAATGGGCCCCGGGCCGGAATTAGGAAAGAACGTGGTACCGTTAAGCTCCGACGTTATGGTACTGGAGACATTTAAAAAATATACGTCTTATGTATTATTGCTACATAAACATTATATCGCAGTTTTATTTTCGCCAACTCCGTTTCAAATACGCAAAAAGACTACAACATGCGTCTGATGTATTTTCGATCTTTCCAATCCAGACGAAAGAGATCTCTCTCCCGTCTGTGTGCGAGGGGGCGGGCCGTTTGTAAAGGTCTCCTGACTGTGTTACTGTAAGAAATTAAAATCAATGATGTAATATAGTTTAAACAGTAATTTTAAAACTATTTTATTCTGAAAACAGTTCCGGTTAAAGTTTACTTTGAAAAGCTGTATTGAGAGACGACAACAATGACGACTTCCGGTTTCACGTTAATAACGATTACAGCCGTTAAAATGCATTAAATAAAAAGTCATGAAAGAGTGTATGAGGAGAAAAAGGCGTGTGGAAGTTATACAATGACCACACAATGTTTAAATCCTCCATTATGTGCGATATCGGACATTGGAGAAAGAGTTGGGAGAACGACGTCACCAGCCGCCATTGAAGGAGGAGTGCTGGATCGATACAGACGGAGGACAACGCGACCTCAGGCACTTCTCCACGGCCGCCAACCTCCTTCTGTTTGTTTCATTGCCACGCCATTTAATTAAAGTACTCCATTCGTCTCATTGTTTGAAGCTTCTCTCCTGGACGCGTGAACAACGAATACTCTAACATTACAGACTGTTAGTGGTTACTCTGGGTTCTGTCTTCAGGACAGAGTTGGATTTTTTTGTTAGTTGGATGGGACTCGATTGGATTCAATATTAGAGCAACTTTCTCGTTTGTGTGTTTTTTAAAAATATATTTGGCCTTTGTTTCTGTGTTTGACTGATTTTCTCAAATAAAAAGGTTGATGAATTATTTATGTTAAAGGTCACTTTGAATGATTTGAACCAATGATAATGTAGAAAAACTAATATTTTAAATTCGGGACGATCCACATTAATTGCGGGACGGCTTAGATTGTATTTCGGGATGGTTGCGGGAGGATGGTGAATAAAGTTAGACGAGAGCCCTGCATCTATATCTCATTTATAACACACATGAAAGGTCTTTCGTTGTCTGCTGTTTATATAATGTGTCTCCGATCAGCTCGGTATGCATGGTACCATTTTGTCAATAAAGGATATTCTAACCTGATGTATGAGGGACCAGAAATCAAAGTCATTTGAGCCACAATATAACGGGATCTCACAGCTCCGTAATATTAAAATATAAATTGTTGTTTTAAATGATGGATGTTACTACCTCATTATGGAACTCCAACTCGTTATACATACCAGCCATAACTACATCGTATGCTCAAACACAAACCCTCGTGGTTGTGTTTGAGGTGGTTATAGAGAAGCGAAGTCCCTCCCCTTCCGGGGGAGCTCCATGGGACCGTATTTCGGAAAAATTATGTTTTAAAGTCAATGGAGAGAGAATGATTATCTTTCGATCCCGTTTGAATTGTGCCACAAATTACACATATGATGTTTGTCAATTTAAAAGACAATTTTGCAAGAAAAAAAAATAAAATGTGTCGTAAAACTGGGAAGTAACACTTTTGTTTGTGTGAAACGCTGAATGAACTACATCTCTGGTCTCTCACAACAACACACGTCACCAAGATGGCCGTCACTACTGTCTTGTCATCAAAATGATTGCCTACCCTCACTATCACCCTCTTACCCTCACTATCACACTCTCACCCTCACTATCACCCTCACTATCACCACAATGAAACACGTCCAGAAGAACGTCATGCAAGCTGCCTTCCTTTGATTCTCTCTGAACTGCCTGGTCTTTTTAATGTTTAATGTCAACCATTAGTGCAGATAGCGTGAAGTAGAACAGATCGCAGATGCTAATGTAGCGTTAGCATTTCTCCCCCGGGCTTAAATGGTGTATTATAGAATGATCACACCGGTGACAGTACTCTTCAAAGGGTTCACTAAATATGACTACTACTCTTACTGTTTAACATGTTGGGTTACTTGATGTTACTTCATTTTAAGGCTAATAAAAATGACAAGGCCGTAATGCTAACTAACGTGCTAGCTACTAGTGTTAGAAATTAAAATCAATGTTTTATGGCATAATGTACCTTAAACATACCGTCAGTTTAAATGCTATTTTATTCTGGAAAAAACCGGAAGTTCTCAATACCAAGCTTTTATTCTGAAAATCCGTCACGACGACATCCGGGACTACCGCCCATTAGTATCATTAAAGTGGCTATTGACGCCGTTAACATGTGTTGCATATAAAGTTATGAAAGAGATAAGGAGGAGAAAAGGCATGTGGAAGTAAGCAATGAATGTAAAATGTGGAAATCCTCTGTTTAACGCGATATCGGACATGAACGAGGGGGGAAGTCCCCTGCGTCACTACAGCTCCCAGAGAGGAGGAGCGAACAGCGAGCAAGCGCGAAAGACGAATGCTTGTGAGCTCTCTTCTGCACGGCCATCACAGGGAGAGGAAGGCTGCAGCCTTACTCTCCTGTTCGGACAATATTCTGTTTGTGACATTATCACGCTTTTTATTAATTAAAGTACCAATTTGAACCTTCTCAGAGACTCCATTTAGTCTCCTTTTAAACTTCTGTCCTGGACGCTAGAATAATCACACACAGATAACAATTGGTGACCCCGACGTGATTCTAGGGCAACGGGAGAGAATATCCAGCCGGCTGTGGCCTGGAAACCGGAACGCAATCGTCTAACACACAAGAGATCTCAAACAATCGGTGAGAAGAAACCCGTAAAATCAAATTCTTCAATAGTTTATGCAGGAAAATCTTAGGACTGTGTGTTGGACTGCTGCTTCCGGTTCCTGAAAATAGCTGGGAAATTAATGTTAAAACAACCAAATTTAATGACAACAATCATATAACACGAGGCGTTACTTTGTCACAAGCAGGGTAAGTCCAATTTACTTATTTTTCTTATATCTAACCCTGCATGCTATTCGTTTGTCTGTTATTACATGTCAGCAAGAGGCTAATCGCTCCAATATAGTGTTCTTTGTTACGTTTTAAGTTAACGTGAATAGTGTGTGGCTATTTAAACAAAAGAACAAAATCACAGTGGAAGCTGTGATTATTGGAGAGAGTGTTTGTATTATTTTTAAAAGTCCTTTGTGTGATTTAGCAATCATTCCAATTGCGTTTCTTGTTACGTTTTAAGTTAACGTGAATGGTTGGGGACTATTTAAACAAGAACGCAGTTGATTGAGTGTAGAGATTACAGTGTGAGGCTTCTTATAAAAAAGTCCTTTTCGAGGAAAAGGCCTGAAAGTTTTGAAACTTTCAGTGGTTGTTTTCCTGTTTTCAAACAGACATTGCGTGTGGATTACGATGAGAAGTGCGACATTCGTGCGTTAGTTAGACGATATTCTGCTGATTGTGTTTGATTTGCGTCTTAATTTGTCCCAACATAGCGTGTTTAAACAGAGGAGATAACCATACTGGCTCTTAAAGTCAAAGAATTACGTGCATGGACAGAGAACTGTGACGTAAGGGTATGAGGCCCATTTATAAATTGTACATTAAATAGAAATGTTATTTTAAACTGCATTGTTGTTTTGTGTTGAGAATATATAAAAAAAAACTCTCCGCAGTGGGAGCCACGAGGTGTTGTAAAATCCCTTTGTTCTTCAGGTCAAAGGTTGGAAAAGTTGCCATCTTGTTTTGCCAGCATGTTTACAATGAATCACACGGCAGTCGCCATTTCGTGAAATGCTAATTGGAGAAGTGAGACTGTTTGCTTTTACCCAGTCCTACTCCTCCTTGAGAAGGACAAATCCTATTTCTTTGCAAAGTTGGAATTATAAAATAGATAGGTTATTTTACCATGGGAAGTTTGGCATTCATCTGATATTGGAAGTTTTTTCTGCTTGAATTGACGTTATTGAAATATTCCAGTTTGCAAAAGTGTTTTGGCGATTATGTGCTGTGTCGTTTTAACCAAGTGTAATATTCTTCCCTAGGGTAATTCTCTTTCTATTTTTTTAGAAAAGAAAATAAGTTTTTCTTAAATACAGGTTAGTTTTGCAATAGTAAACCATAGTGGATTAAACTGGAAATTACAATTCTGCTGGTAGTACAGAATTATTACATAGAAGAAACACTCAATAGCATTTTGAAGTCTAATTCTGAAAGTGTTATAAATACACACATGCTTCATCGCCGAGATAGAATTGCAAGTGGTTTCTAATTATAAGATAAAACACTTTATATAATACTCTTTCAAATAAGCAAACAAATGTATTGAAGCTAACACAAATTATGACATTTACATAATTCCAAACACTTCGGAAAGTGGAAGATTTTCACCAGATTTCTAATTTTCATATTTCATAGTCAAAACCATACACTGTACAATTTTTATTTTTAGTATTTCAGATTTAAAATTTGCATAATTGTTATCTTTTAATTAACTTTATTAAAAAATAAAGAACAGATTTAACAATTCTGATGATGTAGGATATTTTGAAGGAATACAAAGGTACTAGTCAGAGGACTAGTGCTTTGATCATTCGAATAGTTAGAGAACATGTCACCGGAAGAAACTAAGATGGGACTAGATGCAGAGCCAGGCTCAACTGCAGATATCACGGGAAGGGTAAAGATCAGATCAGATGCTACAACAGTTCCAAAATGTAGACAGAAGACATGGAACCAATTAGAGAAACTGTTGGAACAGTGGCAAATTTATAAGAGTTACAAGTCTGATACTCCATCTGGAATATGCCAGCCTATTGGCACACAGCATAAATGTGGTCCGAGTAGCAGACCTGCCAGTGAGGGAAGACATAGCAGAAAAAACCAAAGAGGCTCCAGTTATCCAAACTCCGAAGCTGTATCTCAGCCTGGCCGAAGTCCCTCCTCCCTCCCCGAATGTTGGTTCAATAGGAGAAGTCCTGCAGTTGGATGAAGTCTCCATGAACAAACATCTCAAAGAATTGGAGTATGAAGTAAGAGTGCTAACCAGTCAATCAAAACACCTGATAGAAGAGAATATACGATTAGAAGAAATCACAGAAGAAAGACAAACACAAAAGACAGAAATGGAAGCACTACAACTGAGACTTTTGAAGATGCAAAAAAGCTGAGAAAGATACCGAAGCTATTAAAAACAAGAAAGCGGCAAGGCAAATGGCAGCTACTTCAGGGATGGCCATAGAACCAGAGAAGGCAGGTCAGACACCTCAAACAATTCAAGCTCGGGAGGTGCCAGAGATTCAGGTGCAGAATCAACAATTCCAAGGAAGACAAAGTGGCAGAGGAGGAAAGCCACGATCAAGACGAAGAACAGATGAAGGCTGCTACAAATGTGGTCAGCTGACACATTGGTCCAGAGAGTGTTGCACCAAACAACGGCCCTCCATGCAGATACCCCGGGGAGGTTTACGACGGAGGCAGGGGGTCCCAGAGATGTCAAAGACGAACAGGGGTGCCAAACATGACCCAAATGCCACTGACACCCTGGTATCAACCACAACAATGAGGAAGCTCAAAGGACCAGACCACCAGGTGATGCATCTTCAGCACAAGGGTATTTTGAAATCCAGCTACATTGAGCCATATCTGTCACCACAGGAGGGAGAGGTTTAATGTAAAACATGACAGTGAGTAGCATATTGCATTTACACAAAGCATAAAACATAGTAGAACATTTAGCAGACTATTTTTGTAATTATGAGAAGGAAAGAGATTACGAGTGATGTTGTTCCCCTACACAGAAAACTATTGTGTCCACACAGCTAGTGAGGTCAAGACGATGGGTTTCCACCCAAAAAATATGAAGACGGAAACCTAGTAATCGTCCAAGACGGAGGATCCTTACCTCCTGTTTACACCGACTGCAGTTCAAGGGGCGGCGATACACCTGACGTGGAGCTGTTGAGACCTGAAAGACAGAAACTCGATTCTGCTGTGGTGAAGTCTGGCTACAAAGGGAGGTGTCCGATAGGGTCGCTTGTCTCAAACCAGTGAAGAAATCAACAAGAACCCAGCAAAACTAGAGAGTGACTGTTGGCAGGAGAACAGTGACAGAGCGACAGAGACTGGCCCAACATTCTCCAGCCAGTACATAGATAGACCCCGTCAGAAGACCGGGGCTGTGTTTAAAGGGGAACTTAATTTACTGTTAGTAGGAGTGTAGTTTTTTAGTCAAACAATTATGTGATTTTTGGAGTCAGATTACATTTTTTCTCATAAACACAATTTTATAATCGGTCTGAAATATCGGTTTTAAGGCAATAAGCTGCAGATTAAATAACATAACACTGATTGAGAGCTTGGATAAAGAAGTTGTAGGGTTTTTACAACAGTTTCAAGATTCAGTTTTTATTTATTTATTCTTGAGTGACTTTACTGATTTATAATGTAGTGCGTAAGGCAATATCTCATTTTGAGTGAGGGGCACCAGCCCTCCATGTATGTCACCCTCTGTGAGAATAGTTCATATTTTCCCTCTAGTTTGGAGAAATATTATTTTATTATATGTTTGTTCAGCAGTATCAAACAATGCTCTAATCCTAGAGTTATTGAGACGCATTAGCGACACCAGGGGTATTGTTGTCGCAGCAACAATGATGCATAATACCAGGACAAAAGCCATTCCTGAAACAAGTAAACAATTTTTTTGTGCTAATGGCACATTTGAGTGAATGTTTTTATACCATCAGAAAGCCATACATCATATGATATATTTTGTACACCTTATAGCTACACGGAGAAGTTATATTTATTTTGTGCAACGTTATGGGTTTTGCGTGTCCTGTTCAGAATAGGGTAATCATTGCAATATTGATTGAGCATGTTATGCTCAAAGGAGGGAGTGTCATGATTATGCAGACATGTTGATTTCAGTGACGTTGTAGTTAATGAATAATAACATGTATTTAATAATGGGTCTCATAACGACAAAAGGTATGCCGAAGCCTGGGCCTCCTCCAAGGAGGGAGTGGTCCAGTTTTAAGATAATAGATGAATAGAAGTGATGAATATGTCAGAACTCTGAGTAATATTATCCAAGTTTTGTCTACACAGGCTGGAAAGCTACAGAGATACCACGAGACTCAGAGACTCCTGTTCGGCCAGGTGATTGGGTGAGGGTGAAAGTTCACAAAAGACAGTGAGCTGATCCCGGTGGACGGAACAGTGAGAAGTTGTAATGAACTTCACACGAGCTCCGGTTTAAAGGTAAAGACAAAGGAGCAAATTGACACCACCTCACACATGGTCACCCTTCACTGGCAACTTCCAGAACATTATTGGGAGTTGGGACTGATTTGGCAGAGCTGGAACAAAACAATAAATAGAAATAAGATAAAGATATAAAACAGCTCAAAAGACGAATTGTCTATATATTTTTATAGATTGTATACTAAAGTGAAAACCTATTTTTTGTTTACATCTGAAAAAGAGTCCAATTTTCATATACGTTATTATAGTACTCATTATTTAAATTCTGTAACTGACACAACCATGGAGAAAATAGAGATGATGTCAAGAACAAAGCCAAACCAATTGTGGGGTCCCCTAGGGATAAGAGTTAGAATAGCATTGTTGATTGTGCTCATTACACTTGGCACCTTTCTGGTTGGATGGGGAGTACAATATCAAGTAAGACATGAATCCATTAGTTCACTCATAGATAATGCCCACATCACTAACAAAACTCCAGCTGTGTTTCAGAGACTTTCACTTATCCCCAGAGCCAAAAGATCAGTTGAGCAACAAGAGGAGGAGTTAGAAATACTCGGTCCCAAAGGTGAGGAGGTTACAATCAAGATGATTCACCCCCATATCTGCAGTTTTTGTATCAAATGATGAGATGGGTTTAAGTGATTGGGATATGCAAGTGATGGGGATTTACAGATTAGGGGAATCTCCAAATACACTGGATCAATGTTTTAGTCTGTACCAGAAACACCCCCTGTTAAGTTTATGGACAACCGCCCGGTGACCTGAGCACAATTATTGAAAATGATTACAGTAGAAACTGACTACTAGCCCACAAGTACAGCTTTGTACGTACAAACTCTATAAACAAAATTCCCCAGCAGATTGTGGGGACATTGCAGATATGTCCGGTCACAAAAGTTATTTAAAATATGGGGACGTTATTTTATTGTGTGAAATATGTGGTGCTTGAAACATGTAGGTATTTTTAATTTATAGAAGAAAATGGTTTCCTGAAAGAGTTATTTGGAGTAGCCATGTTACAGTGGGTGGAAACAATGTTTAGGGATAGACATTAATTGGGTTTAGATGGCATTTAACATCTAAGACAGATAGTAAGATTATGAAAATGGAGTAGAAAGGATTGGATATATTTTTCCTCAGTGTGTTAGAATTAGCTATCGGTAATGCGTCCCGAGATCTCTCTCTCTCTCTCTGCCTGTCAGACTGCTACGACCCCATCTTCAAACAAATGACCTCACCACAGGAGACTCCTCCTCCCCTCCTCCATCGAACAGACAGAGAACCCGAGCTGAACCAACAACGACCTGAGGCATCCAGAACCAGCTCCGCCTGAGGCATCCAGAACCAAACCAACATGCTGACAAAGAGGCAAACTCATCTGTTCCTAAATCAGGACACGAAGTTGCAAACTGAGCCACGAGATTTGGCACAAAAGCAGAGTGTGGGACATGAGAGCGGAATACGCCCTCCATGCAACAGCGTAGAGACTGAAAAGGAGGAGATGAAATGCAAAGCAGTTGGGCCACTGAAAAGAGTTACAGCGAGAGGATCCAAGAGCGGATGGACTGAGAAGACAGGACGGAGGAGAGGACAGGACGGAGGAGTTGGCACGGGCCAGAGGAGTTGGCACGGGCCAGCAGAACCTGAGGGGGTCGTGGTTTGACGACCAGAGGGGCAGAGAAGGAACACAGGAGTGAGTGAGTTTACACATAAACACACTTATTAGAAAATAATCCTAAAAACACACTGAGGGTAGAACATATTATTCAATCTTTTCATCATATAAACAAATTATTCTTTTAGAGATTCTTATTCATGTGAGAATTTGGGGAAGATTTAATTTGTTACAATATAGAAAGCAGACAAATCTTTATTGAATGGAAAATGTTAAAGGTCGAGCTAGTACCAAGCCAAAGAAGGTATTCCAATCTAGAGTATTGATGTCTCCATTGTAGCATGGATATTACCATAGGAGAACTGTTAAGGTGGAAACAACATTTGTTTGTCGAACCAGATGTAGAGTTTTAAAAAGACACCAGGCAAAGAGCGATTGCAAATTTTAATTTTGAAAAACTAGTATAATTGGGAGTACTACATACGGGGCCTTGGATCACTCATTTTAATGGTGCATATTTTCAACAACAAATATCGTTCAGGGAGAAGGGGTTGCTCAACCCACTCTGCAGATGTTTTAAATCTTACTTGCCCTCTTCAGAGGGATGCACGGCACCAGAGTATGAGTTTTAAAAGACAAGTGCCACCACCTCCTAATGCTCATCCTTTTAATCAGTGATGACCTGACATTTAGAGACGTTATTTAAAAGGAGAAACATATCTGCCATGAGTGAACATTCCTGAATTGAACTACAAACCATTAAAGATCACATGCTCGGGCACCCAAGGTTCCACACACTGATAGCATGGATATTTAAGTAGACCAGAAGTGAAAATAAATTAGTATAATGCGTTAGTGATATTCCACCGGTTTTCACACCATTTCAGGGACCTTATCACTGCATTGATCGATCACGACGGCATGAGAACATATTACTTTCATACCTTAAATGATATGAAAGGAGGGAGGGTACATTTCTCAGGAGGAGACAGTTACAAATGCTAGCAGAACAAGACGACCCATATAAAGATATTGATGAGATTGTTCAATGAATGTCCAGCTGATGTGATACTTTAAATTATGAAATCATGTGAAGAAGTGAGCAAACTAAAATGCTAAAATGGAGTGAATCCATTTATTCCAAGATAGTTCATTTATTCTTTATTATTTTTCACTATTCTAATATGGTAGATCTCATGTTTCCAAATCATTGCTATTTTAAAATGGTTTGTTTCTTTTCACTTTGTAAAAACAAGTGCCTTAACACTGAGCGTGGTGTGGGAAAGGTTTCTGTGAAAGGAGGGAGGAAGAAATGTTCTGATACCGAGCCATTGCTGCCATTTTGAAGAATGATATTTAATGTTAACACTAGAAGTTATGCAAAAGGGAACACTTTTATGTTTAAGCACAGTCAAAGTATTTTTTGTAAAGTTGAGGCTGTTGAACCATTCCATTTTGATTGTATGTTTTTAATATGAGTTATGTACTATGCAGAGTTCAGATGAAGAACTCATTGATTTCAGTATTATACACACCTTTTAGGTGTGTAAGGAGGGACTGTTAGAAATTAAAATCAATGTTTTATGGCATAATGTACCTTAAACATACCGTCAGTTTAAATGCTATTTTATTCTGGAAAAAACCGGAAGTTCTCAATACCAAGCTTTTATTCTGAAAATCCGTCACGACGACATCCGGGACTACCGCCCATTAGTATCATTAAAGTGGCTATTGACGCCGTTAACATGTGTTGCATATAAAGTTATGAAAGAGATAAGGAGGAGAAAAGGCATGTGGAAGTAAGCAATGAATGTAAAATGTGGAAATCCTCTGTTTAACGCGATATCGGACATGAACGAGGGGGGGAAGTCCCCTACGGCACTACAGCTCCCAGAGAGGAGGAGCGAACAGCGAGCAAGCGCGAAAGACGAATGCTTGTGAGCTCTCTTCTGCACGGCCATCACAGGGAGAGGAAGGCTGCAGCCTTACTCCTCCAACTGAACAATATCCTGCTTTGTAACATTACCGCGCTTTTTATTAATTAAAGTACCAATTTGAACCTTCTCAGAGACTCCATTTAGTCTCCTTTTAAACTTCTGTCCTGGACGCTAGAATAATCACACACAGATAACACTAGCTAGGTAGCTAACTTGATCCAGCCACTCCTGGTCCTTTCATCAGACGGGAAGCGAAAGAACGAGCAAGACCCATTGCTGGTATGATAACAACCTGGTACTAAGCACACAGGCATCTTGTTAAAGTTATCTTATCTATCTCTGATGTAGTGGACGGAAATAAATAAAGTTATAAAGTTAGACATCAGTTACGACATCACTTACGAGACTCTGGGATTTGTAGTCTTTGTAGTTGCATATTTGTTTAACGCGATATCGGACACAAGACGAACGAGGGGGGAAGTCCCCTACGTCACTACAGCTCCCAGAGAGGAGGAGCGAACAGCCAGCAAGCGGGAAAGACGAATGCTTGGAAGCTCTCTTCTGCACGGCCATCAGAGGGAGAGGAAGGCTGCAGCCTTTCTCTCCTGACTGAACAATATCCTGCTTGTAACATTACCGCGCTTTTTATTCATTAAAGTACCAATTTTGAACCTTCTCAGAGACTCCATTTAGTCTCCTTTTTTAAGCTTCTTACCTGGACGCGAGAATAACGAACACAGCATAACAGATGCTGCAGCTTGCTTCTCACTACAAATGATTTATTTTATCCTTAATATGGTTCCCTAAAGCTATGCACCTACTCTGGAGCTCACTGGGGTCCTGCATATGCTTTGATCAAAAGCATTTCTAGCTGTCTAACGTTGGCTTTTTGTAGTAAATGAGTGGAGTTGTCGTCTTTGTCCAGCACAGTGATTGAGAGAGGGCGTTGAGCTGCCAGTCAGATTACATTAGAGGCCGTAACGAGGACACAACGGGTATTTCCCCGCGGGACCCGAAGAGCTGTGTACTGGTGTGTTTTATTCATAATGAGTAATATTGCACAACGACCAAGCAAGACGGATGATTGAAATATAATTAAACGTCTCTGAGGATCATGTCCATCCCGAATAAGTGAAAGATTGGGTTTTTCTGGTTAATTAAATGTGTGCTCTGTCATGAATGTTAATTGGATGTCAGTCACACTGGATGTGCTCATGAAGGGAACAGATGCTAACCAGCGGCCCACAGCGCTGCACGTGTTCCTGCTTTAACACGTTTGGACTCAAAACCAAACCTCAGCAAATAGATGATAATGAGACAATAGAGGTTTTGCATCCATTCCCAGACAGGTTGAACTTTTCTATGCGGTGCGTGGTCGAGGATCTCTTTATTCTGACCTGAAGGGCTACGAGGCCCGAAAGACACTGCTCCTGTATCACATGCACACATTGTGTTATTTGGTGGCATCAATGAAGATAGAAAGAATTACAATCAGAACCGTCTTCCTAATAGTTACATTTAACTGGAATTAATTTACATCATTAATATATACACAAATATTCAACCTTCAAATCACCATTGCTCTGCACACTTACCAAAGAACAGTTCAAAGCAACTACATGATTAGTGACTTCATCCTTTCCTTCAAAGCCGTGCTTTGTATCGGTCGGGCGTATCAGAACATCTTAAAGTGTGTGTGGGAATCTCAGTTCAACCCATATCGACCCTGAATATAGTCTGTGTTAAGAACGAGAAAGGTTTTAGCATACAAGTAGTTTTTACTATTTGAAGATGTTTATGTCTGTTTTACATTAACTTGACATTGCCTTCTCAGAACCTGCCATTCCAAACAACAAGGTATTTGTGATTGGCAGATGACCTTTAATGAATATACAATGATCTCCACGGAGGAAGAAGGATGGTGATAAAAGCAGCTTCACAGCTTCTTGTTCACTGAGATGCTGCCTCTGTCTGTACGTGCTTCATCATATCTACATTAATGTTTCACCAGCTGGTCTCAGGTCAGTTTCTCCTCATGTTCACTGAGATGCTGTCTCTGTCTGTACGTGCTTCATCATATCTTCATTAATGTTATATTAATGTTTCACCAGCTGGACTCAGGTCAGTTTCTCCTCTTGTTCACTGAGATTATGTTTCTCTGTTTTCATGATTAATCATATTAACATTCTTTAAATTAATGTTCTAACTATTAATGTTGTGTGTATATATTAACATAAATGTTTAAACAGGTTGATTCAGGTCAGTTTCTCCTCATGTTTCGTGTTCACGGTAATAATCTTTCTGCCTTTTCCTGATTCATTATGAAACTAAATATGTACCTTATATTAATGCTGTATATATTAATGTTATATAAATTGAAGTTAATATTTAAACAGGTGGATTCAGGTCAGTTTCTCCTCACGTTTCGTGTTCCTCGTGCTAATCTTAGTTTAATATCTCACTTATAAATGTTATTTTGAAGTCATATGTATAAATGTTTCTTACATTATTGTTATATATTCACGTTAATGTTTAACCAGGTGGATTCAGGTCAGTTTCTCCTCATGTTTACTGATATTATGTTTCTCTGTTTTCATGACAAATCATATTAACATTCTTTAAATGAATCTTAAAACTATTAATGTTCTGTGTATGTATTAACACAATTGTTGAAACAGGTGGAGTCAGGTCTCTTGCTCATGTTTCTCACATTTCGTGTTCACGTACATTCAATGGTTCACGGTGGTGATGCATAATGTTATGTATTAATATTTTAACAGGTGGATTCAGGTCAGTTTCTCCTCACGTTTCGTGTTCCTCGTGCTAATCTTAGTTTAATATCTCACTTATAAATGTTATTTTGAAGTCATATGTATAAATGTTTTCTTATTGTTATATATTCACGTTAATGTTTAACCAGGTGGATTCAGGTCAGTTTCTCCTCATGTTTACTGATATTATGTTTCTCTGTTTTCATGACAAATCATATTAACATTCTTTAAATGAATCTTAAAACTATTAATGTTCTGTGTATGTATTAACACAATTGTTGAAACAGGTGGAGTCAGGTCTCTTGCTCATGTTTCTCACATTTCGTGTTCACGTACATTCAATGGTTCACGGTGGTGATGCATAATGTTATGTATTAATATTTTAACAGGTGGATTCAGGTCAGTTTCTCCTCATGTTTCGTGTTCCTTGTGATGATTGTTCTGCTGGTTTATGATTCGTGATAGATATTTATCATTGACCTATACATTAATGTTAAAGCAGATATTTTAGTATCTGATTAATTAACTGTGAATTCATATTCTATGAATACACGTTTTAAATATGAATGTTAAATAAATGTGTGTTCTAAATATTCCAGTTTCCATATTACTGCTGTATATGTCAACGTGATATAAACTAATGTTATATCCTTTATTTATGACGTCAGCAGGTTGGTTAGCTCTGTTGTTGTTATTGACCTGAGGTCATAGCGTGTTGCTTGTTGGGGTCTCCTCATGACGTCAGCAGGGTTTAACGTGACCTCGTCCCTGACGCTGGTCGGTTTTCTCCTCGATGTCTGGCAACAGCTCGCTCTTATTCTTCGTGTTTTTGTTGCTGTACCTCTTCGTGTTGTTCAGTGACTCTCTGGTGATTTATATCATCTGTTCGCAGCAAGCTCTTCACCGGCCCATGTTCGCCTTCGTGGGATCATTTCTGCTGAACTCTCTCACAGCCAGCACACTGATTTATCCCAAACTTCTGTCTGATCTGTTGCTGTCCGGCGCCGGCTTGGTGCAGGTGTCCCGGACTTTGTGTCTGTGCCAGGGTTTCTTAGTTTCCTCTCTTGGTGGATCTAGCTTCATGCTGTTGTCGGCCATGGCCTTTGACCGCTACCTGTCCATCTGCCACCCGATGCACTACGCTGTGCTGGTAACTCCTGCCAAGGTGGTGCTGATGCTGCTTCTCTGCTGGATGCTGCCTGTTATTCTAGTGGGAGTCTCAACGCTGCTGGATAGCCGCTTACCGCTCTGCAGGGCGCAGCTCGACAGGGCCTACTGCAACATCTACAGCATTGTGAGCCTGAGCTGCGGTGGTGCTGCAGCGCAGCTGAGTGGAATATACATTCTGCTGATCGTCACAGCCACAGTCTTCCTGCCTGCCGCCTTCATGCTCTTCTCCTACGCTAGGATCCTCTTCATCTGCCTGCGGCGCTCACGTAGCTTCAGCAGCAAAGCTCTACAAACCTGTCTTCCTCACCTGCTCGTCTTCTTTAACTATTCCATCAGCGTCTACTTAGATCTGATGCTTCGCCACCTGCAGAGCAACAGAGAATCTGACACCACCCTCATCACCTCCATGGTGATTCTAGTACCTACTGTACTGAACCCCGTGGTGTACGGACTGAAGTTAAAGGAGGTGTTCACGCATGTGAAGAGGCTGCTGAGCTGCCGCAGAGACAGCTGATCCCAACACTGTTTGATTGCCCCACACAAACATCCATGTAAACAGAAGCATTTGCTGCACATCAGGACAAACAGTGCGGCCCATATTCAGTTGATCACCACAATCATACCTGAGAGCGGGAAACATTTTCTAAGCCTCCTTCTCGGCTCCACGTCCCCATGCGCCATCCCCAAGAGGGTCCCGTCTCCGTCCTCCCCAAGAGGGTCCCGTCCCCGTCACCATGGGCCATCCCCAAGAGGGTCCCGTCTCCGTCCTCCCCAAGAGGGTCCTGTCAACTTCTATATCGAATACAATATGAATAGGTGACATAAAAGAAAAGAACCAAAATGTATGAACAAATACAAAAACTAGAAAATAGAGAATAACAAACAAAATATTAAGAATACCGTCAATACCGTTCCGGTGCATAATATGTTTAAGGTACTAGAAGATTGTTTACTTATGTTAAACGTATATTTGAGTTTTGAATTTCTAAGGAAAAGGTTCCCAGAATTCTTCAAACATATTTAGTATTCCAGCGTGTGAGGTGGTCTACTAGGGGCCGTGGTGGTTGTACAGCCTGGCCGCTGCAGGAAGGAAGGAGCTGTGGTATCTCTCTCTGAAACACCGTGGAGCAGCAGCGTCACTGAAGGAGCTGTGGTATCTCTGAAACACCGTGGAGCAGCAGCCTCACTGAAGGAGCTGTGGTATCTCTCTCTGAAACACCGTGGAGCAGCAGCCTCACTGAAGGAGCTGTGGTATCTCTCCGTGAAACTATAAGGTACTTACGTAACCCCAGGTCTCACAGTAACATGAAGTGAGATGTCTCACTATGGGATGCGCCTCAACGCGAATCCACCCACCCTTTAAGTAGCTTGCCCTACGTCGCAGCGTTATTCAAAATAAGCACCTCTTCTCGCTTCGCCTTAGCAAGAAGGGCCGTCTGGTGAGACATCTCACTTCATGTTACTCTAAGACTGGGGTTACGTCAGTAACCTATAGTTCTCATTCATAAGACTCTGTTCGATGTCACTATGGGATATTGAAACTCCCGTATTGCTAGACATGCTTATCTCTATAAATCACCAAAACAACCAGAACTTAACAGGCAGAGCTCTGTCTCAACACGGGGCCCAGCACTGCGTGGGCCACACTTGGAGCAGAGACATCTAGCCTGTAAACGCGGACAAAAGTGAGCGGTGAGGACCAGCTCGCTGCTGCACAAATGTCTTGGATGGAAACACCCTTGAACAAAGCCCAGGATGTAGCCAGTCCACGAGTAGAATGAGGACGCAGGCCCGTTGGTGCCTGCAAACCCTGACTCGTATAAGCCAGAGCAATCGCTTTCACAATCCAGTGGGAGAGCCGTTGCCTGGTAACGGGCTTGCCCTTATGAGGGTTAGCCCATAATACAAAGAGTTGGTCATTGCATCGAAACTCTCTTGACCTGTCCATATAGGTGCGTAAAGCACGAACTGGACACAACAGATCCCGCTGCTGTTCCACAGAGGAAATGCCTCAATGTCAATGGGGTACATGAGCCAACCACCTTAGGTACAAAGGGTTGGGCTTCAGCAACACTCTCTTTTGCCCCGAGGCAAACTGAGCGCATGAAGGATGTAGAGAGAGTGCATGAATGTCACTGACTCGCTTGGCAGATGCCAGAGCCAGTAACAACACTGTCTTCTGTGACAGGTGCTTCATGTCAGCTTCTTCCAGGGGTTCAAATGGAGGTCGAGTGAGCCCATCGAAAACCACTGCCAGGTCCCATAAGGGCAGCAGTGACCTGGAGACAGGGAGGAGCCTGCGAGCCCTATTCATAAAACGGCAGACCAAGGGATGTTGGCTAGCCGTCTTTCCCTCAAAGCCCACATGGCATGCAGCAATAGCAGCCAGGTACACTTTGATCGTAGAGAAAGCTCTGTTTATCAATCGGGTCCTGTGGAAATGATAGAATCACCCCGACAGGACATTGAAAAGAGACGTGTCCGTTTTGAAGGCACCATTCCTCAAACACCCTCCACTCACAGTCATAGAGGGACCTGGTGGAGGAAGTGTGAGACAGTATGTCCCTGCGTAGCGGGAGCTGCCACGGCTGCCCTCACAGCAGCTGATATGTCTCCGCCAGCCAGTACATTGCAGGCCAGTGTGGAGCTATTAGGATCAGTGTGTGGCGTTGTTCTCTCACAATTCTGAATTTGTATCTTCTGAGATATTTGTTCAGAGCCCTCAAATCTAGTATAGGCCGAATCCCGTTCCCTCCCCGTTTGGGAACGAGGAAATACTTGGAATAAAAGCCGCTCTGACTCTGTTCGGAGGGTATTATAGATATAGCCTTCTTGTCTAGTAGCGAGACAGGATCTGAGTACTTCTACTTTTACTCAAGTACAATATCTGAGTACTTATTCCACCTCTGGTAGCGTATTAGCCTGAATTGTAGCCACAAAATCACGCAGAGCTGCATAAAAATAGACTCACAATGGTAACAAGTGGGATATAATATTTACAAATGTGTACAATGATTTGTAGGTAGTGTTGACTACTCAAGACACCTGACTTATACATATTCAAAGGAAGACTGTGTTCATTCTACAATTACATGGGAATAACACTAGAACCGCCATCGGGTCAATTTGACCCACAACTGTTTTTTTATTGTATGTAACTTTTTTCCAATAAAATATTAAAGTCTCCACAGTCTGTGACTTTTCCTGAAAGTATGTTATGTAGCACCCTCTGTTGTTAAAAATGGTCAATATGAAGTCAGATTGAAGAAGCCATTTATATCTATTTCCGCCAGCTGGTCATATTGACCCCACCCCTTTTCGCTCTCTTGGTTTTGTGTATAAACCATAGGTGTAAACATAAACATGACGTGTTGCTATAGCAACACCCTTTGTCTACTGCGGTTCCTTATAGATTGAGAGAGAGAGAGATATATATATATATTCATCGTGACAGTATGTAGTGAAGGAGCGCGCTCGCAGCAAACAGCTGTTTGCTTTTCACCCAACAACGACAACTGCCTCACGAAACGCTATGTTGTTGCGTTAATAAACGAAACAATCTTACAAAATTGCTTGTCAAAATACCAATACCACAGGACCATTTTTTTTTAAGCAATATTTTTAGTGGCCCGAGCAGGCAAGTTGAAATTACGTTATGCTGGCCGGGGTGTGTCTAAATAGTGCTTCCGGGCCAGCGGGCCATTTATAATGTTGAGCCCTGTATATCATATGGGAAAGCTGAGAGTCCACAGATTCTATTGGTATACGTTTCATCCCTGTGCGATCAACAGAATATTAAACTTGTTTCGGCAAATTCAGATGATAAACACAACTTTGAAGCTTGTAAAGGCATAATTACAAGCGGAGAAAGGAGTAATTTAACGTCACAGCAAGCGTAACAACAGCCGGTGTTTCTTGTGAGTGTTTACACAAACACAATACACACAAACGCAAAAATACACAAACACGCTCGCGAGCTTCCCCCAGACCAGTAATACAAACGAAAATGTGTCTTCGGGTCAATGTGACAGATTCCGATAGAGCAAGTCACATTTGGTTTAGGCTCGAAACATACTACCAGTAGAAATACATTGCTTTTAAAATCGTTCTGTGTCGAATCAATAAATTATATTTCGTGACTATCACACGAAATGCCGTGAGAATTACTGGGTTGAATTACAAGTGAGTGCTTCATCCTCTGAACACCACAGAATGGCGACTGTAACGCACATAAATGATTGTCCCCTGCAATTAATATCCCTCATGCTGTTCGCTATTCAGCTCGCTAACGTTAGCTTAAACAAACGTAACATGCAACGTTAGCCTAATGTAAAATGCTCTACTACGGCGTACCTTTCATGTGGCTCGTCAGCGCAAACTTTGCAGGAGGCTACTCGTGGGCTTGACCCTCGGCTTGTATTTGTCAGCGCCATATTTAATAATAATAATAATGCATTACTTTATTTATTAGAGTGCTTTTACAGGTGCTCAAAGCGCCTTACAAGTACACATTACACATATTAGACATGTAAGAGTCATTACTGTGGACATTACCCATAGGAGCGGGTTAAGTGTCTTGCCCAAGGACACAATGGCCTGACGCAGTGGCGGCCGAGGCGGGATTCGAACTGGAGTTCACCAACGCCCCTTGATTTGATGACCAACGCTCTGACCACTGCGCCAAAACCGCCCTATTTAATATTTGTCTTCTGCTAGCCAACGCTCGTTGAAACTGCAACCTCCTGGCACACAGTCATCTATCACTCTCATCAGAATGCCCATGTCGGTTACACACTTAACAAAAACACTTGCAGGTCGCGCGCATAGTGCGGGAAGGCCGGAGCGGAGCTGTTTTATATAAAAGCGAAGCAATTAAGTGCGCTCCGACTTCTTTATTTTCTTTTAATCTAAAAAGTGAAGTCAAGCATTTACATTTTCAAGCAACCTTGAAAACACCACGTCAAATTTCAAACATTTTCAAGGATTTCAAGCACCCGTACGAACCCTGAGTTGTGAATGTAAAGTTCAAATGTACACGGAGTATTGCACACCAAAGCCTACTGACTTTAACACTACATCTATAGACATCGAGATATTACTATTGCTGAATATTAAATGAAGGTACAGTGATTTTAATAAGTTTTGTTTACAGACGTGAGTTGGTATGACAACATCCGGAACTACCGTAAATGATAACTGCCGTAAAGTATTTCCAGTATTATTAAAGTAATGAATTACAGCCGTTAAAATGCAAGAGATAAAAAGTTATGAAAGCGATAAGGAGGAGAAAAGGCGGGTGGATTTAAGCAATGAATGTAAAATGTCGAAATCCTCTGTTTAACGCGATCTCGGACATTGAAGACTAAGGCGGGGCCCCCTTCTTCAGCACGAGAGAGGATATAAGGCGGCGGGTGAGCACAAACTCTGCCCTTGCTTCTTCGCAGCTGCCACCACCGAGACAACACCGGCATTTGTCTCTTCTTTACCTTCTGCTTGTCCTATGACCACGTTACTTAATTAAAGTACCCATTTGAACCTTCTCAGAGACTCCACTTTATTTTAAGTTTCTCTCCTGGGAGCGAGAGGAGCGTCACAGTTTTCTTCAATACTCAGTGTTTCTGTTAGCCGGTATTTGACTGTAAAAATGGTAGAATATAAATCTCTCCGGTCATGTTGTACAGTAAAAATAATACGCTGTAAGCACAATTGAAAGTGTATCAAAAATACTTTTAATAGACAAGTCAGCACCTACGCACCAAGTTTGTTAAAGGGCAACTTGCAGGTTTTGAGCCACCACTGCTACATTTCTCTCCGATGGCCGTTATTTCTTCTAATCCTTGGCTGCTCCTGGTCTCTTAGACGCCTAGCAGTCTCAGAATTATATGGTTGTGGTCCGTCATATGCATTCAAATATACATTTTCAACCTCTTCCGTGTCAAAACTTCTATTGTGATCCATGTTTATTCATACGTTAGAACCTCCGCTCTCCCTGATGTGACGTCTCACGCGGGTGGTCTTTTTTTATGCGGAAGTAAAAATGTCTTGCAAAAACGACGCCAGATGTCACTATAGAGTATATTTTTTGGAAAATCTAGTGTATACATCATTTTGCTACACATTAATTATCACAGTAGGGCCTGGCTCATTTCGTGGCATCTGCAGGCAGTGGCAAGTACTTCCGGCATTTGCCACAGAGGCCACAACTTGCCGCTACTCAACGGGAGATGCCACAAGATGCCAGAGTAAGAGAAGCTTTACTGTAGCTGCCACTCGCCTTCCGTGGCAAATGCTGCTATTTAAACCCGTATTTATCGTGTACAATGTTGTTGTTTAGGCATGACTTTATCGAACTGATCTGTACACAGGACTGATGTGCGATCTCTGTTTTTCAAAAAGATTATACTTGCCACTGTCTGCAGATGCCACGAAATGCGCTTGCTGTCTCTCTTTATTCACTGGGGTCTCTAACCTGCAAGTTGCTCTTTAAACAAATGTTTATGATTCTTATACGTTTAGTTCAGCGGGATAATCTCCTCATATTAACACCTCTTTATGATTTCTAAAGTAAAAAGCTTAGTAAATGAGTGGAGTTGTCGTCTTTGTCCAGCACAGTGATTGAGAGAGGGCGTTGAGCTGCCAGTCAGATTACATTAGAGGCCGTAACGAGGACACAACGGGTATTTCCCCGCGGGACCCGAAGAGCTGTCTCCTGGTGTGTTTTATTCATGATGAGTAATATTGACAACGACCAAGAAAGACGGATGATTGAAATATAATTAAACGTCTCTGAGGATCATGTCCATCCCGAATAAGTGAAAGATTGGGTTTTTCTGGTTAATTAAATGTGTGCTCTGTCATGAATGTTAATTGGATGTCAGTCACACTGGATGTGCTCATGAAGGGAACAGATGCTAACCAGCGGCCCACAGCGCTGCACGTGTTCCTGCTTTAACACGTTTGGACTCAAAACCAAACCTCAGCAAATAGATGATAATGAGACAATAGAGGTTTTGCATCCATTCCCAGACAGGTTGAACCTTTCTATGCGGTGCGTGGTCGAGGATCTCTTTATTCTGACCTGAAGGGCTACGAGGCCCGAAAGACACTGCTCCTGTATCACATGCACACATTGATGCCACCAAATAACACAATGAAGATAGAAAGAATTACAATCAGAACCGTCTTCCTAATAGTTACATTTAACTGGAATTAATTTACATCATTAATATATACACAAATATTCAACCTTCAAATCACCATTTTAAATCAGCATTGCTCTGCACACTTACCAAAGAACAGTTCAAAGCAACTACATGATTAGTGACTTCATCCTTTCCTTCAAAGCCGTGCTTTGTATCGGTCGGGCGTATCAGAACATCTTAAAGTGTTTGTGGGAATCTCAGTTCAACCCATATCGACCCTGAATAAAGTCTGTGTTAAGAACGAGAAAGGTTTTAGCATACAAGTAGTTTTTACTATTTGAAGATGTTTATGTCTGTTTTACATTAACTTGACATTGCCTTCTCAGAACCTGCCATTCCAAACAACAAGATATTTGTGATTGGCAGATGACCTTTAATGAATATACAATGATCTCCACGGAGGAAGAAGGATGGTGATAAAAGCAGCTTCACAGCTTCATGTTCACTGAGATGCTGTCTCTGTCTGTACGTGCTTCATCATATCTACATTAATGTTTCACCAGCTGGTCTCAGGTCAGTTTCTCCTCATGTTCACTGAGATGCTGTCTCTGTCTGTACGTGCTTCATCATATCTACATTAATGTTATATGAATGTTTCACCAGCTGGACTCAGGTCAGTTTCTCCTCATGTTCACTGAGATGCTGTCTCTGTCTGTACGTGCTTCATCATATCTTCATTAATGTTTCTCCAGCTGGACTCAGGTCAGCTTCTCCTCATGTTCACTGAGATTATGTTTCTCTGTTTTCATGATTAATCATATTAACATTCTTTAAATTTATGTTATAACTATTAATGTTGTGTATGTATTACATACATTTTGAAACAGGTGGATTCAGGTCTCTTGCTCATGTTTCTCACGTTTCGTGTTCACGTACATTCAATGGTTCACGGTGGTGAAGCATAATGTTATGTATTAATATTTTAACAGGTGGATTCAGGTCATTTTCTCCTCATGTTTCGTGTTCACGGTAATAATCTTTCTGCCTTTTCCTGATTCATTATGAAACTAAATATGTACTTTATATTAATGCTGTATATATTAATGTTATATATATTGAAGTTAATGTTTAAACAGGTGGATTCAGGTCAGTTTCTCCTCATGTTTCGTGTTCCTCGTGCTAATCTTAGTTTAATATCTCACTTATAAATGTTATTTTGAAGTCATATGTATAAATGTTTCTTACATTATTGTTATATATTCACGTTAATGTTTAACCAGCTGGATTCAGGTCAGTTTCTCCTCATTTTTACTGATATTATGTTTCTCTGTTTTCATGATTAATCATATATTAACATTCTTTAAATTAATCTTATAACTCTTAATGTTCTGTGTATGTATTAACACATTTGTTGAAACAGGTGGAGTCAGGTCTCTTTCTGATGTTTCTCACGTTTCGTGTTCATGTACATTCAATGGTTCACGGTGGTGATGCATAATGTTATGTATTAATATTTTAACAGGTGGATTCAGGTCAGTTTCTCCTCATGTTTCGTGTTCCTTGTGATGATTGTTCTGCTGGTTTATGACTAATTTCACATTCATGTCATGTTTCTCATTTTTCGTGTTCATTGCGATGATGCTTTTGCCTGTTTCTGATTCGTGATAGATATGTATCATTGACCTATACATTAATGTTAAAGGAGATATTTTAGTATCTGAATAATTAACTGTGAATTCATATTCTATGAATACACGTGTTAAATATGAATGTTAAATAAATGTGTGTTCTAAATATTCCAGTTTCCTTATTACTGCTGTATATGTCAATGTGATATAAACTAATGTTATATCCTTTATTTAGATGTTAACAGGTTGGTTAGCTCTGTTGTTGTTGTTGTTGACCTGAGGTCACAGCGTGTTGTTTGGTGGGGTCTCCTCATGACGTCAGCAGGGTTTAACGTGACCTCGTCCCTGACGCTGGTCGGTTTCTCCTCGATGTCTGGCCACAGCTCGCTCTTATTCTTCGTGTTTTTGTTGCTGTACCTCTTCGTGTTGTTCAGTGACTCTCTGGTGATTTATATCATCTGTTCGCAGCGAGCTCTTCACCGGCCCATGTTTGCCTTCGTGGCATCATTTCTGCTGAACTCTCTCACAGGCAGCACACTGGTTTATCCTAAAATTCTGTCTGATCTGTTGCTGTCCGGCGCCGGCTTGGTGCAGGTGTCCCGGACTTTGTGTCAGTGCCAGGGTTTCTTACTTTCCTCTCTTGGTGGAGCTAGCTTCATGCTGTTGTCGGCCATGGCCTTTGACCGCTACCTGTCCATCTGCCACCCGATGCACTACGCTGTGCTGGTAACTCCTGCCAAGGTGGTGCTGATGCTGCTTTTCTGCTGGATGCTGCCTGTTATTCTTGTGGGAGTCTCAACGCTGCTGGCTAGCCGCTTACCGCTCTGCAGGGCGCAGCTCGACAGGGCCTACTGCGACATCTACAGCATTATGAGCCTGAGCTGCGGTGGTGCTGCAGCGCAGCTGAGTGGAATATACATTCTGCTGATCGTCACAGCCACCGTCTTCCTGCCTGCCGCCTTCATGCTCTTCTCCTACGCTAGGATCCTCTTCATCTGCCTGCGGCGCTCACGTAGCTTCAGCAGCAAAGCTCTACAAACCTGTCTTCCTCACCTGCTCGTCTTCTTTAACTATTCCATCAGCGTCTACTTAGATCTGATGCTTCGCCGCCTGCAGAGCAACAGAGAATCTGACTCCACCCTCATCACCTCCATGCTGATGATGCTAGTACCTACTGTACTGAACCCCGTGGTGTACGGACTGAAGTTAAAGGAGGTGTTCACGCATGTGAAGAGGCTGCTGAGCTGCCGCAGAGACAGCTGATCCCAACACTGTTTGATTGCCCCACACAAACATCCATGTAGACAGAAGCATTTGCTGCACATCAGGAGAAACAGTGCGGCCCATATTCAGTTGATCACCACAATCATACCTGAGAGCGGGAAACATTTTCTAGGCCTCCTTCTCGGCTCCCCGTCACCAAGAGGGTCCCGTCTCCGTCCTCCCCTAGAGGGTCCTGTCAACTTCTATATCTAATAAAATATGAATAGGTGACATAAAAGAAAAGAACCAAAATGTATGAACAAATCCAAAAACTAGAAAATAGAGAATAACAAACAAAATATTAAGAATACCGTCAATACCGTTCCGGTGCATAATATGTTTAAGGTACTAGAAGATTGTTTACTTATGTTAAACGTATATTTGAGGTACAGCCTGACCGCTGCAGGAAGGAAGGAGTTGTGGTATCTCTCTCTGAAACACCGTTGAGCAGCAGCCTCACTGAAGGAGCTGTGGTATCTCTCCGTGAAACTATAAGGTACTTACGTAACCCCAGTCCTCTGAGTAACATGAAGTGAGATGTCTCACTGTGGGATGCGCCTCAACGCGAATCCACCCACCCTTTAAGTAGCTTGCCCTACATCGCAGCGTCATTCAAAATCTCGCTTCGCCTTAGCAAGAAGTGTCGTCTGGTGAGACATCTCACTTCATGTTACTCTGAGGGCTGGGGTTACCTAAGTAACCTATAGTTAAATAATTAAATAAGTATGTGAGCATAACCAATAACCCATAGCCAATAATAAATACATGTCACATATTTTATGTTTGTTGTTCATTCATATCTTATTTTACTATTTTATTTATGCATATTTTTGTATCTCTCCAGTTTAAAACGATATGTCTGGTTTACTATCCTATAGTTTACATTGGAATGATTTCAAACCTGTTTTATCCCAATAATTATAAAGGAGAGCCTTGGAAATATGTGTGTACATAAATTATGATCAAAACGTTTGAGACCCACTGAGATAACTTAGACTAAAGTGAACTATCTAAACCCTCCGAGTCCTTTACCTCACTGAGCTGTAGCTATCAGCCTCAGTCTGACTGCAGAGGACTCTCCCTCCACATCATTGTAGAAACATCTACTTCTTCCGTTAGAGCAGCTATCAACGGGCCGGCCCTTATTATACATCCATGGCCGGCCCTGGTCTCAGGTTACGCTGTAGGAAGTGTAGGTACAACGCTACATTTCCCGCCTCGCCGCAGTCATACACTAGGCTACGGAGAGCGGCGAGAAACATTTCCTCAGGCATCGAAAAGCGGAACCGAAATTCACATTTCTAAATGATGCCGTTGGAATCGAAATGTTGGAACCAGTTCCGAACGGGAACCGGTTATCGGTACCCAACCCTACTCCTGGTACGTGCGTCGCTCTCAGAGAGGAGACGTCCGCAACTCCATAAGATCCGTTTGCGTGCCAGCACGTGTAACTTGAGAGAACGCCAACCCCCTTGGCGGTTTATATACGATATTGTGGTCGTGTTGTCTGTCCTCACGAGGACATGATGTCCTCTGAGAAAAGGCAGAAAGCGTTTCAGGGTGAGGAACACCGCTAAAAGCTCCAGATAATTTATGTGTGACCGTTGGACGTCTCTGCTCCAGAGACCCTTCACAGGTCGACCTTTGTATGCCCCCCCAGCCCGTCAGACATGCGTCTGTGGTGACCACCTTCCGCGATAGAACAGCACCTATAGGCACGCCTCGTACTAGATTGGGTGCAGCCAGTGGCGCAGTGCCATTACGCATTTCATAGTGACAATCACTCTCCGCGCGCCATGACGCACGGGGTCCAGTCTGAGGGCAGCTACCCAGCGCTGAAACTCCCTCATGTGTAAGCGTCCCAGTCGTAACACCAGGATGGCTGACGCCATGAGCCCCAGTAACCGCAGACATGATCTGAGGAGAACATATTTGCGTGGCTGGAAATGAGCGAGGCAAGCCCTGAAGGCTTTCACTCTCTCCGTTGACAGGCGGGCTGTAAAGGGCACCGAATTCAGGCGTAGGCCCAGGAAGAGTACAGTCTGGGCTGGGGACAACGTGCTCTTTTCTGTGTTTATTACGAAACCCAGGTCGAGCAGGTGTTTCACGAGGACATTCGTCTGCGTAATAGCCTCTTGCTCCGACTGCGCGAGAAGGAGCCAATCGTCCAGATAAGTTGCCAGGCGAATACCCTGTTGTCTTAACGGGGCTATCGCGGCTTCCGTACACCGTTAAACACTCGTGGGCTGAGAGACAGATCGAAGGAAAGTACTCTGTACTCGTAACAGACACCCTGAAAGGCGAACCCCAGATATTTCCTGTGTGGATAATATACTGGGATGTGGAAATACACGTCTTTCGACCTGAAAGACGTGTATATATATATATATATATATATATCTATATAGCGACAGTCTGTAGTGAAGGAGCTGTTTGCTTTTCACCCAACAACGACAACCGCCTCACGAAACGCTATGTTGTGGTGTTAATAAACGCAACAATTTTACAAAATTGCTTGTCAAAATACCAATACCACAGGCAAGGCAAGTTTATTTATAGAGCACTTTTCGACACAGGGTAATTCAAAATGCTTTACAAAAAAGAAATGAAAGACATTAAGCATTAAAAAAGAAAAGCTAATAAAATAAACATTAAGGAAAAATACATGGATAAAAGTTACAGTGCAGTCTAAAATATGAATATTTTCCATATATTTAATTAAGACAGACTTTCTTCACCATATTTTGCTCGCATGACATCCACAATCGGACCCTCAGGAGGCTGTACACACCCCCTCCCCTGCTTTGCTTCCATAACAAAGTCTTTAAAGTGTTACCAAAACACTATTTTTCATCCGTCGATGCCAGATATTCCAAATATCTCTTTCGAGCAGTCCCTCTCATAAATGTCATGGAGTTTAATTACGTTTAAACATTACAAGAAAAAGTACATGGATAAAAGTTACAGTGCAGTTTAAGATATGAAAAGTTCAATTAAAAGCAGCGACAAAAAGAAAAGTCTTCTTGCTGGATTTGAAAGTAGTCAGAGTCGCAGCGGACCTGCAGGTTTCTGGGAGTTTGTTCCAGATATTTGGAGCATAATAACTGAATGCTGCTTCTCCATGTTTAGTTCTGATTAGTTCTGTCTCTGGGGACAGAAAGCTGACCAGTCCCTGAAGACCTGAGAGATCTGGATGGTTCATAGTTTAGCAGGAGGTCAGAAATGTATTTTGGGCCTAAACCATTCAGTGCTTTATAAACCAGCAGCAGTATTTAGAAATCTATTCTTTGACACACAGGAAGCCAGAGTGAAGACTTCAGAACAGGAGTGATGTGGTCCACTTTCTTAGTGTTAGTGAGGACTACCTATGTTGCAAATGTATTATCTTCTCAATTTACACACGGCATCTATTGCACGTCTGTCCGTCCTGGGAGAGGGATCCCTCCTCTGTTGCTCTCCCTGAGGTTTCTCCCATTTTTCCCTTTAAACTGGGTTTTCTTTGGAAGTTTTTCCTTGTACGATGTGAGGGTCTAAGGACAGAGGGTGTCGTATTGTCATACTGATATTCTGTACACACTGTGAAGACCACTGAGACAAATGTAACATTTGTGACATTGGGCTATATAAATAAACATTGATTGATTGATTGATTGATTGACTCGAGCAGCGGCGTTCTGAATCAGCTGCAGCTTTCTAATAGATTTTTTAGTGAGACCTGTGAAGACACCATTGCAGTAGTCGAGTCTACTGAAGATAAAGGCATGGACAAGTTTTTCCAAATCCTGCTGTGACATTAGTCACAGCAGACACACATTAATCCTAGATATGTTCTTTAGGTGATAGTAGGCTGATTTAGTAACTGTTTTAATGTGACTGTTGAAACTCAGGTCAGATTCCATGACTACACCTAGATTCCTGGCTTTATCTGTTGGTTTGAACATTGCAGACTGAAGCTCAGCGCTAACTTTTAAACGTTCTGCCTTGGCTCCAAAGACCATTACCTCAGTTTTATCTTTGTTTAATTGGAGAAAGTTCTGACACATCCAGTCATTGATTTGTTCAATGCACTTACTCAGTGTTTGAATTGGAGCATAGTCTCCTGGTGAAATTGTTAAAGGATAAATGTGTGTGTCATCTGCATAGCTATGGTAACTTATTTTGTTGTTCTTCATTATCTGAGCCAGTGGTAGCATGTAGATGTTAAAGAGAAGAGGCCCCAGGATGGAGCCTTGAGGAACCCCACATGTCATATTTGTCAACTCAGATGTGTATTTACCTATAGAAACAAAGTTGTTTCTATCCTTTAAGTAGGATTTAAACCAATTTAGAACTGTTTCCGAAAGTCCCACCCAGTTTTCCAGTCGGTCTAGTAATATGCTGTGGTCAACAGCGTCAAACGCAGCACTGAGATCTAATAATACTAACACTGAAGTTCTGCCACTGTGTGTTTAAGTGGATGTCGTTAAAGACCTTTACAAGAGCCGTCTCAGTGCTGTGGTTTGGACGAAAGCCTGACTGGAACACATCGAAACAACTATTTAAATGCAAGAAATTACTTAACTGTTGAAAAACAACTTTTTCAATGATCTTACCTAGAAATGGCAGGTTTGATATGGGCCTGTAATTGTTCATTACTGAAGCATCTAGATTATTCTTTTTTAAGAGCGGTTTAATGACTGCAGTTTTCAGGGCCTGTGGAAAAATACCTGAGGGGAGAGATTTGTTTACTATATGAAGTAGTTCTGAGGCCATGCAAGGCAAAACATCTTTGAGAAATCCTGTTGGAATAATATCAAGGCAGCAGGAGGAGGACTTCAGAAGTTGTATAATGTCCTCCAGGTTTTTATCATTAATCTGATGGAACTGTGTCATGGTGTCTGAATTGATGTTAAGTGGACACAGAGACAGCACATTTGCTATTCCTGATGCAGAGGCACTGACTGCTTGTCTGATTTTCTGAATTTTGTCAGTGAAAAAGGCAAAATCATTGCACGCCCTGGTGGATAGAAATGCAGAGGCTACTGACACTGGGGGGTTAGTTAGTCTGTCGACGGTAGCAAACAAGGCACGTGCGTTGTTTTTGTTTTTGGTAATGATGTCAGAGAAGAACGATTGTCGTGCGTTTTTCAATTCCAAATGATAAAGGCCAAGTCTCTCTTTATAGATTTCAAAGTGAACCTGGAGATTTGTTTTTCGCCACCTGCGTTCAGCTTTTCGACATTCTCTTTTTTCTGTTTTAACGGTCATGGCCTTTCTCCATGGAGATATTTTCTTCCCAGTCACTTCCTTTACCTTAATTGGAGCAATGGCATCTATAACATTTTTAATTTTTTAATTAAAATGATCTACTAGCTCATCTACTGAGATGTTAGCAGGGGCAAGTGTGGAAGAACAATTCTGAGTAAACATTTCCCTAGTATTTTCAGTTAAACATCGCTTTGTGGTTACCTCTTTTTGAACACTTGTGTGAACAGAAATAGAGCTCTCAAAGAAAACACAGGAATGGTCAGAGAGCGCAACATCAGTCACCACGACCTTAGAGATATTCAGACCCTTTGAGATAATTAAGTCCAGAGTGTGCCCCTTATTGTGCGTGGGCTCCGTCACATGCTGAGTCAGCCCATAGCTATCAAGAACACAAAACAGTTCTTTAGCCCCTCTGTCCTGGGGGTTGTCAACATGGATGTTAAAATCACCAACAATGACTAGACGGTCAAAGTCAATACACACTATAGACAGCAGTTCAGTAAAGTCATCAAAAAAGCTTGCACAGTATTTGGGTGGCCTATAGATGTTTAGGAACAGAGCTCGAGAGGAGCATTTCAGCTGAAGGGCCACATATTCAAAAGAATCAAAGTTTCCATACGATGTCTTCCTGCATTGAAGGGAATCATTGAACAGAATAGCAACTCCACCCCCTTTCTTATGCATTCTTTCCTGACTCATAAAACTAAAGTTGGGAGGGGTTGATTCGATAAGAACAGCTGCACTGTTATTTTGTTCAATCCAAGTTTCTGTTAAAAACATAAAATCCAGATTGTGCTCAGTGATAAAATCATTGATTAAAAATGTTTTTCCTGCCAAAGACCTGACATTTAATAAATCTAGTTTAAGTTCGTTAAACACACTATCAGTCATGTTTTTTGTAACAAGCTGTGGCTGACATGGAATCACTGCTAAATTAGATAAACTCACACAAACATTTGAGCGCTTCCTGTATCTAAGATGATTTATCTCTCTTAATCTATTACCTATCAACACAGATATCGGCAAAGCTACTGGCAGGCAGGGCCCTGGCATGTCCTGGAAAGAGTTGAGAGTGCCATACGCCCTTGAGCCTGGACCCAGCAGATATCAGTTTGCAGATTGTTTTGGTTTGGATGATTGTGGTAGGCATGGTGATGAAGCCGGGAGAGATGGTGCGCATCTCTGCTTCGGTGATTTTGGTGGGCGTCGTTGAGGGGCGGGGGTAAAGGACATGCTGCCAGCCCTGCGTAACGACTTAGTTTGGTCTTTGAAATCCAGGAAGGAATCGGTGCCAGCCCTCTGTATCTCCTTCATGTGTTCAACGATCTCCAGGATGGTGGGGGTGGGTGAAAGGGTGAACAGAGTATTCTCAAAGGCGTTGATAGGGGGGGGGGTGACGGGCGGTGGGGACTCCTCCGTGTGTTTCATAGGTCTCCCATAATCAGAACATTCCTCAGGCGGGTGCAGTGATACTTCTTCAGGGTTTTCTGCACGATGTGTTGTGTCTATCTTCTGTTTTGATTCCTCTTGCCGCTTGTCCTTGGCAGAGGGAACAGATTGATGACGCAGGCAGTTGAATATGTTAGAGATAAACAATTTCACTCCTGACTTGTTCAGGCAAACTCCATTTGCCTTGAAAAGATGTCTGCGGTCCCAGAACAAGTTAAAATTGTCAATAAAATGCACAGAATGGTCAGTACAGGCAGGTGAAAGCCAGGTGGTCAGTACAGGCAGGTGAAAGCCAGGTGTTCAGTGCAAACAATCTGCTGAATCTCTCCACTCCTCTTCTGACTGGCGGTAGAGGGCCACTGATGAACACCTCTGCATTTAGAGAGCTGACAGTTTCCAAAAAACATTTAAAGTCTTTTTTCAGCACTTCTGACTCTTGTTTCACAGGACAATTTTTTTTTAAAGCAATATTTTTAGTGGCCCAAGCAGGCAAGTTGAAATTACGTTATGCTGGCCGGGGTGTGTCTGAATAGTGCTTCCGGGCCAGCGGGCCATTTATAATGTCGAGCCCTGTATATCATATGAAAAGCTGAGAGTCCACAGATTCTATTGGTATACGTTTCATCCCTGTGCGATCAACAGAATATTAAACTTGTTTCGGCAAATTCAGATGATAAACACAACTTTGAAGCTTGTAAAGGCATAATTACAAGCGGAGAAAGGAGTAATTTAACGTCACAGCAAGCGTAACAACAGCCGGTGTTTCTTGTGAGTGTTTACACAAACACAATACACAATACACACACACGCTCGCGAGCTTCCCCCAGACCAGTAATACAAACGAAAATGTGTCTTCGGGTCAATGTGACAGATTTCGATAGAGCAAGTCACATTTGGTTTAGGCTCGAAACATTACTACCAGTAGAAATACATTGCTTTTAAAATCGTTCTTTGTCGAATCAATAGATTATATTTCGTGACTATAACACGAAATGCCGTGAGAATTACTGGGTTGAATTACAAGTGAGTGCTTCATCCTCTGAACACCACAGAATGGCGACTGTAACGCACATAAATGATTGTCCCCTGCAATTATATCCCTCATGCTGTTCGCTATTCAGCTCGCTAACGTTAGCTTAAGCAAACGTAACATGCAACGTTAGCCTAATGTAAAATGCTCTACTACGGCGTACCTTTCATGTGGCTCGTCAGCGCAAACTTTGCAGGAGGCTACTCGTGGGCTTGACCCTCGGCTTGTGTTTGTCAGCGCCATATTTAATAATAATAATAATGCATTACATTATTTATTAGAGCGCTTTTACAGGTGCTCAAAGCGCCTTACAAGTACACATTACACATATTAGACATGTAAGAGTCATTACTGCGGACATTACCCACAGGAGCGGGTTAAGTGTCTTGCCCAAGGACACAACGGCCTGACGCAGTGGCGGCCGAGGCGGGATTCGAACTGGAGTTCACCAACGCTCTAACCACTGCGCCAAAACCACCCTATTTAGTATTTGTCTTCTGCTTGCCAACCTCCTGGCACACAGTCATCTATCACTCTCATCAGAATGCAGTCTCAGAATTATATGGTTGTGGTCCGTCATATGCATTCAAATATACATTTTCAACCTCTTCCGTGTCAAAACTTCTATTGTGATCCATATTTATTCATACGTTAGACCGTCCGCTCTCCCTGATGTGACGTCACACGCGGGAGGTCACGCGGGTGGTCTTTTTTTATGCGGAAGTAAAAATGTCTTGCAAAAACGACGCCAGATGTCACTGTAGAGCAGGGGTCGGGAACAGGCGGACCGCGGTCCGGATCCGGACCCAGGCGCCGACCTATACGGACCCGGAGCTATAATCAATACATTAATAGGGGATTTTTCGGCGCCTCCCGCTTTTTTAACGCTGATTTAGGTGACTTGTGTAATTCATGGAGAACCGAAGAGTTTTCGTTTTGGGGGTGGGGGGGAGGGAGTCAGTCCGACAGACGGACAACTTCTCACTTCAAAAAAGAAGAAGAAATCTAGACCGCAAAAATAATTAAACAAGCGAGTACCTGTTTTTCCTGTCCAAGGACAGGTTCATGAACACAACACGAGCGTAACGTGTCTTCTCGTGGTATATGTCTCGTCTGAAAGGAGTGCTGAGCACCGGAACGCCGCTCCAGCCCTTAAAATATTGCAATACCCATAAGCAGAGCTCCCATAAGGAGCCGTACACATACAGCAGTGTTTGCGTGGCTGTGTCTTTAGTTGTCAGCACAGTGGCGATCTGTTGTTATTAGCATCTGGTTAGCTAGCTATGCTAACGAATTTAAAGAGCTTTTCTACAACCAGGTGGAAGAGAGCTCTCTCCTGAGAGGCTCAACTAACCTCAGCTCAGTGAGGTTAAGGCACACCTTGATATGATCATTATAGTTATTAATGAGACTAAATGAAAAACAGGTATAAAATACTATATGACAGCAACAAAAAAGCTGTTAAAAATAACAAGAATAGAGTTTAAAAGGAGAGTGATTTGTAAAATATCCAAAAAGGAAAATATGCTACAGTTCTGTTTCATATGGGTGTTGAGAGATGTATCCATAGATCTCTCAATGTTGCTCTCAAAGTGCACCAGATTGATGCTTTTAACTTCAATATTTAAACATTACACATATCCACAGTATTTAAGTAATGTTAATTGACAATAAATTGTTGTTTTTGAATTGTACTTTCTTTATTTGATTGGCAGTCAGTTGTTGATTACATGCAGACGTTGATAAAGCTACAGGTCACTTCAATATATATCACACTAATTAATGAAGCAACTTAGACATGTTGATGTTCCGGACCTTTGCATGGGGAGATTTTCTCTAACTGGACCTCGTTGAATTTTAGTTGAAGACCTCTGCTGTAGAGTATATTTCTGTATATTTTTTGGAAAATCTAGTGTATACAGATGTAGCACTCCAGATCAGACTCAAATGGGTGTGTCCCAGTCAAAAGCCCGGCGGATGCCAGTGGCTGGGGGTGTTGCCAAATTGCTAGAGGGCGTTGCCCAATTTCCCCATTTGTTCAATTACAGGATTTAACCATGAGATGGCGCTTCATTCACAAAATACACAATGGGCATTGTAGAAACATCAATATTTTAGATCAAATAAAGTATATAGTTTGCTTTATGCAGTATATTTCTTGTAATATTGTACAGTAGATTGAAGTAAATCAACTTATACATTAAGATAAGATATACATTAAGATGGACCTTTATTAATCCCGTAGTTCAAACAGCAACAGGGTGAGAGTGAAAAACAGGACAGCACAGATTAATAAAATCAAAAATAAGATGAGCGATAAAAATAATAATAATGAGAAACTATGAAATAAGAAATGAATAAAACTAAAATGTAATTATCATATCATATATTATAATGTATTGTATTATTAAGTAATATCATACATTAACCCCATTATAGCGGATGAACACATGTATGCATCAATAATTACAACAGAGTATTTCTAAATACAAGTTGTAAAAATACTTATATGTATTTAATATTAACCCTTCGGAGTCGACCGTCACGCCGGCGTGATCAGATCACATGACCTGTTCAAGCCGGTGCCGCATAAAAACAATAGTCCGGACAACATTGCCGTGTGTTTCTGTCTAAAGTACTGGCTTGAAACTATATCCCAGTAAACACGGAGATACGGTGATATAAAGTTAATAGATATATTTGAATATCTTCGCCGTATTTGATCATTTTACGAAACGGAAAATACTGGAAACTGTAGATTCTGCTCAACAGGATGTATTTACCAGGGAGGGGGTGAGGTAATCAGTTAAACGGAGTGATACGAAACGAGACGAAGATATACGAAGACAGGCGGCGGGAGACGAAGAGAGGCTGCGGGAGACTGCGATTGAAGTAAAGTGACGGACAAACATTGAGAATTTAGATATAGTTAGATAGATTTAGAGTTTTGAAGACTCAACTATGATGAAGAGAACTCTGAACGTGAGTCAAGCTTTAAGCTTGTTTTTGACATGGAGGAGGAGGAATCTGTGATGTTGCCCTCTGTGTCTGACAGAAACCGCTTTGAAGCGTGGCACAGATAAAGACCGAAAAAACAGATTTTTGTACATAATGTGTATATACATATATATTTGTATTATATTTATAATAACACTTGCCTTATCAGAATGAAATCCCATGCTACCTCAATCAAACTTTCACATTATCATAGTCACATCCCATGTATATATTTCCAGCTTTTAAATGGTTTCGTTGTGTATGTTTGTGTTATGAAAAAATAAAATCATTTTCAAAATCTGTTTTTTTTTGTGATTTGTTCATTTTGTACAATGTTCATATTGTAGAAGATCACTGCTCTAAACAAAGTCAAAAATCCTACATCCAAACGAAATAAATATAATTAATTATGATGAATACGTTAAGTCTTGTTCATTGTTTTTCACTTTTATTAAATGTTTGATATTTCCGGTGGAAATGGTGGACTATCGGACATTCAAAATGCAGCATATTTTCACTCTTACACACATATATTTTCATTTTACATACATACATTTTCACTCTTACACACGGATATTCTCCTTTTGCTCTCATGCGAAATCTAAAACAAAGTATGTCATGTATATTTAGTTTTCGTTGATGAGACGAGACGGACTAAGGTGTTAATGGTGGACTATCGGACATTCAAAATGCAGCATATTTCCCCCAAGTGTCTGTCAAAATGCAATATCATTATTTCCGCTCTCTTCAGAAAAGCGATCTCCCTCTCTCTCTGTGTGCGGGGGATCACAGGAGGGGCGCTGTGGAATGTGACTCCACACATTCTGATGGCCAATTAGTTTAAAAAAAAAGGGTCCCCAACATACATAGGACACATGGGGGGTTGGGCTGGGGTTGGTCTGCAGCACATCACAGAGGCATTTAAAAAGTGAAGACAATACATTCTGGAAATGTTCACATCAGGCACCTTCAAGTTAAACAATACTACTGCACAGTAAATTATGTGGATTAAATCACATTTATTTCGTTAAAAATAAACGAAATGACTCGGTTTGCATTCATAAAGAATGCACAAACGTGTTTAATCGTTAATGTCAGATATGTACTAAGTAAATAGCCTACATTAGTTCCTGCTCAAGATTAGATTCAACTTTATTGTTATTGCACAGATTACAGGTAGGCCTACTGAGACAACGAAATGCAGTTTAGCTTCTAACCAGGTGCAACAAGCAGTAAAGTGAAAAGTAATGTTCACAATCTACAGAATAAAATATAGAATGAATTGAATGATGAATAAACAGTGAGGGGTATGAATACACTAGATATCAGCCTGTGAGCAGTATGAACAGTGTGTTAATCGTTAATGTCAGATATGTACTAAGTAAATAGCCTACATTAATTTCATGATGGATTAAACCACATTTATTTAGTTAAAAATAAACAAAATGATTAAATGTAGGGTGAATTGCCCTAATGTGGAACATTTTTGCATTTCAGACTTCGGGAATAATATTGCGACATGAAGCCGATACAATAAATCAAAATCCAGTAACATTCTGAAATCCCCAGGATGTGTCCTAATCAAACCAAAAGAGAACATGCAGATATTAAACTCATACAATAAATGGTAGACATATTAGTACTCTTAGTGCCAAGTTGTCTCAGACAATCTGTTTTCTTAATGTGGGACAGTTCTGTGCAAAATGTGGGACACGGAAAAGTCTATATTAAAAGGAAGGTCGTATCAACGTGCTCCCGTCTCCAGCGCCCCGCAGCCCGAGCTACGAGTGAAAGAACTAAACTTACATGAAACTTCCGTTGGGTTGCTTTAAAGTCGAGCTTCAGTTTGAGATTCACCCTGATGTAGAAACACGGGATGGAGCGTCTCTGACCTGACTCAGATGGTTTGTTTCACCAAACTATCTAGGAAGCCATTTGGAAAGGGCCGGCACTTTCAAGAGCACTTGGCAGGTGATTGGATCAATCTGTCTATCACCTTCTATCATGGGCCGCTTCTGATTGATTAACAATGGCTGGTACACGTGGAGCACAGCACTTCTGATTGATTAACAATGGCTGGTACACGTGGAGCACAGCACTTCTGATTGGTGTGGATGACTGAGACACACAAGAAGAAAAAAAAATGTAAAAAAAAGTTTAAAAAAATCGCAGACTTTGCGATTTGATAATCGCATCACCTCGAATCGCGATTTCGATTTAAAATCGATTAATCGTGCAGCCCTAGTGTAAACACACAGCTGATCACCTGAGAGCTGCCGTTTCATTCAGAGCGTTTAAAAAAAACGACGGTCTGATTTCAACAACTCAATGTGTGATTATTATAGCAGTAATATTAGACACTAATAATACAGTACACTATGAACACTGTACATATTGTTGTTTGCCCGTGGGATTAGGGTGATCGGTAGAGAGAGCCGCTGCAGTTTTCCCCCGGTCGGATGTGATATAAAAACAAAGCGATTATTGTTGTTGTTGTAAACTCACGTGGATTAAATGTAGTGCATTCATTTCAACTCGCGAACATGTGATACATTAAATGAATGCGAGGATGATGATCGAACATCGTTTGTTTGACCCTGGATGCATTTCCTGATCTAAAAACATAGCGATGGTTTTGTACTTACGCCTACGTGAATTAAACATTATTTTGTGAAATAAAAACATGGTGATGTTTAGTAAATGATTACATGTCTCTTACTTAAGCACAGAATATGATCCTATCCGTGACATATATGGATCTTAACAAATATCCGCTATATCAGATCCCTGTAGCTCAGCTGTTTATTTCACATGAGTTCCAGTGTGGCAGCTTTTCACGGCTCCCCCTGGTGGATCCATGATCCATTGCAGCTGGTTTCATTATAATTAAATGTATTTATCAAGGGGGCGTTTCAAGTCCTGCGGGGGGGTTTTCCTTTTCAGCAGGGGCCCACCCCGTGCCGATCACGGACCCGCACGGGTAGGTGTCTGAAACGAAGCGCTACATCTGTACATCATTGTCCTACACATTTATTCACAGTAGGGCCTGGCTCATTTCGTGGCATCTGCAGGCAGTGGCGAGTACTTCCGGCATATGCCACCGATGCCACAACTTGCCGAGGCATCTGCCTTTACTCAACGGGAGATGCCACAAGATGGCAGAGTAAGAGAAGCTTTACTGTAGCTGCCACTCGCCTTCCGTGGGGAATGCTGCTATTTAAACCCATATTTATCGTGTACAATGTTGTTGTTTAGGCATGACTTTATCGAACTGATCTGTACACAGGACTGATGTGCGATCTCTATTTTTCAAAAAGATTATACATCATCATTTCTATTCAATTTTACTTGCAGCATGGTTTGCTAAAATAAACAAACGTGCTATATTTATGATGAAATATTGGCGAGTGAGGGTTGCAACGCCCTTGGCAATTGTCGCTTCTTGAGGGTAGTTTCCACTGCTTGCTACGATAAACCAGGTGTATTATTACTAGTAAAGACAAATAATTAACAAATAAATATCTGTATGGTCACAGCAACGTGTGCACTGGTGTTATTAGACTTGGCTACAGACTTAGCTCAGGTTTACTTTATAAATTAGGCAACGGACAGTTATATTTGCCCCATGCCTTCCGCAGCAGCAGGCCATTCACTTTGATTTCATCCCGTTATGAAATGTCATCATTTCGACAATAAAGAAATGCTACATAAACGTTACCTTGCACGTTTTATCGAACCATCTCCGTTTCTAACTTTCAATATATTTTAAAAGAGATCTCTCTCTCACTGCGTGCGGGGGCGGGGCCTCACAGACTTGCTGCTGCACTGTGCACACAGCTCTGCCGGTAATGAATATTACATTTCATACAATAATTCCAATAAGTATTCCAAAATGTATTCACTTCAGGTTTACGAAAGTAACTGTAATCAGATTCAATCAAATGTAACGCGAGCTGAATACAGTTAGGCTACTTGATTTTTATATTCTGATTACGTAACGCCGTTACATGTATTCCGTTTCAACCCAACCCTGTGTACAGATCATCAGTCCTGTGTACAGATCAGTTCGATAAAGTCATGCATAGACAGCGACATTTTACACGATAAATACGGGTTTAAATAGCAGCATTTGCCACGGAAGGCGAGTGGCAGCTACAGTAAAGCTTCTCTTACTCTGGCATCTTGTGGCAACTCCCGTTGAGCAGCGGATTACCAGATTACTAGCTCACATGTATTTACTGACACAGTGTGACCTTATTAATTAACGCAATCGCGTCCAAACTAAATGGTAGCTATTATTATGACGTACAATGGAGAATTGGGGTGTTCTATAGCTCAACTAATTAAACTGGCATACACACGCTCATCTGTCAAACAGCCCTAAAGAGGCTAGTATTGCTGGACTAGGTGTTCAATGGATGGAATTGCAGGACCCAGAGCGCACGGAGCACAGAGCGGACAGCAGATAACGGAATTGCAGTTGTATTGCTTAGAGATTATCAGAAAATGTCAAAGGGGACACAGCCCCATTGGATATTAACCTATGTATTAACTACATCATCGTTTTTATCGTTGTAATGCCATTGAAGACCAGTTTAGACCAGACAATGAGGAAGGTAAGCCGTTAGCCTAGCGCATGTTAGTACCTAGTGCCACTTGTTTTGATGTACGTTTTTGTTGATAACCTCGCGAGTTTGTATCTTTCAGTGTTGGTGAGATTGTGTGTCTTTACGATCATAAACAATGTGTTGGATGTGCAGCGAGGATAAGTAATAAGGGAGCTAGGAGTGATTTTCGGTGCAGTATTAGGTTAGCATTTTCCGCTCGGGGCTAATTCAGAGGCTCACTGTTAGCATTGTGTGTTTTTTTTGAAAAAATAAATGAAAAAGATCAGTTAAATTAGTTTTTTCCCGTTATATGGAAATAAAATATTCATAGTTTATTAAATATTAAGGTTCCTTAGACGTTGTTTCCTGCAAATGACGCAATTTCGGTTCTGTGGGGCCTAAGAGGAGAACAGAGTATGTTTTTATTTTTATTTATTTTTTTGACATTTTCCGATGGCATCACCACACAATTGTTACATGTACACCAATCTGTGTTGTCCATTCGTCCCGGGTTTTGAGCAACACCTTCTTCCTCTGAGACCGAGTCGGTACTGGAACTGGTGGTCCCACTCAGCGAGTTCAGAACCGTCGGTACTTTTGGATCGTATGCCACTCTATTCGACCGAATCGGTTTATAAGCATAGTCCATGGGATGCCTGGTAACTGTAGATGCTTCCACATCAATGTCATCTCCCGACGAATAGTCAAAGTCATCGTTCAAAACGTCCATCTCATTGCAAAATTCCTCCATCGCTGCAATATCTGCTACGTTGTGTTGACTTCCGGTATGGATACCCGGAGAAGACCCATCCAGTGACGTCACCATTTGGGACTCCCCTAATGGCGGCGGCCTGGTCCCGGAGTTCCCCACCCGGCCGGCGGATAATTAATTTTCTTTTGGCGAGTAATATCATATACAATAAATATTATGATCAATATCCATTGTAAAATGAATAAACTACCGGAATATTATAGCTGTAGTTGGTGTTTCCTTTCCCCTTTAAACATATTATGCACCGGAACGGTATTCTTATTATTTTGTTTACACATTTTGGTACTTTTCTTTTATGTCACCTATTCATATTTGATCAGATATAGAAGTTGACAGGACCCTCTAGGGGAGGACGGGGAAGGGACCCTCTAGGGGAGGACGGGAGACGGGACCCTCTTGGTGACGTGGAGCCGAGAAGGAGGCCTAGAAAATGTTTCCCGCTCTCAGGTATGATTGTGGTGATCAACTGAATATGGGCCGCACTGTTTCTCCTGATGTGCAGCAAATGCTTCTGTTTACATGGATGTCTACTAAAGCAAACAGGTATTGTTCTAAACTGTATTAAAGTAAACAGGTATTATCTTGAACTGTATTGAAGTGAACATGTATTATGTGGGACTGTTTTAAAGTAATCCTATTTATATATAAACCTTCTTACATACTGTACACTTTCCCTGACACACACACACAATACACTCCCTGACCAAGATATCCACACACGCGCACACACACACACACACACACGTCCTTTTCAAGGTTCTTTTTGGGGCCAATATAATCTCAAGCACCAACATATCTGTGTACAATGTTTGATTGTTTGGGAAAGAATAGTTTGTGTGAAACCTTCCCTGGGAAATTAAAGGAGTGAAGTCCGGTGGAAGATAAGCAGTGACTCTCCGCCCCAAAAATGTCCATATATACTGTTGTGTATTCATGCACGGTGCCCCCTGTTGCTGACTGGCCGGTCCCGATACCTGTATCGCACGGCAGTGGAGCGGGGGGCCCGGAGTGCTCTGTTACAGGGCACGCTGTATTTTTGTATTGTGTCTTTTTACCATTAAAATCAGATTATTGTTATAACTTTTATGCCGGTGTTTTGAACTCCTTCTCTTATTAATCTGACCAGGCTCATCTAACGGACGGCGCGGAGCAGAGCTGGGCTTTAAGCCACCACTACTGTGTTTGCTCCTACACTACATGGATCTTTGTGTGGGGCAATCAAACAGTGTTGGGATCAGCTGTCTCTGCGGCAGGTCAGCAGCCTCTTCACATGCGTGAACACCTCCTTTAACTTCAGTCCGTACACCACCGGGTCCAGCACAGTGGGTATTATCAGGACCACAATGGAGGTGATGAGGGTGGTGTCAGATTCTCTGTTGCTCTGCAGGCGGCGAAGCATCAGATCTAAATAGACGCTGATGGAATAGTTAAAGAAGACGAGCAGGTGAGGAAGACAGGTTTGTAGAGCTTTGCTGCTGAAGCTACGTGAGCGCCGCAGGCAGATGAAGAGGATCCTAGCGTAGGAGAAGAGAATGAAGGCGCCAGGCAGGAATATGATAACTGCTGTGTTCAGCAGACTGGATATTCCACTCAGCTGTGCTGCAGCACCGCCGCCGCAACTCAGGCTCACAATGCTGTAGATGTCGCAGTAGGCCTTGTCGAGCTGCGCCCTGCAGATCGGTAAGCGGCTAGCCAGCAGCGTTGAGACTACCCCTAGAATAGCAGGCAGCATCCAGCAGAGAAGCAGCATCAGCACCACCTTGGCAGGAGTTACCAGCACAGCGTAGTGCATCGGGTGGCAGATGGACAGGTAGCGGTCAAAGGCCATGGCCGACAACAGCATGAAGCTAGCTCCACCAAGAGAGGAAACTAAGAAACCCTGGCACTGACACAAAGTCCGGGACACCTGCACCAAGCCGGCGCCGGACAGCAACAGATCAGACAGAAGTTTAGGATAAATCAGTGTGCTGGCTGTGAGAGAGTTCAGCAGAAGTGATGCCACGAAGGCAAACATGGGCGGTGAAGAGCTCGCTGCGAACAGATGATATAAATCACCAGAGAGTCACTGAACAACACGAAGAGGTACAGCAACAAAAACACGAAGAATAAGAGCGAGCTGTGGCCAGACATCGAGGAGAAACCGACCAGCGTCAGGGACGAGGTCACGTTAAACCCTGCTGACGTCATGAGGAGACCCACCAAACAACACGCTGTGACCTCAGGTCAACAACAACAACAGAGCTAACCAACCTGTTAACATCTAAATAAAGGATATAACATTAGTTTATATCACATTGACATATACAGCAGTAATAAGGAAACTGGAATATTTAGAACACACATTTATTTAACATTCATATTTAAAAACGTGTATTCATAGAATATGAATTCACAGTTAATGAATCAGATACTAAAATATCTGCTTTAACATTAATGTAGAGGTCAATGATCACGAATCAGAAACAGGCAAAAGCATCATCGCAATGAACACCAAAAATGAGAAACATGACATTAATATATGTGAAATTAGTCATAAACCAGCAGAACAATCATCACAAGGAACACGAAACATGAGGAGAAACGGACCTGAATCCAGCTGTTAAAATATTAATACATAACATTATGCATCACCACCGTGAACCATTGAATGTACGTGAACACGAAACGTGAGAAACATCAGAAAGAGACCTGACTCCACCTGTTTCAACAAATGTGTTAATACATACACAGAACATTAATAGTTATAAGATTCATTTAAAGAATGTTAATATATGATTAATCATGAAAACAGAGAAACTGACCTGAATCCACCTGTTTAAAACATTAACTTCAATTTATATAACATTTATATATACAGCATTAATATAAAGTACATATTTAGTTTCATAATGAATTAGGAAAAGGCAGAAAGATTATTACCGTGAACACGAAACATGAGGAGAAACGGACCTGAATCCACCTGTTTAAACATTTATGTTATATACACACAACATTCATTTAAAGAATGTTAATATGATTAATCATGAAAACAGAGAAACATAATCTCAGTGAACATGAGGAGAAACTGATCTGAGACCAGCTGGTGAAACATTAATATAACATTAATGTAGATATGATGAAGCACGTACAGACAGAGACAGCATCTCAGTGAACATGAGGAGAAACTGACCTGAGTCCAGCTGGTGAAACATTAATATAACATTAATGTAGATATGATGAAGCACGTACAGACAGAGGCAGCATCTCAGTGAACATGAAGCTGTGAAGCTGCTTTTATCACCATCCTTCTTCCTCCGTGGAGATCATTGTATATTCATTAAAGGTCATCTGCCAATCACAAATATCTTGTTGTTTGGAATGGCAGGTTCTGAGAAGGCAATGTCAAGTTAATGTAAAACAGACATAAACATCTTCAAATAGTAAAAACTACTTGTATGCTAAAACCTTTCTCGTTCTTAACACAGACTTTATTCAGGGTCGATATGGGTTGAACTGAGATTCCCACACACACTTTAAGATGTTCTGATACGCCCGACCGATAGAAAGGATGAAGTCACTAATCATGTAGTTGCTTTGAACTGTTCTTTGGTAAGTGTGCAGAGCAATGGTGATTTGAAGGTTGAATATTTGTGTATATATTAATGATGTAAATTAATTCCAGTTAAATGTAACTATTAGGAAGACGGTTCTGATTGTAATTCTTTCTATCTTCATTGTGTTATTTGGTGGCATCAATGTGTGCATGTGATACAGGAGCAGTGTCTTTCGGGCCTCGTAGCCCTTCAGGTCAGAATAAAGAGATCCTCGACCACGCACCGCATAGAAAGGTTCAACCTGTCTGGGAATGGATGCAAAACCTCTATCGTCTCATCATCATCGATTTGCTGAGGTTTGGTTTTGAGTCCAAACGTGTTAAAGCAGGAACACGTGCAGCGCTGTGGGCCGCTGGTTAGCATCTGTTCCCTTCATGAGCACATCCAGTGTGACTGACATCCAATTAACATTCATGACAGAGCACACATTTAATTAACCAGAAAAACCCAATCTTTCACTTATCGGGATGGACATGATCCTCAGAGACGTTTAAATATATTTCAATCATCCGTCTTTCTTGGTCGTTGTGCAATATTACTCATTATGAATAAAACACACCAGGACACAGCTCTTCGGGTCCCGCGGGGAAATACCCGTTGTGTCCTCGTTACGGCTTCTAATGTAATCTGACTGGCAGCTCAACGCCCTCTCTCAATCACTGTGCTGGACAAAGACGACAACTCCACTCATTTACTAAGCTTTTTACTTTAGAAATCATAAAGAGGTGTTAATATGAGGAGATTATCCCGCTGAACTAAACGTATAAGAATCATAAACATTTGTTTAAAGAGCAACTTGCAGGTTAGAGACCCCAGTGAATAAATGTGTAGGAAAATGATGTATACACTAGATTTTCCAAATATTATACAGAAATATACTCTATTCTATCTCAAGTTGTGGCATCGGTGGCATATGCCGAAGTACTTGCCACTGCCTGCAGATGCCACGAAATGACCAGATTTTCCAAAAAATATACTCTACAGTGACATCTGGCGTCATTTTAGCAAGACATTTTTACTTCCGCATAAAAAAAGACCACCCGCGTGACCTCCCGCGTGTGACGTCACATCAGGGAGAGCGGACGGTCTAACGTATGAATAAACATGGATCACAATAGAAGTTTTGACATGGAAGAGGTTGAAAATGTATATTTGAATGCATATGACGGACCACAACCATATAATTCTGAGACTGCTAGGCGTCTAAGAGACCAGGAGCAGCCAAGGATTAGAAGAAATAACGGCCATCGGAGAGAAATGTAGCAGTGGTGGCTCAAAACCTGCAAGTTGCTCTTTAACAAACTTGGTGCGTAGGTGCTGACTTGTCTATTAAAAGTATTTTTGATACACTTTCAATTGTGCTTACAGCGTATTATTTTTACTGTACAACATGACCGGAGAGATTTATATTCTACCATTTTTACAGTCAAATACCGGCTAACAGAAACACTGAGTATTGAAGAAAACTGTGACGCTCCTCTCGCTCCCAGGAGAGAAACTTAAAATAAAGTGGAGTCTCTGAGAAGGTTCAAATGGGTACTTTAATTAAGTAACGTGGTCATAGGACAAGCAGAAGGTAAAGAAGAGACAAATGCCGGTGTTGTCTCGGTGGTGGCAGCTGCGAAGAAGCAAGGGCAGAGTTGTGCTAACCCGCCGCCTTATATCCTCTCTTGTGCTGAAGAAGGGGGCCCCGCCTTAGTCTTCAATGTCCGAGATCGCGTTCAACAGAGGATTTCGACATTTTACATTCATTGCTTAAATCCACACGCCTTTTCTCCTCCTTATCGCTTTCATAACTTTTTATTTATTTCATTTTAACGGCTGTAATTCATTACTTTAATAATACTGGAAATACTTTACGGCAGTTATCATTTACGGTAGTTCCGGATGTTGTCATTCCAACTCACGTCTGTAAACAAAACTTATTAAAATAACTGTACCTTCATTTAAAAACCCTCCTGTTGTCTTCGTTTCCCCTTACTTTGGTGTTTGCAGTCAAATGTGACCGGTCCTGTTTTAACTGCTATTACATTAACACAAAAACCATTAATCATCACCAAATTTCATTTAACACCCTTTCAAACTGTACATATTGTATCGGACTACTTGTATACATGAAAAACTGCAGTAAATATACAAAGAATAGACACTGAACATGTATTGCGTGTGCCAGGTGTGATTCACATGGGGGGATGGGCACATAAGAGCGGGAAATGTGTCATTGTTCTGTGTGTTTGTGAGTGCCAGGTGTGATTCACATGGGGGGATGGGCACATAAGGAGGGGGGGAACACATCTAGAGTATGGGTGTGGGTGTGGGTGTTTTATCTGATCCGGATGGTTACTAGTTCCTTTTCTTTATGGCGGCATTTTTTAGCGGTAACACCATGGGTGTTACAAAGTTACTAAACTATTACTAAATCATCCAAAATGCAATGAAAATTGGTGATCAGCAATTGTATATGTTCAAACGTCTACTGTGAAGGATCATAAAGCCTTAATGCACTCGAATGTAAAACAAATAATTATGATTGATGAAAGTAGTAAGTCGGTCAGCTTTGACCCGAAGACAACAGGAGAGTTAATATTCAGCAATAGTAATATCTCGATGTCTATAGATGTAGTGTTAAGTCAGTCGGCTTTGGTGTGCAATACTCTTTAGTTTAAACTAAATGATGCCATAAAACATTGATTTTAATTTCTAACAGTATTTGAATATAGAAACCACCCCACATGTATAGCTTTGTGTGGTGCTAGGTTCACGAGAAGATCCGCAATCGCACTTTGTTGCGTAGCTTCAGTGTCGTAGCCGAGATGCTGTTGATAGTGAGATGTGTCTGCCGTTTACTCTCAACTGTTTGACCGGTATGATCCACCATCCAGTACTGAGAGTGCATTTTAACATGCTACATATTGGCCCTCATGCTCCCAGACAGTACACGTACATACAAAAGTACTGAGACGTCACTCACATGAAGTGAGAAGCCTGCAGGGCAGAGGTCAGGGCGGTAAAAACATCCTGCAGATGATGAAATGAAGTTTGTGGTTAATGAGCTGCAGCTTGGACTCTGTGGACTAACGAGCTCCGGCCTTAATGAGAGCTGTTAACGAGCTGCTCTCAGGTGACCTCATTAACACACTGACCCGTTTGCTTCCTTACATTGTGCTGCAGTAATCACCCAGAGGCTAAACCTGCACAAACAAGACAAAACAATAATCAAAGCAAATTAAAGAGTCAATATGTAACGTCAAAGCTATTTATTGTCATTTTAAAATACTTTTTATCAAAACACACTGAAGGAAATTGTCAGCTTGGGTTCATAGGGGCAGAATAATGCACTGTAGGTGCTCTAGTGAATGTTAGTGCGGCACATAAACGGGCCTAAGCTGTAAATATAATGATCATCAATAGACACAAAAAGGATAAGTGCCAAACCAACACAAGTGAAGCAGAACGGCACCGAGACCTCCAACACCTTGAAATAAGGACATCTATACAGGGCTCGAGCTTAAGGTCGTCCCGGAGCCAAAAAAAATATTAAAAAATGTTGGGACGAGAGTTAAAATAAAAATACCCTGCTAACTACGAACGGCGATGAAAATGAAACTGACTGCAAGTTTTGTGTAGCACACAGTTATTAAACCTCTTTGTCAACATAAACACACACGCACAAAACATTTAGCAACCCTCGACACACACACACACACACACACACACACTACGTATCCCGACAGCCAGCGGCACAGCTGCTCGCACATTTCTGGCCCGTGAATAATGAGAACTCTCCATCGCATTCAGTCCTTAGCAATATGCTGCGCCTCTCCCCATGTAGGGATGGGTACCGAGCCCCGGTATCAAATGGGCCCCGGATCGGAATTAGGAAAGAACGTGGTACCGTTAAGCTCCGACGTTATGGTACTGGAGACATTTAAAAAATATACGTCTTATGTATTATTGCTACATAAACATTATATCGCAGTTTTATTTTCGCCAACTCCGTTTCTAATACGCAAAAAGACAACAAAATGCGTCTGATGTATTTTCGATCTTTCCAATCCAGACGAGAGAGATCTCTCTCCCGTCTGTGTGCGAGGGGGCGGGCCGTTTGTAAAGGTCTCCTGACTGTGTTACTGTAAGAAATAAAAATCAATGTTTAATGATGTAATATAGTTTAAACAGTCATTTTAAAACTATTTTATTCTGAAAACAGTTCCGGTTAAAGTTTACTTTGAAAAGCTGTATTGAGAGACGACAACAATGACGACTTCCGGTTTCAGGTTAATAACGATTACAGCCGTTAAAATGCATTAAATAAAAAGTCATGAAAGAGTGTATGAGGAGAAAAAGGCGTGTGGAAGTTATACAATGACCACACAACGTTTAAATCCTCTGTTATGTGCGATATCGGACATTGGAGAAAGAGTTGGGAGAACGACGTCACCAGCCGCCATTGAAGGAGGAGTGCTGGATCGATACAGACGGAGGACAACGCGACCTCAGGCACTTCTCCACGGCCGCCACTGGGAGAGGGAGCTGCAGCCTCTCTCTCCCACCAACCTCCTTCTGTTTGTTTCATTGCCACGCCATTTAATTAAAGTACTCCATTCGTCTCATTGTTTGAAGCTTCTCTCCTGGACGCGTGAACAACGAATACTCTAACATTACAGACTGTTAGTGGTTACTCTGGGTTCTGTCTTCAGGACAGTGTTGGATTTTTTTGTTAGTTGGATGGGACTCGATTGGATTCAATATGAGAGCAACTATTTCCTTTTTGTGTTTTTTAAAAATATATTTGGCCTTTGTTTCTGTGTTTGACTGATTTTCTCAAATAAAAAGGTTGATGAATTATTTATGTTAAAGGTCACTTTGAATGATTTGAACCAATGATAATGTAGAAAAACTAATATTTTAAATTCGGGACGATCCACATTAATTGCGGGACGGCTTAGATTGTATTTGGGGATGGTTGCGGGAGGATGGTGAATAAAGTTAGACGAGAGCCCTGCATCTATATCTCATTTATAACACACATGAAAGGTCTTTCGTTGTCTGCTGTTTATATAATGTGTCTCCGATCAGCTCGGTATGCATGGTACCATTTTGTCAATAAAGGATATTCTAACCTGATGTATGAGGGACCAGAAATCAAAGTAATTTGAGCCACGATATAACGGGATCTCACAGCTCCGTAATATTAAAACATAAATTGTTGTTTTAAATGATGGCAAATGCTGCTATTTAAACCTGTATTTATCGTGTACAATGTTGTTGTTTAGGCATGACTTTATCAAACTGATCTGTACACAGGACTGATGTGCGATCTCTATTTTTCAAAAAGCTTATACATCATCATTTCTATTCAATTTTACTTGGAGCATGGTTTGCGAAAATAAACAAACGTGCTATATTTATGATGAAATATTGGCGAGTGAGGGTTGCAACGCCCTTGGCAATTGTCGCTTCTTGAGGGTAGTTTCCACTGCTTGCTACGATAAATATTTCTGTATAATATTTGGAAAATCTAGTCTATACATCATTGTCCTACACATTTATTCACTGGGGTCTCTAACCTGCAAGTTGCTCTTTACACAACGGGTATTTCCCCGCGGGACCCGAAGAGCTGTCTCCTGGTGTGTTTTATTCATAATGAGTAATATTGCACAACGACCAAGAAAGACGGATGATTGAAATATATTTAAACGTCTCTGAGGATCATGTCCATCCCGAATAAGTGAAAGATTGGGTTTTTCTGGTTAATTAAATGTGTGCTCTGTCATGAATGTTAATTGGATGTCAGTCACACTGGATGTGCTCATGAAGGGAACAGATGCTAACCAGCAGCCCACAGCGCTGCACGTGTTCCTGCTTTAACACGTTTGGACTCAAAACCAAACCTCAGCAAATAGATGATAATGAGACAATAGAGGTTTTGCATCCATTCCCAGACAGGTTGAACCTTTCTATGCGGTGCGTGGTCGAGGATCTCTTTATTCTGACCTGAAGGGCTACGAGGCCCGAAAGACACTGCTCCTGTATCACATGCACACATTGATGCCACCAAATAACACAATGAAGATAGAAAGAATTACAAACAGAACCGTCGGGCGTAGAAGATATTTGTGATTGGCAGATGGCCTTTAATGAATATACAATGATCTCCACGGAGGAAGAAGGATGGTGATAAAAGCAGCTTCACAGCTTCTTGTTCACTGAGATGCTGCCTCTGTCTGTACGTGCTTCATCATATCTACATTAATGTTTCACCAGCTGGTCTCAGGTCAGTTTCTCCTCTTGTTCACTGAGATCCTGCCTCTGTCTGTACGTGCTTCATCATATCTACATTAATGTTCTTTTAATGTTTCACCAGCTGGTCTCAGGTCAGTTTCTCCTATTGTTCACTGAGATGCTGTCTCTGTCTGTACGTGCTTCATCATATTAACATTCTTTAAATTAATGTTATAACTATTAATGATTTGTGTATATAACATAAATGTTGAAACAGGTGGATTCATAATAATCTTTCTGCCTTTTCCTGATTCATTATGAAACTAAATATGTACTTTATATTAATGCTGTATATATTAATGTTATATAAATTGAAGTTAATATTTAAACAGGTGGATTCAGGTCAGTTTCTCCTCACGTTTCGTGTTCCTCGTGCTAATCTTAGTTTAATATCTCACTTATAAATGTTATTTTGAAGTCCTATGTATAAATGTTTCTGACATTATTGTTATATATTCATGTTAATATTTAACCAGGTGGACTCAGGTCAGTTTCTCCTCATGTTCACTGATATTATGTTTCTCTGTTTTCATGACTAATCATATATTAACATTCTTTAAATTAATCTTATAACGATTAATGTTGTGTGTATGTATTAACACAATTGTTGAAACAGGTGGAGTCAGGTCTCTTGCTCATGTTTCTCACGTTTCGTGTTCACGTACATTCAATGGTTCACGGTGGTGATGCATAATGTTATGTATTAATATTTTAACAGGTGGATTCAGGTCCGTTTCTCCTCATGTTTCGTGTTCCTTGTGATGATTGTTCTGCTGGTTTATGACTAATTTCACATATTAATGTCATGTTTCTCATTTTTCGTGTTCATTGCGATGATGCGTGATCATTGACCTCTACATTAATGTTAAAGCAGATATTTTAGTATCTGATTAATTAACTGTGAATTCATATTCTACGAATACACGTTTCAAATATGAATGTTAAATAAATGTGTGTTCTAAATATTCCAGTTTCCTTATTACTGCTGTATATGTCAATGTGATATAAACTCATGTTATATCCTTTATTTAGATGTTAACAGGTTGGTTAGCTCTGTTGTTGTTGTTGTTGTTGACCTGAGGTCACAGCGTGTTGTTTGGTGGGGTCTCCTCATGACGTCAGCAGGGTTTAACGTGACCTCGTCCCTGACGCTGGTCGGTTTCTCCTCGATGTCTGGCCACAGCTCGCTCTTATTCTTCGTGTTTTTGTTGCTGTACCTCTTCGTGTTGTTCAGTGACTCTCTGGTGATTTATATCATCTGTTCGCAGCGAGCTCTTCACCGGCCCATGTTCGCCTTCGTGGCATCACTTCTGCTGAACTCTCTCACCGCCAGCACACTGATTTATCCTAAACTTCTGTCAGACCTGTTGCTGTCCGGCGCCGGCTTGGTGCAGGTGTCCCGGACTTTGTGTCAGTGCCAGGGTTTCTTAGTTTCCTCTCTTGGTGGAGCTAGCTTCATGCTGTTGTCGGCCATGGCCTTTGACCGCTACCTGTCCATCTGCCACCCGATGCACTACGCTGTGCTGGTAACTCCTGCCAAGGTGGTGCTGATGCTGCTTCTCTGCTGGATGCTGCCTGTTATTCTAGTGGGAGTCTCAGTGCTGCTGGCTAGCCGCTTACCGCTCTGCAGGGCGCAGCTCGACAGGGCCTACTGCAACATCAACAGCATTGTGAGCCTGAGCTGCGGCGGTGCTGCAGCGCAGCTGAGTGGACTATACATTCTGCTGATCACAGCCGTTATCATATTCCTGCCTGCCGCCTTCATTCTCTTCTCCTACGCTAGGATCCTCTTCATCTGCCTGCGGCGCTCACGTAGCTTCAGCAGCAAAGCTCTACAAACCTGTCTTCCTCACCTGCTCGTCTTCTTTAACTATTCCATCAGCGTCTGCTATGATGTGATGCTTCGCCGCCTGCAGAGCAACAGAGAATCTGACACCACCCTCATCACCTCCATGGTGATTCTAGCACCTACTGTACTGAACCCCGTGGTGTACGGACTGAAGTTAAAGGAGGTGTTCACGCATGTGAAGAGGCTGCTGAGCTGCCGCAGAGACAGCTGATCCCAACACTGTTTGATTGCCCCACACAAACATCCATGTAGACTGAAGCATTTGCTGCACATCAGGAGAAACAGTGCGGCCCATATTCAGTTGATCACCACAATCATACCTGAGAGCGGGAAACATTTTCTAGGCCTCCTTCTCGGCTCCACGTCACCATGGGCCATCCCCTAGAGGGTCCCTTCCCCGTCCTCCCCTAGAGGGTCCTGTCAACTTCTATATCTGATCAAATATGAATAGGTTACAAAAAAGAAAAGTATCAAAATGTATGAACAAATACAAAAACTAGAAAGTATACGAATACCGTCAATCCGTTCCGGTGCGGTCTCTGTGCAGACAGGGTGATGTGATAGTTCTTCTGGCTTAGCACTAGCAGCTTTGTAAATAGTGAGTTGTATTAGCGATCATTCACAGCTATACTGAGGTGATCGGATGGTTTTATAGCATCCTCTGTTAGTGACTGCAGGAGGACATATGACTATAACATCTCATATTAGGAAGTGCAGCTGCATTCATTGTTTCTTTATCAAATTCAGATTGTATGAGTTTATATCTCACTGCAACTAAAGTGCAAAGTCATCTTCATGGAGCTAATGTACTATCTCTCCTCATGTAAATGTAAAAAATGCTCCAAACTTACTGAAACTCTCTTAAACATGTCCAACTGAAACCTCCAGACTCAGGGACAGTTTCATCCCACAGGCCATAAGACTGTTAAAGGAAGGCTCCAGTCATTAGATAGTTAATCAAAACTTCAGTATTTAGTGAAACATTATGTTTAAACCATACCCTGAAGAAATCAGCGATATTCCCCAGTAAATAATGATTTTATAGCTCTTTTTTATCAAAACCTGTATATTCCGTCAGGCAGCTGCCATTTCCAGTAGTCACATGATCCGAAAAACTAGGTCGTGATGTCATCTATGCGTTCACTTTGTAAACACACGACGAAAACATGGCGGAGTATTTGAGTTCGGACTCGTCAGCCGAGGAAGAAGTTTAGAAAAATAAAGTCCAGGCGGACTTACTTTGAATTATCACTATAGGTCATTCCATCCAAATACAACTGTAAAAAACATACTCCGTTATCCTCTTAGGCCCCACGGACCCGGTTCCGGGGCCGAAATCGCGTCATTTGCAGGAAACAACGTCTAAGGAACCTTAATATTAATATTTAATTTATTTTATATCCATATAACGGGGAAAAACTAATTTAACTGATTTTTTTCATTTTTTTCTTCAAAAAAAACACACAATGCTAACAGTGAGGTTCTGAATTAGCCCCGAGCGGAAAATGCTAACCTATTACTGCACCGAAAATCACTCCTAGCTGCACATCCAACACATCGTTTATGATCATAAAGACAGAATCTAACGGTGCCCACCTCAACACTGAAAGATACAAACTTGCGACGTTATCAACAAAAACGTACATCAAAACAAGTGGTGCTTGGTACTGTTAGTGAACTCTAGAGCCCTGAAGGCAGGAGAGACTGAAAAGAGTCAAGGGAAGCTTATAAAAGTTAACGGCATTTAATTACACAAAAGATGCGGTGGTGTACATTACAACATGTAATGTGCAGTGGAGGCGGCTCTCCCCATGCGTCCGGTCCGTCCGGCTCAGCCGGAGGAAGAGGTCAATCTTTTGCGTGCTCTTCCTGTTGTCATCTGAGGTCTTCTCCTATTGGCCGACGTCGTCGGGGGCGGGTCCAATGCAATTCCTGCCTTGTTCTGTCGTTAAATTACATCGTTCTGGTGTCGGTGGTTATTTAAACATTCCCTAATAAACGTTATTCAGCGGCAATAGATGAGTGCTAAACCCAGTGTGCTCTGTGTACAACACCGATGTCATTTCACCTGATTCTGTTTGAACATGCAGCATTTCGCCACATGCTAATGCTAACCGGAAGTGAAGCATTTTCAGAATAAAAGTATTAAGTTAATAGTTAGTGAACTTCAGGTTTTTCAGAATAAAACTGATTTAAATTAAATAGTGTATTTAATTCAAATTACGCCATATCAACATTGATTTTAATTTCTAACAGTACCAACATGCGCTAGGCTAACATGGCTTACCTTGGTCTTTGTCTGGTCTAAACTGGTCTTAAATGGCATTACAACGATAAAAACGATGATGTAGTTAATCCATAGGTTAATATCCAATGGGGCTGTGTCCCCTTTGAAATGTTCTGATAATCTATAAGCAATAAAACTGCAATTCCGTTATCTGCTGTCCGCTCTGTGCTCCGTGCGCTCTGGGTCCTGCAATTCCTGCTTCCTTACGTAGTAATCAATAAGTAAAGTATGCTGGGTAATGTGCTTACGCTGGCTGGCATTGGCAGTGCACTGCATCCCCATTAAGTAATGGTTGATTAATAAATCCCATTTTATGTTTCATCATACTCTCAAAGTAGTCATCCGGAAACTTGAAATGTTCGCTGCATACATGCGCCTGTGGATCTTTCGGTTCGGGCCGAGCACATTTCGCTAGCCACTGCCTCCGAACGTACTTCCTACGCGTACCCGTTGGCAATAGATGGAACCGAGCATTCCGTGGATTGTTCCTATCCGAATTGTGGCAATGTTTCACGATACAATGAGGCATATTTCAATAGAACCGTGAGAGTAACTAGAGTACATGAACAAAGCACATACGTCAAGTTGTCCTCGACACCAAACGCATAGTTCACGTCACTTCCGGTAAAATAAGTCATGTGACTCGTCTAAATGGCGCCGCCCACAGGGTTGATGTTATTTAGGTAATTAATCAGCTTAAAATCACTGATAACGTCATCGGATCATTTTTTTTTAAAAAGACTGGCAGAGACTGGTCTGTTTTATCGGATGATAATTATTTTAAAATGCGTGTCATGAGGATTGCCTCCCTTTAAACACCTGCACTTTGAAACAACATCCATAACATTAATCTGGCTGCAACTTAGAAATTATTTATCTAATATATCATATTCCAATCACTTGTATATAAACTCTTGTTGCACTATTTTACTTTTTGTATTTACTTGCACTATTTTTTCTGTGTATCTGTTTTATTGTGTTGCTCTGTTGGAGGAGCCTGTGAACTCAGATCATCATCACTACACTAGCTATGCACGCATGACTAATAAAAGCCTTGAACATAGCACCATGCCTACACACGGTAACATCACGTCCTGGCCTGTGGAGAGACAGTAAAGTGGAGCCAGGATTCAGTTAACCCGCCTAACAAAGGACAAAGGTTCCACATGTAAAGAGTACATAAACAATAAATGTCTTTTATACAACATTTACATTTTTCCCGATTTTTTAAAATAGTGTATTATTTGTGATATTGTCTTTTCTACTGTAGAAATGTTCAGTGGCGATGTCAGAGTCGGTGGGGGCCCTTGGCAGAGATGGGGTCGCTACTCTAAAAAAGTAATATATTACTTTACTTCGTTACTCTCTACATTACTTTTGCGTTACTCAGCAACAGCCTAGCCAAGACAAAAAACGTAGGCCTGCATGTGCACACTGTTAGAAATTAAAATCAATGTTTTATGGCATAGTTTAGTTTAAACATACCGTCAGTTTAAATGCTGTTTTATACTGAAAAGCCAGAGGTTCTCACGCACAATGTCTGTTGTCAAGCTTTTATTCTGAAAATCCTTCATCTCCGGTTAGCATTTAGCATGTGGCTAATATTCCTTTCCCTATAGAGGTGAATTTAGAAGCGAAAAGACACGGAGTGTTGCACACCGAAACCTACTGATTATAACATTACAACTATAGACGCCGAGATATTATTAATATTAAAATGAAGGTACAGTTTATTTTAATACGTTTTGTTTACAGACGTGGGTAGCATACAGATAGGACTCACATGGGTGTGTCCCAGTCAAAAGCCCCGCGGATCCCAGTGGCTGGGGGTGTTGCCATTTGTTCAATTACAGGATGTAACCATGAGATGGCGCTTCATTCACAAATACACAAAGACAACTGGGTGTTTTAGAACTTAGTCTGTGTGCAATGTTTGCAGCTCTGCAGCTGTGTTTGTATACTGTAGCATGTAATCACTTATTTGTTATGGTTTTCACAAGCTACTATAATGAAAAAACATCAATGTTTTAGATCAAATAAAGTATATAGTTTGCTTTATGCAGTATATTTCTTGTAATATTGTTGGGGTGTTTTTACACTGTACAGTAGATTGAAGTAAATCAATTTATACATTAAGATAAGATAAGATGGACCTTTATTAATCCCGTGGTTCAAACAGCAACAGGGTGAGAGTGAAAAACAGGACAGCACAGATTAATACAATCAAAAATAAGATGAGCAATACAAATAATACTAATGAGAAACTATGTAATAAGAAATGAATACAACTAAAATATAATTATCATATATTATAATGTATTGTATTATTAAGTAATATCATACATTAACCCCATTATAGCAGATGCCACATTGAATGGATGAACACATTTATGCATCAATAATTACAAGTATATCTAAATACAAGTTCTAAAAATACTTATATGTATTTAATATTAATAACACAATGATTAATTTCAGATGATACTTTTCAGGGTTAGGTCCGGTCTGACAGCGCTTAGCTCTCTGCTGCAGAGAAGATCACTGCTCTAAACAAAGTCAAACATCCTACATCCAAACGGAATAAATATAATTAATTATGATGAATACGTAAAGTCTTGTTCATTGTTTTTCACTTTTATTAAATGTTTGATATTTCCGGCACAGACCCTTTCATACCGGCAATGCGCGATCAGAAAGTGCGACAGCTTAAATATGCCAGTGTTAATTTCGTCAACGAAAACTATGACGAAAAATGTTCGTCAACAACCTTTTTTACATGACTAAGACGAGACGATGACGAGCTAAAAATAGATTCTTGATAACGAAAAACTATGACGAAATGTATATTTAGTTGTCGTTGACGAGACGGACAAAGGTGTTAATGGTGGACTATCGGACATTCAAAATGTAGCATATTTTCCCCCAAGTGTCCATCTTGTCTGTCAAAATGCATCTTACGTTTCTAACTTGCAATATCATTATTTCCGCTCTCTTCACTCCAGAAGAGCGATCTCTCTCTGTGTGCGGGGGGCGGGGCCTAACAGACATGCCGCAGCGGACACAGAGATCTGCCGGGGACGGAGCATTCAGAGAGTATAGAGACACATTTTGACTAAAAGTTGACTAAAATGTAATTTTTCATTGACTAAAACGTTTTGAGTTTTCGTCGACTAAAACTAGACTAAAACTACGAAGGATAGGAATGACTAAAATGTGACTAAAACTAATAACCATTTTCATCTAAAGACTAAGACAGCTGCCAAAATTAACACTGAAATATGCACAAACCTACAGACTGGGGGTTGGGAGATCACAGCAGGGGGGGGGGCTGTGGAATGTGAGCACCCCTCTTGGGAGACTTAGGCGCATTTCCACTGCAGCGGGTAGCCCCGTTTAAGCGTCCTTAACCGTCCTCGAGCGGCCAGGCCAGTTTTTGGTGGCATTTCCATATAGCCTAGTACCGGCTAGCGGGTACTTTTTCCCTTTTTTTCCGGCCCCATAAAATCGTGGTTCTTTTTTATCAGACCAGGCCAGGGCTGTGACGTCAACACTCTCGACTGCTGATTGGTCAGAGAGAATCGTCACAAGATCGCGCACGAGTTCATCCCTAGCGTCGCATATATATTTAGAAGCAAGCTTGCAGCATTTTTATAAACAGCATTTTGTAAACGGAGGAGCTACAAACATGGCTACGTTTGTTAAGAAAAGCACACCGTGGTCGACCGAGGAGGTGACGACGTTCCTTCATCTCATTGGGGATGATAAAATCCAGCGGGAGCTCGACGGAACAACAAGAAATGTAAAAGTGTTCCAGGATGTCTCTGCACAGATGTCCGAACGCAGATTTTCGAGGACTTTCCTGCAGTGTAGCGAAAAACTTAAAAAGATGAAGATTGAATATCGCCAAGTAAAGGACAACAATAACACGAGTGGTGCGGGTCGCAAACAATGGAAGTGGTTCGACTTGTTGGACCAGATTTACGGCCATAGACCGGCCAACGTTGGGAGGGAGGGAGGCCTGGACTCTGCAGCGGCTTTACTGGAGTCCCTGCAAGGTACGCTCACTTCTAACAAAGAGGTCTATTTTATCCTTACATTAATGTTCGACAACCCGTGCTTTTATGGAGCCCCGAGCTACATAGCTACATAGCTAGTCTATTGTTTGCTAACACCATATGTGCCATTGTTTACGTTCAGTTTCTCTTTTCTATAGTTGTTGTTGCTGTTTAGTATTGTGCTGCAGTAGTTTGTGGAATTAACAAGTCATGTTGCTGTTCTAGATGATTACATTGGGACTCGTGAGGAGGAACATTCCCGAACAACGGGTGATGGCAGTGTTCCGTCCACATCGTCATCGAATCCAGAACGGACCCCAGCTCGACCACAGACACCAGCCGAAGACCCTAACCCGCCTCAACCACCAACACCGAGTGCCCTCATGACCCCGCAGCGTGTGGGTCTAGGTAAGAAATAGAAATGGCAAAGCGACTGGAATTGTGTTTTGTTTTTTTAGACCTTGGATCATCCATCGTCAGTAATTAAAATAAGCTATACCACTGTGTGGAAATGCTCTGTTACAAGTAAAGTCTTAGCTAGTAAGCAGCTAGTACAGTTGTGTGTGACATCCTATCATATATTTATATTCATTATCAACAGGCTGGACATAATGTAATTCACTTTCACAATCACTGTAAACATCTAGGGCCAGAACTTTCTTTAGTTCACCTTACTGTTGTTCTGTTTATACATGTTGTTCTTATATCCTTGTGTGACCCGTACCTGTCCTGTGTGTTTTCCTTATTGCTAATTATTATCTTATTGTCACCCAGGCAAGAGGAAACGAGGAGGAGAGGATCGGGCCCAGCAGGAACGGCACCATGACTGGGCAGCCGACGTGGCCCGTCTCCTCCGTGATACTTCTAAAAACCTTAATAGTTATTGTCCATATTATATATTTTGTATCTAGTTAATTTTTAAATGCAACATTTGTACTTCCTTGTTTATTTATTTTCTTTAAAATGTTCATTTTATATTTACAATTCCATGTATATTTATGCTGGCTGCAATACAGTTTTACATTTTTTATTTGTATTGTTTAATGGCATGCCTTTTTGATACAACATTTGTTTTGTATTTTTATACTGCCATCAATAAAGTACTTCTTTGACTTATCTTATCTCTTGTTGATAATGAATGGCACCCGACAGAAACAAATCTGATTCACATAATCCTGATTTAGAGAAGATATAAACATACATGAATTTATAAAGCAATAACAAACACCATCAGTTAGGGAAAAGCCCCTTAGTTTTAAGAGATTTAAAGCAAGACATTGAGTTTGCTAGCTTGAGGTCCTCCTCTAAAACATTATTACATGTTTATTTTGTAATGGTATTAAGAATACAGGATAAATACATAATACATGTAGAAATTGCTCAATTGTAATACCCTCGTTCTACTAGACTCAAACAACACATTCCTTATATATTTCAAAGACGAGAGAACAAAATAAACCTATAACCCATTCAAGCTTTTAACATGTCTAGAAGAAAGATTGAGGTTATATTTATATTATTTTATGTTGTGGATACTTTAGTCTCCATCCATGTTTACAATTCCTCCTCTGCACCTTGCGACTCTGCTGCTGGTGCATTCCACCCATCATCATAGTCCTCTCCATGACTCTCGCAGACGTTATGCAGAGCACAGCATGTAAGCACCATGGATTTCACAATAAACAAGAAAACGATCGCTTCCACATCCTCCATTGTTTTGTGAGTTGTGTCGCATTGAAAATGACGCCACTGCAGTTTTACCCAGCGTCGCTCCGCCAAAAAGCCGACGCCCTGCTTACACTGCGTTGCTACCCCAGGTCCTAAACTGTAATGGAAATGCGAGGCAGCCCGAGGCCTGAGCGAGGACGCTTAGGGACGCTTAAACGGGGCTACCCCGTTGCAGTGGAAATGCGGCATTAGTGCCAAGTTGTCTCAGACAATCTGTTTTTCTAATGTGGGACAGTTCTGTGCAAAATGTGGGACACGGAAAAGTCTATATTAAAAAGCCTCAGTCACCTTCATTCATGTAATAAAAAAATCTCAGGCCAGTAACACTCAAAGCTACAGTAAATGTGCAATACCATGCTATGTTACTATTTATAATGTTATTGTTGTTACAACAGAAGATGTTTTTATTTAAATTGAAGTTAAATGCATCAATCTGGTGCACTGAGGGCAAAATTAGTAGATTTGTGGATACAGCTCTCAACACTCATATGAAACAGAACTGTTCTTACAATGTGTGTTGGAAGGTATTCAATTACTATGCATATGTTATTGTGTAAACACACAGCTGATCACCTGAGAGCTGCTGTTTCATTCAGAGCGTTTAAAAAAAACCGTCTGATTTCAACAACTCAATGTGTGATTATTATAGCAGTAATATTAGACACTAATAATACGGTACACTATAAACACTGTACATATTATTGTTTGCCCGTGGGATTAGGGTGATCGGTAGTGAGAGCCGCGGCATTTTCCCCCGGTCGGATGTGATATAAAAACAAAGCGATTATTGTTGTTGTTGTAAACTCACGTGGATTAAACTACATGTATTAGTGCATTCATTTCAACTCGCGAACATGTGATACATTAAATGAATGCGAGGATCACGATCGAACATCGTTTGTTTGACCCTGGATGCATTTCCTGATCTAAAAACATAGCGATGGTTTTGTACTAACGCCAACGTGAATTAAACATTATTTTGTTAAATAAAAACATGGTGATGTTTAGTAAATGATTACATGTCTCTTACTTTGCACAGAATATGATCCTATCCGTGACATATATGGATCTTAACAAATATCCGCTATATCAGATCCCTGTAGATCAGCTGTTTATTTCACATGAGTTCCAGTGTGGCAGCTTTTCACGGCTCCCCCTGGTGGATCCATGATCCATTGCAGCTGGTTTCATTATAATTAAATGTATTTATCAAGGGGGCGTTTCAAGTCCTGCGGGGGGGTTTTCCTTATCAGCAGGGGCCCACCCCGTGCCGATCACGGACCCGCACGGGTAGGCGTCTGAAACGAAGCGCTACATGTGTAAAGCATTTACATTTTCAAGCACTTTATCCCAAATTCAAGCAACCTTGAAAACACCACGTCAAATGTCAAGCATTTTCAAGCACCCGTACGAACCCTGAGTTGTGAATGTAAAGTTCAAATGTACACGGAGTATTGCACACCAAAGCCTACTGACTTTAACACTACATCTATAGACATCGAGATATTACTATTGCTGAATATTAAATGAAGGTACAGTGATTTTAATAAGTTTTGTTTACAGACGTGAGTTGGTATGACAACATCCGGAACTACCGTAAATGATAACTGCCGTAAAGTATTTCCAGTATTATTAAAGTAATGAATTACAGCCGTTAAAATGAAATAAATAAAAAGTTATGAAAGCAATAAGGAGGAGAAAAGGCGTGTGGATGTAAGCAATGAATGTAAAATGTCGAAATCCTCTGTTTAACGCGATCTCGGACATTGAAGACTAAGGCGGGGCCCCCTTCTTCAGCACGAGAGAGGATATAAGGCGGCGGGTGAGCACAACTCTGCCCTTCCTTCTTCGCAGCTGCCACCACCGAGACAACACCGGCATTTGTCTCTTCTTTACCTTCTGCTTGTCCTATTGCCACGTTACTTAATTAAAGTACCCATTTGAACCTTCTCAGAGACTCCACTTTATTTTAAGTTTCTCTCCTGGGAGCGAGAGGAGCGTCACAGTTTTCTTCAATACTCAGTGTTTCTGTTAGCCGGTATTTGACTGTAAAAATGGTAAAATATAAATCTCTCCGGTCATGTTGTACAGTAAAAATAATTGTCTGTAAGCACAATTGAAAGTGTATCAAAAATACTTTTAATAGACAAGTCAGCACCTACGCACCAAGTTTGTTAAAGAGCAACTTGCAGGTTTTGAGCCACCACTGCTACATTTCTCTCCGATGGCCGTTATTTCTTCTAATCCTTGGCTGCTCCTGGTCTCTTAGACGCCGAGCAGTCTCAGAATTATATGGTTGTGGTCCGTCATATGCATTCAAATATACATTTTCAACCTCTTCCGTGTCAAAACTTCTATTGTGATCCATGTTTATTCATACGTTAGACCGTCCGCTCTCCCTGATGTGACGTCCCCGCGGGAGGTCACGCGGGTGGTCTTTTTTTATGCGGAAGTAAAAATGTCTTGCAAAAACAACGCCAGATGTCACTGTAGAGTATATTTTTTGGAAAATCTGGCTCATTTCGTGGCATCTGCAGGCAGTGGCAAGTACTTCCGGCATATGCCACCGATGCCACAACTTGCCGAGGCATCTGCTTTTACTCAACGGGAGTTGCCACAAGATGGCAGAGTAAGAGAAGGTTTACTGTAGCTGCCACTCGCCTTCCGTGGCAAATGCTGCTATTTAAACCCGTATTTATCGTGTACAATGTTGCTGTTTAGGCATGACTTTATCGAACTGATCTGTATACAACATTCGTATCTATATTTTCAACCTCTTCGGTGTCAAAACTAGCATTTTGATCCATGTTTATTCATACGTTAGACCGGCCGCTCTCCCCCATGTTAAGTCACACGTGGGAGGTCACGCGGGGAGGCTTTATTTATGCGGAAGTAAAAATGTCTTACAAAAACAATGCCAGATGTCACTGTAGAGCAGGGGTGCCCAACCTTTTTTGAACCGAGTCCAAATAGAGAGGCGTAGCCATTACTGACAGCCTACTACCAGGTAAATACACACTTCTACTTGTATAAAACTGACCTTTGTACGATTAATACTTCATAACATACTGCACATCCTTTATCTTACCTCTTTCTAATCTACACACATACAAGTATTTAACTGAAGTTACACAACAGTGTTGTTGATACAGAGTTGGAGTTTATTCACGCGTCACTACAGTGGGTAATGTTTTCAAGAAACATTGAACAGTGCTGCCACATGTGACACAGGGACAAAGAAAAGACTCTGAACCCTTTCTTTGCATTATATAAAAATAGTGTTGCTACAAAAGTATAAATGAGGCTTCCTAATAAGACGACTCAGATCTGAAGCTACTCAGGAATCTGCTGCCAACGTGCAATACAAAAAGACAAATTAATAGAATCAAACCCTTTTTTTGTTGCATTTTATTAGAGTATACAAATAAATGCCTTTAAAATAGGATGCTAGCAACACTAGTTTCTTAACCTGAATTGATAATAGACTATAATCAATTTAAGTTTGCATTCTTATACCGTTTTGTACAATAATTATAATGAATAAGTTCAAACAAATTAAAACTTACAGCTGATTAATAACGGTATCCAACTTGAGTTTTTATCATCTCAAAAACCTGTTGAAATGCTACTGTTATTTTTATTACGCAACGGCAGCCTCCAGGAATGCTTCTTTCACAACTTCGTCGTGTTTGAAAGACTTCATGTGTTTCGCAAGAACGTGACTGACACGATGAGATGCTCTGGAGCAGCCTTGCTCTTGTTGTTGGGCCTGGTGAAAATGGACTGCTGTGCGTTGAGCTGTCCTCTCAGGCCCCTCCCCTTTAGCTGTCCTCTCAGGCCCCTCCCCTTTGGGAGTGTAGGGCAGAATTAGGAGGGAATTCCGTCTCGTAGCTTTTGTGCACTGTTTTGAAATGCCGCTCCTAAATTACCCTTATTCGAAAAAGCCACGCTCGCATTGCAGATGAGAGACGGATGGACTTTGAATTGGAATAGATACAAAAATAATCATTCTCCCACTCGGAGTGAAAATTATATATGTTTTGCTTCTTGTGTGTGTAGGGACTGTCACTCCTGGTGTTGACACGGACAACGTTACGGCCCGTCTACACTACAGCGTCGACAGCGTCGAATCTGCTCCAATCTGCCCATTCACTTTCAATGGGGTGACGTCACGTAGCCGCGCTTTTTCGCCAAACTGAATGTGGGTAGCAGAGCGAGGCGTCTCAGGCGACCAGAAGTTGAACAATGTTCAACTTCTGGTCGCCTGAGACGCCGGAGTAGCCAGCGCCAGCCAATCAAATCCCGTTTCCCAAAATCTGACAGCTGAAGCGCCAGCCAATCAAACCGCGTCTAAGCTGGGAGAGATATCCCGCCGTTCATTTCTATATTTCAAAAAAAGTCGGAGGAGAAACGAACTATCGCCGTAGCAAATCACCCGGTTTTGTACGACCAGCCCCTCTTCACCTACCGGGAAACAAACCGCAGGAACCAGCATGGGAGGGAGGGGGGCAGAGACAGTGGGGAAACTGGTAGGTTTTCGCCTGTTTGGGGAGTTTATATATATATATTGCTCGCATAAAATCCCCGGGGTTTTTTGCTCTGTATGTCGGGGGCGGGAGATTCATGTGATTGGTTGTTGGTCGTGTTGCTTGAATAAAATCCCCAAGCTCCAGACACGCCCAGCTCCAAGCTATTTTTGAAGCTGTAGTGTGGACGCTCCGTCAGTGAACTAGTGCACTGCCCACCAGCCACGGCCCGACACATGGGGTCACGCCGGCCAATCACAAAGCTTTGATGCGTTCAAGTGCATTATTCTGGCACAGGAAGATTACGTTATAGGACATTAACGATAAAACAGAATATTGTTGTTCTATTTTTAGACACATCTCGCGATCGACTGGGAATTGATCGCGATCGACTGGTTGGGCACCCCTGCTGAACTCTCTACCCATTCAAATCAAAGACATACAGACACAACTCACTTCAAAACATGGTTCACTGAGAACTAACCCTGCACACACTAGTCTGTGTTGAGTATGGCGTGAGTGTTACATGTTGTGATCATGGATGTTGCCCCTCGTTTCTGTTGTGGGATTGTGAAGTGCTCTGTGACATGTACTGTATGTAGTAACGTGTGTTGTTTATTGTTCTCTTTTGTCCTCACACCGTTATCTACTTGTCTTTCCTCCTTTTTATTTTATATATTTTCTTATAACTAATGCTGTTGATATATTGTGATTTTAAGGGTGTCTATTAGGGCTGAACGATATACCGTGTCATGGCGATAACCGCGGTATTCATACCGCAGGGACGTGCGGTTTTATTCATTACAAAAAAAAATGCTAACGCACTTTAGCACAGAATTCAAAATAAAGATACCCTTATTACTTATCGAAACTGCACATACAAGATATCCGATTAAAGCTGGGACTCAACAGATTATTTAAGTATAGTATCTGAGCGATCCGATCTCGCAACACGGGAAGCAAACAGACATCACAACCACGTACCTTTTACGGGAGATCGTCTCACCGTAGCTGTCAATCTGATCAAAAGACGTGTTCAATGGCATTAAAACGAGAAAAGATGCGGCTGAATCGGTTAATCCATAGGTTGATAATGTATCTGTGGCTTTGAAGCAATTGTTTATAATCCATAATTCCATTTTTATGTAAAAATCGGAGCACAACAGTTAGCTGCTAATGGTAGCCACCAGAGTGTATGCAGCTTCTGGTTTTGGCTACGCGTCACACTCACTCCTTATTTGGTAATGTGTGTGTGTTAGACTGCCGCATAGCCAAGACTGGAAGCAGCAGCCACTCTGGTGGCTACCATTAGCAGCTAACTTTTGCTCTGCGATTTTTACATAAAAATGGAATTATGGATTACAAATTAAATCTTTTTTTTATACACAGACGTTAAAAACCTATGGATTAACCGATTCAGCCGCGTTTTTTCTTTCTCGTTGTAATGCCATTGAACACGTCTTTTGATCAGATTGACAGCTACGGTGAGACATCTCCCCTAGAAGCTACGTAAAGGTACGTGTTGTGATGTCTGTGTTTGCTTCCCCTGTCTGAGTTCAGATCACTCAGTGATGATACTATATACCTACATAATCTGTGGAACCTCAGCTTTAATCGGATATCTTGTATGTGCAGCTACGATGAGTAATAAGGGCACTTTCATCTTGAGTTCTGTGCCAAAGTGCGTTAGCATTTTTCGCTAAGGGGTCATTTCGATGCTTCTGATGAGACTTGTGTTTTGTTTTGGTAAAAATGGTTTGTATCGTCAGTTAGCTGAGATTATTCCCGTTAATCTGGTATAACACATTAATAGGTCCTTAAATATTACGATCCCCTGAGACACTGTCGTGAAAAAAAAAGTAAAGTACCCGCCGGGACTTTGGGGTTTAACAGGTTAAAAAAAACCGCAATATATACCGCAGGGGGGGGAAATCGCGATGTCAGTTTCTTTCAATACTGTACAGCCCTAGTGTCTATTACCATCTGGCCGCGTCGGCTAAAGCTGCACCATTTACTGTTTTTGTGACAGTTTTTGTTCATCGATGGGGACCCTCCACGACACTATAAATAAATAAACCAGGCTGCTGCTCCACGGTGTTTCAGAGAGATACCACAGCTCCGGAACGGATTGACGGTATTCGTATACTTTCTATTTTCTAGTTTTTGTATTTGTTCATACATTTTGGTTCTTTTCTTTTATGTCACCTATTCATATTTGATCAGATATAGAAGTTGACAGGACCCTCTAGGGGAGGACGGGACCCTCTTGGGGAGGACGGAGACGGGACCCTCTTGGGGAGGACGGAGACGGGACCCTCTAGGGGAGGACGGGGACGGGACCCTCTTGGGGAGGACGGAGACGGGACCCTCTTGGGGATGGCCCATGGTGACGTGGAGCCGAGAAGGAGGCCTAGAAAATGTTTCCCGCTCTCAGGTATGATTGTGGTGATCAACTGAATATGGGCCGCACTGTTTCTCCTGATGTGCAGCAAATGCTTCTGTCTACATGGATGTTTGTGTGGGGCAATCAAACAGTGTTGGGATCAGCTGTCTCTGCGGCAGCTCAGCAGCCTCTTCACATGCGTGAACACCTCCTTTAACTTCAGTCCGTACACCACGGGGTTCAGTACAGTAGGTACTAGAATCAGCATGGAGGTGATGAGGGTGGTGTCAGATTCTCTGTTGCTCTGCAGGCGGCGAAGCATCACATCTAAGCAGACGCTGATGGAATAGTTAAAGAAGACGAGCAGGTGAGGAAGACAGGTTTGTAGAGCTTTGCTGCTGAAGCTACGTGAGCGCCGCAGGCAGATGAAGAGGATCCGAGCGTAGGAGAAGAGAAAGACGGCTGCAGGCAGGAAGACTGTGGCTGTGACGATCAGCAGAATGTATATTCCACTCAGCTGCGCTGCAGCACCACCGCAGCTCAGGCTCACAATGCTGTTGATGTTGCAGTAGGCCCTGTCGAGCTGCGCCCCGCAGATCAGTAAGCGGCTATCCAGCAGCACTGAGACTCCCACTAGAATAACAGGCAGCATCCAGCAGAGAAGCAGCATCAGCACCACCTTGGCAGGAGTTACCAGCACAGCGTAGTGCATCGGGTGGCAGATGGACAGGTAGCGGTCAAAGGCCATGGCCGACAACAGCATGAAGCTAGCTCCACCAAGAGAGGAAAGTAAGAAACCCTGGCACTGACACAAAGTCCGGGACACCTGCACCAAGCCGGCGCCGGACAGCAACAGATCAGACAGAAGTTTGGGATAAATCACGGTGCTGGCTGTGAGAGAGTTCAGCAGAAGTGATGCCACGAAGGCGAACATGGGCCGGTGAAGAGCTCGCTGCGAACAGATGATATAAATCACCAGAGAGTCACTGAAACAACACGAAGAGGTACAGCAACAAAAACACGAAGAATAAGAGCGAGCTGTGGCCAGACATCGAGGAGAAACCGACCAGCGTCAGGGACGAGGTCACGTTAAACCCTGCTGACGTCATGAGGAGACCCCAACAAACAACACGCTGTGACCTCAGGTCAACAACAACAACAGAGCTAACCAACCTGTTAACATCTAAATAAAGGATATAACATGAGTTTATATCACATTGACATATACAGTAGTAATAAGGAAACTGGAATATTTAGAACACACATTTATTTAACATTCATATTTAAAACGTGTATTCGTAGAATATGAATTCACAGTTAATTAATCAGATACTAAAATATCTGCTTTAACATTAATGTAGAGGTCAATGATAAATATCTATCACGAATCAGAAACAGGCAAAAGCATCATCGCAATGAACACGAAAAATGAGAAACATGCATGTGAAATGATAAACGCGACATCTCGACGAATACGACTGACACCTGTTAAATATATTAATACATAACATTATGCATCACCACCGTGAACCATTGAATGTACGTGAACACGAAACGTGAGAAACATGAGCAAGAGACCTGACTCCACCTGTTTCAACGAATGTGTTCATACATACACACAACATTAATAGTTATAAGATTAATTTAAAGAATGTTAATATATGATTAGTCATGAAAACAGAGAAACATAATCTCAGTAAACATGAGGAGAAACTGACCTGAATCCACCTGTTAAAACATTAACGTTAATATATACAACATTAATATAGCTGGTGAAATATTAACTTCAATTTATATAACATTTATATATACAGCATTAATATAAAGTACATATTTAGTTTCATAATGAATCAGGAAAAGGCAGAAAGATTATTACCGTGAACACGAAACATGAGGAGAAAACTGACCTGAATCCACCTGTTTAAACATTTATGTTAATACATACACACAACATTAATAGTTATAACATTCATTTAAAGAATGTTAATGTGATAAATCATGAAAACAGAGAAACATAATCTCAGTGAAACATGAGGAGAAACTGATCTGAATCCACCTGTTAAAACATTAACGTGAATATATAACAATAATGTAAGAAACATTTATACATAGGACTTCAAAATAACATTTATAAGTGAGATATTAAACTAAGATTAGCACAAGGAACACGAAACATGAGGAGAAACTGACCTGAATCCACCTGTTTAAACATATGTTAATACATACACAACATTAATAGTTATAACATTCATTTAAAGAATGTTAATTATGATTAATCATGAAAACAGAGAAACATAATCTCAGTGAACATGAGGAGAAACTGACCTGAGACCAGCTGGTGAAACATTAATCTAACATTAATGTAGATATGATGAAGCACGTACAGACAAAGACAGCATCTCAGTGAACAAGAGGAGAAACTGACCTGAGACCAGCTGGTGAAACATTAATATAACATTAATGAAGATATGATGAAGCACGTACAGACAGAGGCAGCATCTCAGTGAACATGAGGAGAAACTGACCTGAGACCAGCTGGTGAAACATTAATGTAGATATGATGAAGCACGTACAGACAGAGGCAGCATCTCAGTGAACAAGAAGCTGTGAAGCTGCTTTTATCACCATCCTTCTTCCTCCGTGGAGATCATTGTATATTCATTAAAGGTCATCTGCCAATCACAAATATCTTGTTGTTTGGAATGGCAGGTTCTGAGAAGGCAATGTCAAGTTAATGTAAAACAGACATAAACATCTTCAAATAGTAAAAACTACTTGTATGCTAAAACCTTTCTCGTTCTTAACACAGACTATATTCAGGGTCGATATGGGTTGAACTGAGATTCCCACACACACTTTAAGATGTTCTGATACGCCCGACCGATACAAAGCACGGCTTTGAAGGAAAGGATGAAGTCACTAATCATGTAGTTGCTTTGAACTGTTCTTTGGTAAGTGTGCAGGGCAATGGTGATTTGAAGGTTGAATATTTGTGTATATATTAATGATGTAAATTAATTCCAGTTAAATGTAACTATTAGGAATACGGTTCTGATTGTAATTCTTTCTATCTTCATTGTGTTATTTGGTGGCATCAATGTGTGCATGTGATACAGGAGCAGTGTCTTTCGGGCCTCGTAGCCCTTCAGGTCAGAATAAAGAGATCCTCGACCACGCACCGCATAGAAAGGTTCAACCTGTCTGGGAATGGATGCAAAACCTCTATTGTCTCATTATCATCTATTTGCTGAGGTTTGGTTTTGAGTCCAAACGTGTTAAAGCAGGAACACGTGCAGCGCTGTGGGCCGCTGGTTAGCATCTGTTCCCTTCATGAGCACATCCAGTGTGACTGACATCCAATTAACATTCATGACAGAGCACACATTTAATTAACCAGAAAAACCCAATCTTTCACTTATTCGGGATGGACATGATCCTCAGAGACGTTTAATTATATTTCAATCATCCGTCTTTCTTGGTCGTTGTGCAATATTACTCATTATGAATAAAACACACCAGGAGACAGCTCTTCGGGTCCCGCGGGGAAATACCCGTTGTGTCCTCGTTACGGCCTCTAATGTAATCTGACTGGCAGCTCAACGCCCTCTCTCAATCACTGTGCTGGACAAAGACGACAACTCCACTCATTTACTAAGCTTTTTACTTTAGAAATCATAAAGAGGTGTTAATATGAGGAGATTATCCCGCTGAACTAAACGTATAAGAATCATAAACATTTGTTTAAAGAGCAACTTGCAGGTTAGAGACCCCAGTGAATAAAGAGAGACAGCAAGCGCATTTCGTGGCATCTGCAGGCAGTGGCAAGTACTTCCGGCATATGCCACATCTTGCCGAGGCATCTGCCGCTGCTCAACGGGAGTTGCCACAAGATGGCAGAGTAAGAGAAGCTTTACTGTAGCTGCCACTCGCCTTCCGTGGGAAATGCTGCTATTTAAACCCGTATTTATCGTGTAAAATGTTGCTGTTTATGCATGACTTTATCGAACTGATCTGTACACAGGACTGATGATCTGTACACAGGGTTGGGTTGTAACGGAATACATGTAACGGCGTTACGTAATCAGAATATACAAATCAAGTAGCCTAACTGTATTCAGCTCGCGTTACATTTGATTGAATCTGATTACAGTTACTTTCGTAAACCTGAAGTGAATACATTTTGGAATTATTGGTGGAAAAGTTTCCTCATAAAATGTAATGTTCATTACCGGCAGAGCTGTGTGCACAGTGCAGCAGCGTGTCTGTGAGGCCCCACCCCCGCACGCAGTGAGAGAGAGATCTCTTTTAAAATATATTGAAAGTTAGAAACGGAGATGGTTCGATAAAACGTGCAAGATAACGTTTATGTAGCATTTCTTTATTGTCGAAATGATGACATTTCATAACGGGATAAAATCAAAGTGAATGGCCTGCTGCTGCGGAAGGCATGGGGAAAATATAACTGTCCTTTGCCTAATTTATAAAGTAAACCTGAGCTAAGTCTGTAGCCAAGTCTAATAACACCAGTGCACACGTTGCTGTGACCATACAGATATTTATTTGTTAATTATTTGTCTTTTTTTTCATTTTACTTGGAGCAAACTATGCTCCAAGTAAAATTGAATAGAAATGATGATGTATAATCTTTTTGAAAAATAGAGATCGCACATCAGTCCTGTGTACAGATCAGTTCGATAAAGTCATGCCTCACCAACAACATTGTACACGATAAATACGGGTTTAAATAGCAGCATTCCCCACGGAAGGCGAGTGGCAGCTACAGTAAAGCTTCTCTTACTCTGCCATCTTGTGGCATCTCCCGTTGAGTAAAGGCAGATGCCTCGGCAAGTTGTGGCATCGGTGGCATATGCCAGAAGTACTTGCCACTGCCTGCAGATGCCACAAAATGAGCCAGGCCCTACTGTGAATAAATGTGTAGGAAAATGATGTATACACTAGATTTTAAAAAAAGACCACCCGCGTGTGACGTCACATCAGGGAGAGCGGACGGTCTAACGTATGAATAAACATGGATCACAATAGAAGTTTTGACACGGAAGAGGTTGAAAATGTATATTTGAATGCATATGACTGACCACAACCATATAATTCTGAGACTGCTAGGCGTCTAAGAGACCAGGAGCAGCCAAGGATTAGAAGAAATAACGGCCATCGGAGAGAAATGTAGCAGTGGTGGCTCAAAACCTGCAAGTTGCTCTTTAACAAACTTGGTGCGTAGGTGCTGACTTGTCTATTAAAAGTATTTTTGATACACTTTCAATTGTGCTTACAGCGTATTATTTTTACTGTACAACATGACCGGAGAGATTTATATTCTACCATTTTTACAGTCAAATACCGGCTAACAGAAACACTGAGTATTGAAGAAAACTGTGACGCTCCTCTCGCTCCCAGGAGAGAAACTTAAAATAAAGTGGAGTCTCTGAGAAGGTTCAAATGGGTACTTTAATTAAGTAACGTGGTCATAGGACAAGCAGAAGGTAAAGAAGAGACAAATGCCGGTGTTGTCTCGGTGGTGGCAGCTGCGAAGAAGCAAGGGCAGAGTTGTGCTCACCCGCCGCCTTATATCCTCTCGTCCTGAAGAAGGGGGCCCCGCCTTAGTCTTCAATGTCCGAGATCGCGTTCAACAGAGGATTTCGACATTTTACATTCATTGCTTAAATCCACACGCCTTTTCTCCTCCTTATCGCTTTCATAACTTTTTATTTATTTCATTTTAACGGCTGTAATTCATTACTTTAATAATACTGGAAATACTTTACGGCAGTTATCATTTACGGTAGTTCCGGATGTTGTCATTCCAACTCACGTCTGTAAACAAAACGTATTAAAATAACTGTACCTTCATTTAAAAACCCTCCTGTTGTCTTCGTTTCCCCATACTTTGGTGTTCGCGGTCAAATGTGACCGGTCCTGTTTTAACTGCTATTACATTAACACAAAAACCATTAATCATCACCAAATTTCATTTAACACCCTTTCAAACTGTACATTTTGTATCAGACTACTTGTATACATGAAAAACTGCAGTAAATATACAAAGAATAGACACTGAACATGTATTGCGTGTGCCATGTGTGATTCACATGGGGGGATGGGCACATAAGAGCGGGAAATGTGTCATTGTTCTGTGTGTTTGTGAGTGCCAGGTGTGATTCACATGGGGGGATGGGCACATAAGGAGGGGGGGAACACATCTAGAGTATGGGTGTGTGTGTGGGTGTTTTATCTGATCCGGATGGTTACTAGTTCCATTTCTTTATGGCGGCATTTTTTTGCGGTAACACCATGGGTATTACAAAGTTACTAAACTATTACTAAATCATCCAAAATGCAATGAAAATTGGTGATCAGCAATTGTATATGTTCAAACGTCTACTGTGAAGGATCATAAAGCCTTAATGCACTCGAATGTAAAACAAATAATTATGATTGATGAAAGTAGTAAGTCGGTCAGCTTTGACCCGAAGACAACAGGAGGGTTAATATTCAGCAATAGTAATATCTCGATGTCTATAGATGTAGTGTTAAGTCAGTCGGCTTTGGTGTGCAATACTCTTTCGTTAAAACTAAATTATGCCATAAAACATTGATTTTAATTTCTAACAGTATTTGAATATAGAAACCACCCCACATGTATAGCTTTGTGTGGTGCTAGGTTCACGAGAGGATCCGCAATCGCACTTTGTTGCGTAGCTTCAGTGTCGTAGCCGAGATGCTGTTGATAGTGAGATGTGTCTGCCGTTTACTCTCAACTGTTTGACCGGTATGATGCACCATCCAGTACTGAGAGTGCATTTTAACATGCTACATATTGGCCCTCATGCTCCCAGACAGTACACGTACATACTAAAAGTACTGAGATGTCACTCACATGAAGTGAGAAGCCTGCAGGGCAGAGGTCAGGGCGGTAAAAACATCCTGCAGATGATGAAATTAAGTTTGTGGTTAATGAGCTGCAGCTTGGACTCTGTGGACTAACGAGCTCCGGCCTTAATGAGAGCTGTTAACGAGCTGCTCTCAGGTGACCTCATTAACACACTGACCCGTTTGCTTCCTTACATTGTGCTGCAGTAATCACCCAGAGGCTAAACCTGCACAAACAAGATCAAACAATAATCAAAGCAAATTAAAGAGTCAATATGTAACGTCAAAGCTATTTATTGTCATTTTAAATTACTTTTTATCAAAACACACTGAAGGAAATTGTCAGCTTGGGTTCATAGGGGCAGAATAATGCACTGTAGGTGCTCCAGTGAGTGTTAGTGCGGCACATAAACGGGCCCAAGCTGTAAATATAATGATCATCAATAGACACAAAAAGGATAAGTGCCAAACCAACACAAGAGAAGCAAAACGGCACCGAGACCTCCAACACCTTAAATAAGGACATCTATACAGGGCTCGAGCTTAAGGTCGTCCCGGAGCCAAAAGAAATATTAAAAAATGTTGGGACGAGAGTTAAAATAAAAATACCCTGCTAACTACGAACGGCGATGAAAATGAAACTGACTGCAAGTTTTGTGTAGCACACAGTTATTAAACCTCCTTGTCAACATAAACACACACGCACAAAACATTTAGCAACCCTCGACACACACACACACACACACACACACACAGGGTACGTATACCGACAGCCAGCAGCACAGCTGCCCGCACATTTCTGGCCCGTGAATAATGAGAACTCTCCATCGCATTCAGTCCTTAGCAATATGCTGCGCCTCTCCCCATATAGGGATGGGTACCGAGCCCCGGTATCAAATGGGCCCCGGATCGGAATTAGGAAAGAACGTGGTACCGTTAAGCTCCGACGTTATGGTACTGGAGACATTTAAAAAATATACGTCTTATGTATTATTGCTACATAAACATTATATCGCAGTTTTATTTTCGCCAACTCCGTTTCTAATACGCAAAAAGACTACAACATGCGTCTGATGTAATTTCGATCTTTCCAATCCAGACGAAAGAGATCTCTCTCCCGTCTGTGTGCGAGGGGGCGGGCCGTTTGTAAAGGTCTCCTGACTGTGTTACTGTAAGAAATTAAAATCAATGTTTAATGATGTAATATAGTTTAAACAGTCATTTTAAAACTATTTTATTCTGAAATACAGTTCCGGTTAAAGTTTACTTTGAAAAGCTGTATTGAGAGACGACAACAATGACGACTTCCGGTTTCACGTTAATAACGATTACAGCCGTTAAAATGCATTAAATAAAAAGTCATGAAAGAGTGTATGAGGAGAAAAAGGCGTGTGGAAGTTATACAATGACCACACAACGTTTAAATCCTCTGTTATGTGCGATATCGGACATTGGAGAAAGAGTTGGGAGAACGACGTCACCAGCCGCCATTGAAGGAGGAGTGCTGGATCGATACAGACGGAGGACAACGCGACCTCAGGCACTTCTCCACGGCCGCCACTGGGAGAGGGAGCTGCAGCCTCTCTCTCCCACCAACCTCCTTCTGTTTGTTTCATTGCCACGCCATTTAATTAAAGTACTCCATTCGTCTCATTGTTTGAAGCTTCTCTCCTGGACGCGTGAACAACGAATACTCTAACATTACAGACTGTTAGTGGTTACTCTGGGTTCTGTCTTCAGGACAGAGTTGGATTTTTTTGTTAGTTGGATGGGACTCGATTGGATTCAATATGAGAGCAACTATTTCCTTTTTGTGTTTTTTAAAAATATATTTGGCCTTTGTTTCTGTGTTTGACTGATTTTCTCAAATAAAAAGGTTGATGAATTATTTATGTTAAAGGTCACTTTGAATGATTTGAACCAATGATAATGTAGAAAAACTAATATTTTAAATTCGGGACGGTCCACATTAATTGCGGGACGGCTTAGATTGTATTTCGGGATGGTTGCGGGAGGATGGTGAATAAAGTTAGACGAGAGCCCTGCATCTATATCTCATTTATAACACACATGAAAGGTCTTTCGTTGTCTGCTGTTTATATAATGTGTCTCCGATCAGCTCGGTATGCATGGTACCATTTTGTCAATAAAGGATATTCTAACCTGATGTATGAGGGACCAGAAATCAAAGTCATTTGAGCCACGATATAACGGGATCTCACAGCTCCGTAATATTAAAATATAAATTGTTGTTTTAAATGATGGATGTTACTACCTCATTATGGAACTCCAACTCGTTATACATACCAGCCATAACTACATCGTATGCTCAAACACAAACCCTCGTGGTTGTGTTTGAGGTGGTTATAGAGAAGCGAAGTCCCTCCCCTTCCGGGGGAGCTCCATGGGACCGTATTTCGGAAAAATTATGTTTTAAAGTCAATGGAGAGAGAATGATTATCTTTCGATCCCGTTTGAATTGTGCCACAAATTACACATATGATGTTTGTCAATTTAAAAGACAATTTTGCAAGAAAAAAAAATAAAATGTGTCGTAAAACTGGGAAGTAACACTTTTGTTTGTGTGAAACGCTGAATGAACTACATCTCTGGTCTCTCACAACAACACACGTCACCAAGATGGCCGTCACTACTGTCTTGTCATCAAAATGATTGCCTACCCTCACTATCACCCTCTTACCCTCACTATCACACTCTCACCCTCACTATCACCCTCACTATCACTATCACCCTCTCACCCTCACTATCACCCTCACTATCACCCTCACTATCACCCTCTCACCCTCACTATCACCACAATGAAACACGTCCAGAAGAACGTCATGCAAGCTGCCTTCCTTTGATTCTCTCTGAACTGCCTGGTCTTTTTAATGTTTAACGTCAACCATTAGTGCAGATAGCGTGAAGTAGAACAGATCGCAGATGCTAATGTAGCGTTAGCATTTCTCCCCCGGGCTTAAATGGGTTCACTAAATATGACTACTACTCTTACTGTTTAACATGTTGGGTTACTTCATTTTAAGGCTAATACAAATGACAAGGCTGTAATCCTAACTAACGTGCTAGCTACTAGCTAGGTAGCTAACTTGATCCAGCCACTCCTGGTCCTTTCATCAGACGGGAAGCGAAAGAACGAGCAAGACCCATTGCTGGTATGATAACAACCTGGCACTAAGCACACAGGCATCTTGTTAAAGTTATCTTATCTAGCTCTGATGTAGTGGACGGAAATAAATAAAGTTATAAAGTTAGACATCAGTTACGACATCACTTACGAGACTCTGGGATTTGTAGTCATTCTAGTTGCATATTTTTCATAGTCTTATATTTCAACAGTTTTACGACAAACTGACTTTTTTGACGTGGAAATAATTTTTTAAGATTGACAAACATCATATGTGTAATTCATGGCACAATTCAAACGGGATCGAAAGATAATCTTTCTCTCTCCATTGACTTCAATACATAATTTTTCAGAAATAAGGTCCCATGGGTCGGAAGTAGATGGGCGTGACTTCGCCACACTATAGGATACGATATACTTATAAAACCCGTTAAGGAAGTTTGTTTTGATCCTGCAGCAACATGGCTTTTCAGCTCTTAGAGGCGAATACAGCTGGGCTGAGGCGGTCCTCCAAAATGTTCGTGTTTTTAGAAAGCTAATGTAAGCTAGCTATTGAACGTTTGATAGGGAACATTAGTAAGGGAAAGTTCCCCCTTATTGGCACACCAACCATGGGATGGTTCCTAATATTTGACACACTGCAGCCTGTTCTCTGGGTAACAGTTAGTGACTCTCTCCTCCTATTTTTGAAACACTTTCCCCCACATTCAGAAGACTTTCCCCCAGGTTTAAAGCACTTTTCCTGGGTTAGAAAGTGAGGTGCTGCAGCTTGCTTCTCACTAAAAATGATTTATAATCATTAATTTTGTATTCAAGTGATTTATTTTATCATTTAATATGGTTCCCTAAAACTATGCACCTACTCTGAGCTCACTGGGGTCCTGCATATGCTTTGATCAAAAGCATTTCTAGCTGTCTAACGTTGGCTTTTTGTAGTAAATGAGTGGAGTTGTCGTCTTTGTCCAGCACAGTGATTGAGAGAGGGCGTTGAGCTGCCAGTCAGATTACATTGGAGGTCGTAATGTAATTTTAATAAGTTTTGTTTACAGACATGAGTTGGTATGACAACATCCGGAACTACCGTAAATGATAACTGCCGTAAACTATTTCCAGTATTATTAAAGTAATGAATTACAGCCGTTAAAATGCAATAAATAAAAAGTTATGAAAGCGATAAGGAGGAGAAAAGGCGTGTGGATGTAAGCAATGAATGTAAAATGTCGAAATCCTCTGTTTAACGCGATCTCGGACATTGAAGACTAAGGCGGGGCCCCCTTCTTCAGCACGAGAGAGGATATAAGGCGGCGGGTGAGCACAACTCTGCCCTTGCTTCTTCGCAGCTGCCACCACCGAGACAACACCGGCATTTGTCTCTTCTTTACCTTCTGCTTGTCCTATGACCACGTTACTTAATTAAACGCCTAGCAGTCTCAGAATTATATGGTTGTGGTCCGTCATATTCAAATATACATTTTCAACCTCTTCCGTGTCAAAACTTCTATTGTGATCCATGTTTATTCATACGTTAGACCGTCCGCTCTCCCTGATGTGACGTCACACGCGGGAGGTCACGCGGGTGGTCTTTATGCGGAAGTAAAAATATCTTGCAAAAACGACGCCAGATGTCACTGTAGAGTATATTTTTTGGAAAATCTAGTGTATACATCATTTTCCTACACATTTATTCACAGTAGGGCCTGGCTCATTTCGTGGCATCTGCAGGCAGTGGCAAGTACTTCTGGCATATGCCACCGATGCCACAACTTGCAGAGGCATCTGCCTTTACTCAACGGGAGATGCCACAAGATGGCAGAGTAAGAGAAGCTTTACTGTAGCTGCCACTCTCCTTCCGTGGGAAATGCTGCTATTTAAACCCATATTTATCGTGTACAATGTTGTTGTTTAGGCATGACTTTATCGAACTGATCTGTACACAGGACTGATGTGCGATCTCTATTTTTCAAAAAGATTATGCATCATCATTTCTATTCAATTTTACTTGGAGCATGGTTTGCTAAAATAAACAAACGTGCTATATTTATGATGAAATATTGGCGAGTGAGGGTTGCAACGCCCTTGGCAATTGTCGCTTCTTGAGGGGAGTTTCCACTGCTTGCTACGATAAATATTTCTGTATAATATTTGGAAAATCTAGTCTATACATCATTGTCCTACACATTTATTCACTGGGGTCTCTAACCTGCAAGTTGCTCTTTACACAACGGGTATTTCCCTCGCGGGACCCGAAGAGCTGTCTCCTGGTGTGTTTTATTCATAATGAGTAATATTGCACAACGACCAAGAAAGACGGATGATTGAAATATAATTAAACGTCTCTGAGGATCATGTCCATCCCGAATAAGTGAAAGATTGGGTTTTTCTGGTTAATTAAATGTGTGCTCTGTCATGAATGTTAATTGGATGTCAGTCACACTGGATGTGCTCATGAAGGGAACCGATGCTAACCAGCGGCCCACAGCGCTGCACGTGTTTCCTGCTTTAACACGTTTGGACTCAAAACCAAACCTCAGCAAATAGATGATAATGAGACGATAGAGGTTTTGCATCCATTCCCAGACAGGTTGAACCTTTCTATGCGGTGCGTGGTCGAGGATCTCTTTATTCTGACCTGAAGGGCTACGAGGCCCGAAAGACACTGCTCCTGTATCACATGCACACATTGATGCCACCAAATAACACAATGAAGATAGAAAGAATTACAAACAGAACCGTCTTCCTAATAGTTACATTTAACTGGAATTAATTTACATCATTAATATATACACAAATATTCAACCTTCAAATCACCATTTTAAATCAGCATTGCTCTGCACACTTACCAAAGAACAGTTCAAAGCAACTACATGATTAGTGACTTCATCCTTTCCTTCAAAGCCGTGCTTTGTATCGGTCGGGCGTATCAGAACATCTTAAAGTGTGTGTGGGAATCTCAGTTCAACCCATATCGACCCTGAATATAGTCTGTGTTAAGAACGAGAAAGGTTTTAGCATACAAGTAGTTTTTACTATTTGAAGATGTTTATGTCTGTTTTACATTAACTTGACATTGCCTTCTCAGAACCTGCCATTCCAAACAACAAGATATTTGTGATTGGCAGATGACCTTTAATGAATATACAATGATCTCCACGGAGGAAGAAGGATGGTGATAAAAGCAGCTTCACAGCTTCTTGTTCACTGAGATGCTGCCTCTGTCTGTACGTGCTTCATCATATCTACATTAATGTTATATTAATGTTTCACCAGCTGGACTCAGGTCAGTTTCTCCTCATGTTCACTGAGATGCTGCCTCTGTCTGTACGTGCTTCATCATATCTACATTAATGTTATATTAATGTTTCACCAGCTGGACTCAGGTCAGTTTCTCCTCATGTTCACTGAGATTATGTTTCTCTGTTTTCATGATTAATCATATTTACATTCTTTAAATTAATGTTATAACTATTAATGTTGTGTGTATATATTAACATAAATGTTTAAACGGGTGGATTCAGGTCCGTTTCTCCTCATGTTTCGTGTTCACAGTAATCTTTCTGCCTTTTCCTGATTCATTATGAAACTAAATATGTACTTTATATTAATTCTGTATATATTAATGTTATATAAATTGAAGTTAATATTTAAACAGGTGGATTCAGGTCAGTTTCTCCTCACGTTTCGTGTTCCTCGTGCTAATCTTAGTTTAATATCTCACTTATAAATGTTATTTTGAAGTCATATGTATAAATGTTTCTTACATTATTGTTATATATTCACGTTAATGTTTAACCAGCTGGACTCAGGTCAGTTTCTCCTCTTGTTCACTGAGACGCTGTCTCTGTCTGTACGTGCTTCATCATATCTACATTAATGTTATATTAATGTTTCACCAGCTGGACTCAGGTCAGCTTCTCCTCACGTTCACTGAGATTATGTTTCTCTGTTTTCATGATTAATCATATATTAACATTCTTTAAATGAATCTTATAACTCTTAATGTTCTGTGTATGTATTAACACAATTGTTGAAACAGGTGGAGTCAGGTCTCTTTCTGATGTTTCTCACGTTTCGTGTTCACGTACATTCAATGGTTCACGGTGGTGATGCATAATGTTATGTATTAATATTTTAACAGCTGGACTCAGGTCCGTTTCTCCTCATGTTTCGTGTTCCTTGTGATGATTGTTCTGCTGGTTTATGACTAATTTCACATATTAATCTCATGTTTCTCATTTTTGGTGTTCATTGCGATGATGCTTTTGCCTGTTTCTGATTCGTGATAAGATATTTATCATTGACCTCTACATTAATGTTAAAGCAGATATTTTAGTATCTGATTAATTAACTGTGAATTCATATTCTATGAATACACGTGTTAAATATGAATGTTAAATAAATGTGTGTTCTAAATATTCCAGTTTCCTTATTACTGCTGTATATGTCAATGTGATATAAACTAATGTTATATCCTTTATTTAGATGTCAACAGGTTGGTTAGCTCTGTTGTTGTTGTTGTTGTTATTGACCTGAGGTCACAGCGTGTTGTTTGGTGGGTCTCCTCATGACGTCAGCAGGGTTTAACGTGACCTCGTCCCTGACGCTGGTCGGTTTCTCCTCGATGTCTGGCCACAGCTCGCTCTTATTCTTCGTGTTTTTGTTGCTGTACCTCTTCGTGTTGTTCAGTGACTCTCTGGTGATTTATATCATCTGTTCGCAGCGAGCTCTTCACCGGCCCATGTTTGCCTTCGTGGCATCACTTCTGCTGAACTCTCTCACAGGCAGCACACTGGTTTATCCGAAACTTCTGTCTGATCTGTTGCTGTCCGGCGCCGGCTTGGTGCAGGTGTCCCGGACTTTGTGTCAGTGCCAGGGTTTCTTACTTTCCTCTCTTGGTGGATCTAGCTTCATGCTGTTGTCGGCCATGGCCTTTGACCGCTACCTGTCCATCTGCCACCCGATGCACTACGCTGTGCTGGTAACTCCTGCCAAGGTGGTGCTGATGCTGCTTGTCTGCTGGATGCTGCCTGCTATTCTAGGGGTAGTCTCAACGCTGCTGGCTAGCCGCTTACCGCTCTGCAGGGCGCAGCTCAACAGGGTCTACTGCGACTTCTACAGCATTGTGAGCCTGAGCTGCGGTGGTGCTGCAGCGCAGCTGAGTGGACTATTCAGTGTGCTGTTCACAGTAGTTATTGTCTTCCCGGCCGCCTTCATTCTCTTCTCCTACGCTAGGATCCTCTTCATCTGCCTGCGGCGCTCACGTAGCTTCAGCAGCAAAGCTCTACAAACCTGTCTTCCTCACCTGCTTGTCTTCTTTAACTATTCCATCAGCGTCTGCTTCGATCTGATGCTTCGCCGCCTGCAGAGCAACAGAGAATCTGACACCACCCTCATCACCTCCATGCTGATTCTAGTACCTACTGTACTGAACCCCGTGGTGTACGGACTGAAGCTAAAGGAGGTGTTCACGCATGTGAAGAGGCTGCTGAGCTGCCGCAGAGACAGCTGATCCCAACACTGTTTGATTGCCCCACACAAACATCCATGTAGACAGAAGCATTTGCTGCACATCAGGAGAAAACAAACATCAGAGCAGTGTTTCTCAAACTTTTTCATACCAAGGAACTTAACCACTAAAAAAAACACTCACGGACCACCTAACTCCACAAATATCAAAAACCGCATCGTTTTTCTAGAACAGATTACAAATCGCCTGAAAATGGTACAAACAAGTGGCAACATGTGAGATGAAGGTGTTGCTCTGGGCTATAAAATGCCATCGAAAGTGAAACTTAAGCTCCTGCACAACTAATGTAATTTTTACATTCTGACGAAAAATAAAAGAAGCCTCCCGTGAGTTATGTTAGTGAGTATTCTAGAGCCCCGAAGGCCGGAGAGACTGAACAGAGTCGAGGGAAGCTTATAAAAGTTAACAGCATTTAATTACACAAAAGATGCGGTGGTGTACAAAATGAAATGTGCGAGAGGAGGCGCTCTCCTCATCCGCCCGGTCCGTCCAGGTCAGCAGGAGGAAGAGGTCAATCCTTGGCTTGCTCTTCCTGTTGTCATCCGAGGTCTTCTCCTATTGGCCGGCGTCGTCGGGGGGCAGGTCCAATGCAATTCCTGCCTTGTTCTGTCGTTAAATTACATCATTCTGGTGTCGGTGGTTATTTAAACATTCCCTAATAAACGTTATTCAGCGGCAATAGATGAGTGCTAAACCGCAGTGTGCTCTGTGTACAACACCGTTGATTCACAGTTTGGAAATGCAGCATTTCGCCACATGCTAATGCTAACCGGAAGTGAAGCATTTTCAGAATAAAAGTATTAAGTTAATAGTTAGTGAACTTCAGGTTTTTCAAAAATAAAACTGATTTAAATTAAATAGTGTATTTAATTCAAATTACGCCATATCAACATTGATTTTAATTTCAAACCGTTACTACAAGCTATAAAGTCTCCTGCTATCTGTATATTTTGCGCCGTCTATCTCTGCTCACTCTGTTGCGTCAGCGTGTTCTCCTGCGTGTTGGCCATGTGTCAGCCGAGCACCTACGAACTGCGCATGCGTGAGTGGCAATAACTCTCCTTACCAGCAGGCGGCGGTAGTGTGTATTCGTCATTCAAAGCAGGCAACAACCGGAAAGCAGAGATGAAGAACAGACCGTGATGTAAACACACAACACATAGCTGTGCGTTAGCTTCACCTTAGCATGTGTTCTTTGCAGGTGCTTGTTGAGGTTTGATTATGACTGATTTTAGAAAGTAACGAAGTAACGCGTGTCGGGGCGATGTTAGTAACTGTAGTGTGATTACTGAATTATAAAAGTAGCGCGTTACACTACTCCGTTACCGACAAAGTAATATAATTACAGTAACGCGTTACACCCAACTCTGATCAGGCTTCATAGAGCTAAACATTTCAAGTGCTACTCAACTGGCTTTAGGTAAGCCAGTGCTTTGTTAGTATATAAGGCTTTGTTAGTATAAGTGCTTTGTTAGTATATAAGTGCTTTGTTAGTATATAAGTGCTTTGTTAGTATATAAGTGCTTTGTTAGTAGTTCTATCCTCGAGGTGGAGTCGAGAGAGATGAGTCTCAGTCTGGAAGGTGTGTGAGCGTTCTGCTGTCCTGAAGTCAATGGGAGCTCATTCCACCATCTTGGAGCCAGGACAGCAAACCCACGTGTTTCGGATAGTGTTAGAATGTTTTATGGCATCATTTAGTTTAAACATACCGTCAGTTTAAATGCTGTTTTATACTGAAAAGCCAGAGGTTCCCGCGCACAATGTCTGATGTCAAGCTTTTATTCTGAAAATCCTTCATCTCCGGTTAGCATTTAGCATGTGGCTAATATTCCTTTCCATAGAGGTGAATTTAGAAGCGAAGTGTTGCACACCGAAACCGACTGATTATAACATTACATCTATAGACGCTTGTATAGACGCTGAGATATTATTATTGCTGAATATTAAATGAAGGTACAGTTTATTTTAATACGTTTTGTTTACAGACGTGGGTAGCATGTGACAACATCCGGGACTACCGGAAATGATAACTGTCAGCGTTTAAAATACAATAAATGAAAAGTGATGAAAGACAATATGAGGAGGAAAGGCGTGTTTGGTTATATATTCAACGGACAATGTCTGAGTCCTGTCCTATGCGCAACAACGAACATTGAAGATCGGAGGAGGGACAGCAGCGCAAACCGGCACACAAGGAGGAGCCATAGGAGGATATTTAAACGGTAGATCCTTCGCTCTCGAGACGGTTTCCTCTCTCAGCACCATATCTCTGCTTGAAACATTACCGCGCCATTACAATTAAAGTACCCATTTGAACCTTATTCGAGAGACTCCATTGGTCTCATTTATCCTAAGCTTCTCTCCTGGACGTGAGATTAACGAACAAAGCTAAGGATACAAACCCACGTGTTTCTGCTGATGGGAACTTGGGTCCCCCTCGCAGCGAGGGTGCAGCGAGCCGTCTGGCTGATGCAGAGCGTAGAGCACGTGCTGGGGTGCACGGTTTAACCATGTCCTGGATGTAGGAAGGGCCAGATCCATTCGCAGCATGGTACGCAAGCACCAGGGTCTTGAAGTGGATTCTAGCAGTTACCGTGTTATTAACGCGTTAACTTGACAGCCCTAATGAATACATAAAGTGTTGTTTTAAATGATGGATGTTCATACCTCATTATGGAACTACAACTCGTCGTACATACCAGCCATAACTACAACTTATTTGAACACAACCCTCGTGGTTATACGATATACTTTAGTAACCCGTAAAACTCCACAGACGGTTCAGATGGTTTGATCCTTCAGCATCACACACGGGTCCGTAATGAACACACCACAGCAGCACTTTGGTTTGGTGATAGATTTATTAGATTTCTGTGAGCTACTACAGTCGTAGTGTTCTCATACATGTCATCTGCAGTTCATCAAACTGATATATATTTATAACAGGGAAGTATAATCTACATCTAATACAGAAACAACCCGGTCTGGGAGTGAGTCCACGGTGACAAATGAAGTGCTGCGAGAAGACGGATGCTCAAACGATAATAATAGAATTATGAATCTGTGCATTAAATACGTCTAAAAATAAAAACACTGGCAAACACACAACAGGTCGTTAGATGGATCACACACACACACACACAACAGGTCGTTAGATGGATCACACACACACACAACAGGTCGTTAGATGGATCACACACACACACACACACACACACCTGTGAGCTCTCCTGGCGGGTCAGCCCTGAAACCTTTAAATACATGTTTCACAAACAAACGGCTGGAATGTGGCAAACTAGAAATAATCAAAGGTACGACTTCGACATCAGCGGAAACACGGCGAGTGTGAACTCCGGACGCAGATTCCAATCATTTCTACCACTTCTAACCTCGTGCATCACTTTGAGACGAATCGGAAACTATCATCGAGAAGAATCCATACTTCAAGAAAACGATGTCATATTTGTAAAAGGAGAATATCCATAAGGTACGGATTTAGTTAATCATAAATATACGGTATTTTCTTGGTGAGAAAGTAAATCAAGAGATCCTTTAACGTTTAATAAATATAATATTCCTTTTGTGGTTTGCATGAAATTCTGGAGAGATCTGTATCGAACTCATTTGAATAACGTCAACACATGTATTCTTTAATTTGGATCTTTTTTCCAACACTACAAAATAAGAAATAGATAGCAAGATGCAATAATCAAATTAATAATAATAATATATTGGATTTGTAAACGGGGTCCGCGGGGTCTAAAAGTATTAAAGGGCATTTCCCACGGTGTTACATGTTGTATCTTGTTGTCAGTAAGTGTCTGAAGGGTCCGGAGAGGTCGTGTTCTGCAGTCTGCCTGAATGTAGTCACGGCGTAGGCGTGCAGTGCGGTTCTGTAGTTTATCGATGGCATCCCGTTGGGTTTGACGTCATCTGAACAGGACGTCGCACGCTCGCTGCTTGATAGCGCGCGAAGCTCCGTTTACGCCGGTTGCTAAGCAACATGGTTATGGGGAAATGCAAGTCTGCGTCCAAACGGTTGGAAGATAAGGAGGAAGGACGATCCATACTGTGTATATAGTCAATGTGAGGTGAAGTGTGTCGCCATGGTAACCTGTTAAATCTCCAAGTGGAGATGAGGTCTTAAAGTGTGTGGAAAGGGTCTGAAAAGGTGTCCCATGTGACTTCAGGGTCCCTGCACCCACCCTGTACACGGGGCTTAGCATACAGACTGAAAGTGTAAAAAGATGTTTCTAGAAATACATGTGGTTCCTCCGCACAGTTGATTTTCAAAATGTTCCTCCAGGCGTTTTTATTGCTGCTTCTAAACTAATCGTGGACTTTGTGAAGTTCAGAATACAACATGTTCGGAGTTGAGGACATCGTGTTTAACCAATGTAGTCATGCAGTCCCTCGATGTCACACATGCGTGGTAGAAACAGTTAAAATCACCGGACGGTGGTTCAACGTGTCCTCCCGGAGTGGCTCTAAGGCGACCGAGGTTTAAGGCAGAGGAGATGTCGAAGTCAAAAATACAAAGATAAGAAAAGTGCTCACACAGAAGAGAAGACACACCACTCTTCTCACATGCTAAGGGGATGACTTTGCATCACGTGCTGGTTCTCATCCCGAGGCCCACATTCAGAGGCGCTTTGTAATTAAGGCACTTGGATGTTACACAGCTCAAAGTGGAAATGACACAACACTGTTTTAATTTGGAGGACTCCATTACCCAGAAACCCTATGTGGTTAAGTTAGCTTAACCTCTACGTGTTGTAAGTTACTTAGACTGCTTCCTGTTTGTAAAATACTAAACCTTTTATCCGAGGCTATCCTCAAGAACGCTAACAATGAAAATACTCTTAACAAATGAGACTGAAAACGAGCCGGCAGCTGTTTGTTTCTGAACTGTTCTCTCTTCACGCTAATGTTCGAGAGCCAGGTGAGCTTAGCTAGAAATATGACTCAACATTAAAGTTGTAATGGTTCTGATGTTAGCTTTCCGGCTGCATCGAATGTGTCCAGGTGGGCGGGGCTTAGAAGATTACATTACGCTAAATGTTTTTGTGTTTGATTTTGCATTTGTTGCGGCATTGATGCTCCTGCTCCTCCAATCACAATCTGTTATGTGTGGGTTTGTTTCTCCTGCTCAGGTCTGACAGGCTGACGAGGAGCAGCACCTCTTCCTGCTGGAGTCTATTCCTCCTCCTCCTCCTCCTCTTCCTCTCCAGCCATCACCTCCACCAGCAGCTCAGCGGTACATGTCGCCTCCCCCAGACTGTTCACGGCCTTCACCGTGTATTTAGCGTCGTCGTCTCCCGACACCTGCAGATTGATATCAGCACAGATCAGCATTCAGTCCCACATGGTTCATCGTTTATCCAACCCAGATCAGAGGCAGCGGTCTGTCGAGCCTAAAGCCGGCTCTCTCTTCCCTGCCCGTCATAACCAGCTCTGTTCAGATGCTAGGCTCGCTAACTAGTCCCTTTCTTTCATTCTCTCATCTCTAAATTCTCTTATGCGTCTTGGGTGACATGAAGCTGCCTGGCTCTTTTCTGCTGCAACAGATGTAGATTCTGACAAAGCGTCACTTTCTATGAGGTGCAGGTTCTCAGCTGGGGCAGGGGTCTGCAGCCCGTCAAGCCCTCTGCGCTGCTCCCTTGAGCTTACACAAAACTAAGAAGGAAATCAAATAAAAGTATTTGTAGGACTATTTATATTTTGTTGCACAGTTGAAAATGTTTCGTATCTTGTATTTTGATACTGTGACACATAATTAGTTTTAATTAGGTCAACTCAAATATGCGTCACATCCTGCTCGGCCAGCGCCTTCTCCTGCGGGCAAATAACCTGAGCCCCGGTTTTATGTTTTATTGATTTCAAAGTGGGGCCAAGTGCTGTGCTGTAAAGCAGGCCTGTGCCTTGTCTTTAATTCCCTTATGAGAGCTATTTGTTTATTATTGGAGGTTACCAGTTTTATAATGTAATAAATAATACATCCGAACAAACTGTAGTTTTTGTCTGTAACAATATATAAGCTTCATAAGCTATCAAGCTATCAAATGTTTTGCGGCTCCAGACAAAAATAATTGGTGGAAAAGGTAAACGTCTCAACACCGAAGATGTAACTTGTTTTCTTTGAAATGGCTGCTACTCATTATTTATGTGTCTTTGATTCCATCACTAATGTGTGCTTGTCTTTCCTATATTTAATTAGTTAGCTAACTCACGTAACGATGTCCCCGCTGTAATGAAGGAACTCTGATTCTGAAGCTCAGAGTTCTGATGAGGCTGGTGTATTGCAGCAATAGGAACGCTGATTAAAAACGTGTCGGTCTATTGTTCATTTCAAATGGAAAGTCCTGAAGATGGGAGTCCATGAGATGCATTGTCAGCACTTTTCAGCAGTATATTCAGAAAGGCTGTAGAAAAGAGAGTAGCACTGACTGAGAGACATTTATCTACGTTTGAGTTTAAATTGTGAGTCTGATGATGTGACCTCTGACCTCTGAAATGACCAGGCTGCAGTTCCCTTCTTCGTCGTAGTCGATCTGGAAGTGGCGGGTCTCTTTGATGGGCTTCTCGTCTTTGTACCACACCACCTCTGGGTCGGGGTAACCTGGAGAAACATTAGCTTTACATTGCATGTCCTCAGTTTTTTACTAATCCGTGTGGGGAAGTCCTGAAGGTCCTCCTCCAACATGAGAGCAACATGCTAACAAAGGCATCAGCTGTAGCTGTGAACATGAGAGTAGCATGCTAACAAAGGTATCAGCTGTAGCTGTGAACATGAGAGTAGCATGCTAACAAAGGTATCAGCTGTAGCTGTGAACATGAGAGTAGCATGCTAACAAAGGTATCAGCTGTAGCTGTGAACCTGAGAGCAGCATGCTAACAAAGGTATCAGCTGTAGCTGTGAACATGAGAGCAACATGCTAACAAAGGCATCAGCTGTAGCTGTGAACATGAGAGCAGCATGCTAACAAAGGTATCAGCTGCAGCTGTGAACATGAGAGTAGCATGCTAACAAAGGTATCAGCTGTAGCTGTGAACATGAGAGTAGCATGCTAACAAAGGTATTAGCTGTAGCTGTGAACATGAGAGTAGCATGCTAACAAAGGTATCAGCTGTAGCTGTGAACCTGAGAGCAGCATGCTAACAAAGGTATCAGCTGTAGCTGTGAACATGAGAGCAACATGCTAACAAAGGTATCAACTGTAGCTGTGAACCTGAGAGCAGCATGCTAACAAAGCTATCATCTGTAGCTGTGAACCTGAGAGCAGCATGCTAACAAAGCTATCAGCTGTAGCTGTGAACATGAGAGGATGTGTGATGACCCAGAAGAGCATCAGGACTGCTTGAGGCAGGTGATAGCTATGTGATGAACATGATGACTCAGCCTCTATGGAGAGAGACATCAAGCATGCTCATTTCTGACGTGGAGCTAATCTGAAGTAAACATTGATACTGCTTTCTATTCCTCCATCTTGAGACTGTGTGACTCCCTCTCTTGATATCAGCATGTGAAGGACACTGCTCAGGAACTAGCCTCTGTATGTGATGACTCCTTCTGGAGAGGACCTCAGACACATGGATCCAGAGGCTGAAGCTCAAGCCGGGGACCAGGGAGATGATTCTAACAATCGGTCTGTTTGTCTCGTACCTTCGATCTTGCAGTCGAAGCGAGCGGCGCTGCCTTCGACCACTTCAACGTCTTTAATGACGGAGCTGAAGGTCGGCTTACACTCCGTCTTCTGCTCGATCTCCAAACACTCCAGGAACTGGTTATCGTCTGAAAACACACACACACACACACACACACACACACAGTCAACATACCAGATAACCAGAGATGGCAAAAGTACACATCCTTTACTCAGGTAGAAGTTCAGATACTCGTGTTTAAAAAGACTCATGTAAGAAGTAGAAAGTACAGGTATTTTGAGTTCAACATGTGAGAAGTAGAAAGTACAGGTATTTGAGTTCAACATGTAAGAAGTAGAAAGTACAGGTATTTGAGTTCAACATGAGAGAAGTAGAAAGTACAGGTATTTGAGTTCAACATGAGAGAAGTAGAAAGTACAGGTACTTGAGTTCAACATGTAAGAAGTAGAAAGTACAGGTATTTGAGTTCAACATGTAAGAAGTAGAAAGTACAGGTATTTGAGTTCAACATGAGAGAAGTAGAAAGTACAGGTATTTGAGTTCAACATGTGAGAAGTAGAAAGTACAGGTATTTGAGTTCAACATGAGAGAAGTAGAAAGTACAGGTATTTGAGTTCAACATGAAAGAAGTAGAAAGTACAGGTATTTGAGTTCAACATGTAAGAAGTAGAAAGTACAGGTATTTGTGTTCAACATGTAAGAAGTAGAAAGTACAGGTATTTGAGTTCAACATGTAAGAAGTAGAAAGTACAGGTATTTGAGTTCAACATGTAAGAAGTAGAAAGTACAGGTATTTGGGTTCAACATGAGAGAAGTAGAAAGTACAGGTATTTGAGTTCAACATGAGAGAAGTAGAAAGTACAGGTATTTGAGTTCAACATGAGAGAAGTAGAAAGTACAGGTATTTGAGTTCAACATGTAAGAAGTAGAGAGTACAGGTATTTGGGTTCAACATGTGAGAAGTAGAAAGTACAGGTATTTGAGTTCAACATGAGAGAAGTAGAAAGTACAGGTATTTGAGTTCAACATGTAAGAAGTAGAAAGTACAGGTATTTGAGTTCAACATGTAAGAAGTAGAGAGTACAGGTATTTGGGTTCAACATGTAAGAAGTAGAAAGTACAGGTATTTGTGTTCAACATGTAAGAAGTAGAAAGTACAGGTATTTGAGTTCAACATGTAAGAAGTAGAAAGTACAGGTATTTGGGTTCAACATGTAAGAAGTAGAAAGTACAGGTATTTGAGTTCAACATGTAAGAAGTAGAAAGTACAGGTATTTGAGTTCAACATGTAAGAAGTAGAAAGTACAGGTATTTGAGTTCAACATGTAAGAAGTAGAAAGTACAGGTATTTGAGTTCAACATGTGAGAAGTAGAAAGTACAGGTATTTGAGTTCAACATGTGAGAAGTAGAAAGTACAGGTATTTGAGTTCAACATGTAAGAAGTAGAAAGTACAGGTATTTGAGTTCAACATGTAAGAAGTAGAAAGTACAGGTATTTGGGTTCAACATGTGAGAAGTAGAAAGTACAGGTATTTGGGTTCAACATGTGAGAAGTAGAAAGTACAGGTATTTGAGTTCAACATGTGAGAAGTAGAAAGTACAGGTATTTGAGTTCAACATGAGAGAAGTAGAAAGTACAGGTATTTGAGTTCAACATGAGAGAAGTAGAAAGTACAGGTATTTGAGTTCAACATGTGAGAAGTAGAAAGTACAGGTATTTGAGTTCAACATGTGAGAAGTAGAAAGTACAGGTATTTGAGTTCAACATGTAAGAAGTAGAAAGTACAGGTATTTGAGTTCAACATGTAAGAAGTAGAAAGTACAGGTATTTGAGTTCAAAGTGTAAGAAGTAGAAAGTACAGGTATTTGTGTTCAACATGTAAGAAGTAGAAAGTACAGGTATTTGAGTTCAACATGAGAGAAGTAGAAAGTACAGGTATTTGGGTTCAACATGTAAGAAGTAGAAAGTACAGGTATTTGTGTTCAACATGTGAGAAGTAGAAAGTACAGGTATTTGGGTTCAACATGAGAGAAGTAGAAAGTACAGGTATTTGAGTTCAACATGTAAGAAGTATAAAGTACAGGTATTTGTGTTCAACATGTGAGAAGTATAAAGTACAGGTATTTGAGTTCAACATGAGAGAAGTAGAAAGTACAGGTATTTGAGTTCAAAGTGTAAGAAGTCAAAGTGAAAAGTCGTCAGAAAAATAAGTAGTGGAGTAAAGTACTGAGACCAGAAACATGTACTTAAGTACAGGAAGGAAGTATTTGTACTCCACTACTTCCCACTCTGCAGAAAACACACTCTCAACAGACGTCAGAATAACTCTCTACCTTCGGTGGTCGACCCCTTCTTGGCACTGACTCCGGCCATCATGGCCATGGAGGAGAGGCGCCCGATGGCCCGGACGGCGTGGCCCGTTTTCTGCCACAGAAGAAGAGACCGTTACATCCTATCGTAAATATGCTGCGTCATGCTGTATATTTTCTGTATTGTTCTCATGTTCTTGTTGTTGTTGTTGTTTACCTGCCATTTCCTCCTCAGGATGTACTTCTTCATCCTCTCTTTGGAGAGTTTCTTGGCTGTCATAGTGTTGGTGTCCTGTTTCAGCCATTTGTGATCGTAGCAATGAGCACAGGTGAGGCGCTTCCTGACACACACACACACACACACACACACATACACACACACACACACACACACACACACCCCCAGTCAGTTTTAAAGGTCATGTCTGTCTGGCTCTACTTGCTGTCCGAACACGTTGTGAGTTTTCTTACTTCATGTCTTTCTTCAGCAGGTTGGTGATGAAGTCTTTGGCGTCTTCTGAGATTTCGTCGAAGGCATCGTCCTCAAAGTCCCAGGAGGCCGAGGTCACGTTGGACAGAGTCTCGTTGTCATTGTCGCCCATAAAGGGAGACAGACCGCTCAGCCTGAGACCCGAACACGGAGACGTTCATTACAACCAAAACTTCACCTCAGAACTACAGAAACTGATTAAGAGCTGAGGAATATTAATTACAATAAAAGTTAACCTAAAGTGTAGAATTGCTAAAGTTATAACGAGTTGAACCATCACACTTGACAAATGATCTAAGATAAGTTATGTTAGTTATTTAAATTAGGGAAAATAACCCAACGTGATATAAAATGAAACTGAGCTCAGTGACGCTAAGCTAAAGAAGCTAAGCTAAAGATAACGGAGTTGAAGGAACAAAATCAACACAAATACACTTTCCCTTCTGAAACAACGAGAACTGAGTGAAATTAAAACAACAGGAACGCTTTGTTGGGTTAAACAGACTCACGGTAGCTCGTTAGCTCGTTAGCACGTTAGCTTGACTCACAGTATATAACAGATGACTCCTATACTCCACATGTCGGTGGGATAACTGATGGCTTCATAGTTGATCACTTCAGGAGCCACGAACTCTGGAGTCCCGAACAGAACCTTCAGAGTCCCGGCGCTTTCTGTCAGAGAACGGAACCAACATGTTACGGTTAAAACACCCGGAAGCCTTAGGCTGTCGTTCCTTTACAGCCCAACGTCAGCCTTTGACTTCCAACGTCACAAAGTCGACTTTTCCTCAGAGTGAGATGATTTGTTAGACATTAAACTGACCTAGTCGCCTGGCGAGGCCGAAGTCGATGAGCTTGATCTTGCTGCCGGTCTTCCCCACACACATGATGTTCTCTGGCTTCAGGTCCAGGTGCACGATGCCCTGCTTGTGGATGAAGTTCACCCCGTCGATGATCTGCAGCATGTATTTAATCACCTCTCTCTCCGTCAGCTCAAAGTCTTCATCGATGATCCGCTCAAACAGCTCGCCGCCAGAGATCCTGAACAGAAGCAACTCCTGCTGTTAGAAATATATACGAATGTTCCTGAGTCTTACGGAGACTTCTCATTTATAACCGATCCCTGGACCCTGAACGGAAACATCTCCACATCAAACATGAGCTGCCGTTCAGAGAGCAACTTGTTCTGTGAACGGTTTATTTATTTAAAACACAAAAGTACTTTTTTCAGAATTTCTGGATTTGACTTTCTTTCGTCAAGAACAAAAACAAAAGACACTTTAAAAGCAACAATATATATATATTTATATTAGTGCTGTCAAAATTATCGCGTTAACGGCGGTAATTAATTTTTTGAAGTAATTGCGTTAAAATATTTAAAAAATAGCCCCGTACGTGCCCCCAGTGGCAGCCCAGGGTATGGCTGGGGAGGCTGCACCCACACCAAGAGATGGCTCAGCCCCACCGTGAGACACGATGTTAGAGTGAGCAACATGAAGTCTGCAGCTCGCAGAGTAAACTGCACAGGCAGCAGGTCGTCAGGCTGAGCTCAGGAGCCACGGGTTGAAAGCTTTTGTCACGTAGTGATCGACTTCTCAAGAGAACATCTGTGATAACGGCGTGGTGTTGTTGCAGGAAGTCCAGACGCAGAATACTTTTGCTGTAGTTCAGGGCCCTTTCTCATTTCATCAAATCCCCCTCCTCGACTCCTCGACTCCTCGGTCCTCCGGTAGTGACCCGGAAATGGATTTCAGCGTGCCATGTTGAAGGACATCTCATTTCTCTAAATGCACGTCGAAGACCGAGCATCGAGCATCGAGGAGGCTCTCTGGAGGAGCTCTAACCGAGGAGAGAGGAGAGAGGAGAGAGGAGGCTCTCTGGAGGAGCTCTAACCGAGGAGAGAGGAGGAGAGAGGAGGCTCTCTGGAGGAGCTCTAACCGAGGAGAGAGGAGAGAGAGGAGGCTCTCTGGAGGAGCTCTAACCGAGGAGAGAGGAGAGAGGAGAGAGGAGAGAGGAGGCTCTCTGGAGGAGCTATAAACCGAGGAGAGAGGAGAGAGGAGGCTCTCTGGAGGAGCTCTAACCGAGGAGAGAGGAGAGAGGAGGCTCTCTGGAGGAGCTCTAACCGAGGAGAGAGGAGAGAGGAGGCTCTCTGGAGGAGCTCTAACTGAGGAGAGAGGAGAGAGGAGAGAGGAGGCTCTCTGGAGGAGCTCTAACCGAGGAGAGAGTAGAGAGGAGAGAGGAGGCTCTCTGGAGGAGCTCTAACCGAGGAGAGAGGAGAGAGGAGGCTCTCTGGAGGAGCTATAACCGAGGAGAGAGGAGAGAGGAGGCTCTCTGGAGGAGCTCTAACCGAGGAGAGAGGAGAGAGGAGAGAGGAGGCTCTCTGGAGGAGCTATAACCGAGGAGAGAGGAGAGAGGAGGCTCTCTGGAGGAGCTCTAACCGAGGAGAGAGGAGGAGAGGAGGCTCTCTGGAGGAGCTCTAACCGAGGAGAGAGGAGAGAGGAGAGAGGAGGCTCTCTGGAGGAGCTCTAACCGAGGAGAGAGGAGAGAGGAGGCTCTCTGGAGGAGCTCTAACCGAGGAGAGAGGAGAGAGGAGGCTCTCTGGAGGAGCTCTAACCGAGGAGAGAGGAGAGAGGAGAGAGGAGGCTCTCTGGAGGAGCTCTAACCGAGGAGAGAGGAGAGAGGAGGCTCTCTGGAGGAGCTCTAACCGAGGAGAGAGGAGAGAGGAGAGAGGAGGCTCTCTGGAGGAGCTCTAACCGAGGAGAGAGGAGGCTCTCTGGAGGAGCTCTAACCGAGGAGACACTGATGGCGTCCAGGGGGGGGGGTATCCAGTCTCTGATAGTGTTACGTTATTTTGAGAGTGCTCTGCTTGATTCTGAAACTGTATATACACATATATATTGTAAGGACATATCTGAAAGGAGCCTCCAGATCAAACACGAGCTGCTGTTCACAGATATTAAAGTCAAAGGTCCTTTTTAACGATGTGATCTTTAATCCGTGCTCAAGCTTCAGATTGTTGTTCGGTATGTACTGAATGTTAACGACCCACTTCCTGTGCGAGCTCTCCCTCCCCGAGCAGATGATGTTTCTCCCAACCGGTTTACATGTGAGCAGTTCTTTCCATGTAGTCTGCAAATAAAGCGAATACGATGTTTTCGCAGTAAACGCAGATCGAGCCTCCTTCTTGTTCAGAGCGGATCTATATTTAGCAGACGGGAAACAGCTGCTCACATTCCTCTCACGCTCGGCCCCTACGTTATTTTCCGTCATTCTCAGAAACAGAAACGTCTCGTCTGCTGCGGGGTTTATATTCCCACACTAAAGCGAGATGGAGGAAGACAAAAGCTGAGAGGTAGATTTCTTCACCTTCCCTTTGACGGCTATCTTAAGGTCTTCAGGGATCACATGGATCTCTTAATGTTAAGAAGCAACATACGCGTTAATATCTCGATGCTAACCGGCCTCACGACACCAGTTGCTCCACGAAGCGTTCATCAGAATGTATTCCATGTGTTATCTTAATGGATCAAACAGTATTTCATCGCATTTCACTGGACAATATTTAAGCTTAGATTCCGTTTCTTTCACCGGCACTATTTTGTTCAAGCTCCCGCGGTCATTTCCACAGATCAGAGCTCCAGCGCTGAGTCGACTAGAACAGATTCACTTTGTTCAATGTTCCAAACTCTCATTGGTTTCTCACAGCGTCTCTGACAGTCTGTGTGTTCACTCTCTGTCCTGCACGCCCCCCCCCCGTGAGCCCGCATGAGTCCGCTGTGCTCTGATTGGTCGGCTCGTCCACTCTGTTCTGATGAGTCCACCACCGTTACAGCTGAACATCAGTGATTATGTTTTACAATAGTTAGCAACCAGGAAGTGACTCCAGTGATGACGAACAGAGGAGCATGCTGCGTGGGGTCTGGGGGCCGTGTTGGGGGGACGTTGGGGGGCTCGCTGCTGCGCCCTGTGAGGCTCGAGGAGCGGACAGTGTGAGCTGGGTCACTGGGGTCGCTTCCTGGTTGCTGCGTGGGGTCAGCCTAACCACACACACAAGTGAGTGTGTGACGAACTGTGAGTGGAGATCCACGGAGCCGAGGCTGAGAAAAGATAAGGTGTGTGTGTGTGTGTGTGTGTGTGTGTGTGTGTGTGTGGAGCTCCACGGATTGGACCTGGGTAAGGTTACGTCACTATACTCAGGAAGCAAACAATGGAAGAAGAGAAACGTCCAGCGAGGCGTTCAGGGGCATCAGGTCTTCTCTGAGTCAGAGTTGCTCCCTGCAGGCTGCACTCGGAGGCTTTGAGACTCTGCAGAGCGATCACATGCAGAAGCTCCAGAACACAAGGGGACGGGTCAGAACCAGAGAAGCAGGACACGGGACCTTTAAGATGTCGGAGGAGCTACTGTGCATCTGATAATAAAACCCCTGAATCCTTGAATCCACAGCCCTGTTTTTACATTACGTCACAAAGCGATGTACGAGTGCAACAACCACAGAGATTCAAACTCCGAAGGAAAGTGCAGATAATTCACTTAAAGCACATCACAGTAAGAGCTGGTGAATCAGACAGAAGAACTACATTAGCTTCCAGTTTCTAACCAGCTGCTCCTGAAGGATGGTGTTTTATTCATGGAATACAGATGTAGGGTAACCCTCATTTCGGAGGCCTACCCGTGCGGGTCCGTGATCGGCACGGGGTGGGCCCTCGCTGAAAGGAAACCCCCCCCGCAGGACTTGAAACGCCCCCTTGATAAATAAATGTAGTTATAATGAAAGCCGCTGCAATGGATCATGGATCCACCAGGGGGAGCCGTGATTAAAAAGCTGCCACACTCAACAGCTGATGGGTCTAGGTATCTGATGTGGGATCATATTCTGTGCTAAATAAGAGACATGTAATCATTTACAAAACATCGCCATGCTTTTATTTCACAAAATCATGTTTAATCCACGTTGGCGTACAAAAGTACAAAAAGCATCGGTTTGTTTTCTCATCAGGAAATGCAGCCCGGCTCAAACAAACGAGTTGTAATCATCGTCCTCACGATCATGTAATGTATCATATGTTCGCGAGTTGACATGAAAGCACTAATACATGTAGTTTCATCCACGTGAGTTTACAACTACAAAAATAATCGGTTTGTTTTGATATCACATGCGACGGGAGGAAATGCAGCACGGCTCTCACTACCGATTTTAATCCTAATGTAATCCTCATCTTCACGATCATTTATGTTCATGTCGCCGAATTGACACAAAATCACTGACACATATGAATATACTGTCGTCAACTTCATTACAACGTTATGAACGTGCCTAAACTCAGTAATTCACTAAAAAGAGGTTTATTTGTAGTGAAGCCTCGTCGTCTCCCCGCGGGCAAACGGGCTCTAATACTATTGTTAATAGTTTACTGTATTATTAGTGTTTAGCCTGCTATAACAATCACACATTGATTCATTGTTGTGTGTGTCAGGGGATCAGCTGTGTGTTTACACCCATCAGCCACAGCTCTCCCCCCTGATCTTTCTTCTCCAGCAGCGAAGTTAACTGTAGGTCTGCATATTTACGAGTGACCTGTCTCTTCCTCTCTCCCGCAGACATGATGTATTGAAGTCAATGGAGAGAGAAAGATTATCTTTCGATCCCGTTTGAATTACACACATGATGTTCGTCAATTTAAAAGATAATTTTGCAAGTTAAAAAAAATGAAAATGTGTCGTAAAACTGTGAAACGCTCAATGAACTACATCTCCCGTCTCGCACCACACACCACGACGGCCGTCACGTTGGAACATTTCACTTCTTTCTTTCAGAATGAGGCAAAAAGTATTACACTTTAAAATGATTTGTTAAGATTGACAAACATCATATGTGTAATTCGTGGCACAATTCAAACGAGATCGAAAGATACGTTTCCTCTCTCCATTGACTTCAATACATTATTTTTCCGAAATAAGGTCCCATGGACCGGAAGCAGATGGGCGGGACTTCGCCACTCTATACGGGAATTGGGATGCCGTGGCTTTATCTGACAGCATACTTACATTCATGGACACACATATTTATTTAGATATGTTTTAAACAAGTTTAAATAAAAGACTGGAGTGTTTCTTGCTCTGCCAGGTACAACAAGTGGGATTTATCTTGTATTACTATACTGTAGCATATCGTTTTTGATTCCCACGGATATAATCATATTCTGGACACATTTATTTAGATAATGTTTCATAATGTTTATTATAGCCTACATCATGTAGTCGGCTGTATAGAGAACTGTAGTTTCCCCACGGCAGCAGACGCACATTCATGACATCTGCTGGCGCATCATAAATACGTCAATAGTGAAAGTGCAGTCGGATTCTCAAAGCACTGCAGTCTCTTCTCCTACATCCTTTTGAATTCTCCTATCCACTATCCCTGAACCCTGAAACGGTGTGACAAAGCCCGCCATCCCCCCTATGTTAACAAAAGATACTGTAGTAGCCTATGTTGCGGACTCTTTGTTTAAAACGAATTGCCCATCGGAACGTGTGGAGGAAGTCTCCCAAGGGGGATGGGACATTTCTTACATGCAAAAGGGTCTCTGGAAATATCAAACATTTCATTAAAGTTTTAAACAGGTTAAAATCAAAGGTGGAAGAAGTATTCAGATTATTTACCTAGGTAAAAATACATGTTAGAAGTAAATGTCCTGCATTCAAAATTGTCAATAGCCCAAGTGAAAAGTATTATCATCTGAAAGTAAAATGAATAATTATGTTATTAGTATTAAATACATATCATTTGTACAACTTATATTTAGAAATACTCCGTTGTAATTATTGATGCATAAATGTGTTCATCCATTCAATGTGGCATCTGCTATAATGGGGTTAATTTATTCGATCTACTGTACTGTGTACACCACAACAATATTACAAAATATATACTGCAAATTAAAGCAAACTATTGTAAAGGTAAATGTATGAGCATAACAAAGAAACAAGTGTAAACATTTACATTATTATTATGATTATTTAATATATAAAGACTATATATTATTGAATTAAAATTAAGATAATAAGATTAGATATACTTTATTTGATCTAAAATATTGATGTTTTTTCGTTATAGTAGCCATAACAAATAAGTGATTAAATGCTACAGTATTCAGAAAACACAGCTGCAGAGCTGCAACATTGCAAACAGACTAAGTTCTACAACACCCAGTTGTCTTTGTGTATTTCTGAATGAAGCGCCATCTCATGGTTAAATCCTGTAATTGAACAAATGGGGACATTTGGCCACGCTCCCAGCCACTGGGATCCGCTGGGTTTTTGGTTGGAATCCGCTGGGTGGAGTCCTATCTGTGTGGAGTGCTACATCTGTAGACTTTTTGCACTACTTTTTAATTTGTATTTTATTCTATATGTTGCATTGTTGGAGGAGCTCAGGTCAGAAGAATTTCATTGCCATTTCTCCACTGAAGCTGCTGTTTAAAATCCCTAAAAACGCAGTGTTTACGTACATCTCAGAATTTGACTTTTTTCTCAAAATCTTGTATTTTTTTCTCAGAATTGAAGAATTTGAACTTTTTTATCAGGATTTGACATTTTTCAGAATGTGTTTACGTACATCTCGAGCACCATAACGATGTCAGACTTCCCCTCGAAGGCATCGATGCACTGAACCAGTTTGGGGTGATGGAGGCTATTCATGATGTTGATCTCGTGCCGAACGTTATCTTTCTCCTTCGCCGAATACGCCTTGATGAACTTCCCCGCCCAGACCTTTTTCGTTGCCTTCTCAACCAGTTTGAAGACCTGACCAAACTTCCCCCTGTAACACAAGAGAGAAGAATGTTTCTCATCTGATGTAATACATCAAGAGGGAGAGAAGTAGGAACATTTCCTCATAGACTTCTCTACAATCTGAGGTAATAAAGAGAGAGAGAAGTAGGAACATTTCCTCATAGACTTCTCTACAATCTGAGGAAATAGAGAGAGAGAGAAGTAGGAACATTTCCTCATAGACTTCTCTACAATCTGAGGTAATAAAGAGAGAGAGAGAAGTAGGAACATTTCCTCATAGACTTCTATACAATCTGAGGTAATAAAGAGAGAGAGAAGTAGGAACATTTCCTCATAGACTTCTATACAATCTGAGGTAATAAAGAGAGAGAGAGAAGTAGGAACATTTCCTCATAGACTTCTCTACAATCTGAGGTAATAAAGAGAGAGAGAAGTAGGAACATTTCCTCATAGACTTCTCTACAATCTGAGGTAATAAAGAGAGAGAGAAGTAGGAACATTTCCTCATAGACTTCTATACAATCTGAGGTAATAAAGAGAGAGAGAAGTAGGAACATTTCCTCATAGACTTCTATACAATCTGAGGTAATAAAGAGAGAGAGAAGTAGGAACATTTCCTCATAGACTTCTCTACAATCTGAGGTAATAGAGAGAGAGAGAAGTAGGAACATTTCCTCATAGACTTCTATACAATCTGAGGTAATAAAGAGAGAGAGAAGTAGGAACATTTCCTCATAGACTTCTCTACAATCTGAGGTAATAAAGAGAGAGAGAAGTAGGAACATTTCCTCATAGACTTCTCTACAATCTGAGGTAATAAAGAGAGAGAGAAGTAGGAACATTTCCTCATAGACTTCTATACAATCTGAGGTAATAAAGAGAGAGAGAAGTAGGAACATTTCCTCATAGACTTCTATACAATCTGAGGTAATAAAGAGAGAGAGAAGCAGGAACATTTCCTCATAGACTTCTATACAATCTGAGGTAATAAAGAGAGAGAGAAGTAGGAACATTTCCTCATAGACTTCTCTACAATCTGAGGTAATAAAGAGAGAGAGAAGTAGGAACATTTCCTCATAGACTTCTATACAATCTGAGGTAATAAAGAGAGAGAGAGGAGTAGGAACATTTCCTCATAGACTTCTATACAATCTGAGGTAATAAAGAGAGAGAGAAGTAGGAACATTTCCTCATAGACTTCTACTACAATCTGAGGGAATCAAAGAGAGAGAGAAGTAGGAACATTTCCTCATAGACTTCTCTACAATCTGAGGTAATAAAGAGAGAGAAGTAGGAACATTTCCTCATAGACTTCTCTACAATCTGAGGTAATAGAGAGAGAGAGAGAGTAGGAACATTTCCTCATAGACTTCTATACAATCTGAGGTAATGAAGAGAGAGAAGTAGGAACATTTCCTCATAGACTTCTATACAATCTGAGGTAATAAAGAGAGAGAAGTAGGAACATTTCCTCATAGACTTCTCTACAATCTGAGGTAATAAAGAGAGAGAGAAGTAGGAACATTTCCTCATAGACTTCTATACAATCTGAGGTAATAAAGAGAGAGAGAAGTAGGAACATTTCCTCATAGACTTCTACTACAATCTGAGGTAATAAAGAGAGAGAGAAGTAGGAACATTTCCTCATAGACTTCTCTACAATCTGAGGTAATAGAGAGAGAGAGAAGTAGGAACATTTCCTCATAGACTTCTATACAATCTGAGGTAATAAAGAGAGAGAGAAGTAGGAACATTTCCTCATAGACTTCTCTACAATCTGAGGTAATAAAGAGAGAGAGAGTAGGAACATTTCCTCATAGACTTCTCTACAATCTGAGGTAATAAAGAGAGAGAGAAGTAGGAACATTTCCTCATAGACTTCTATACAATCTGAGGTAATAAAGAGAGAGAGAAGCAGGAACATTTCCTCATAGACTTCTATACAATCTGAGGTAATAAAGAGAGAGAGAGAAGTAGGAACATTTCCTCATAGACTTCTATACAATCTGAGGTAATAAAGAGAGAGAGAGGAGTAGGAACATTTCCTCATAGACTTCTCTACAATCTGAGGTAATAGAGAGAGAGAGAAGTAGGAACATTTCCTCATAGACTTCTATACAATCTGAGGTAATAAAGAGAGAGAGAAGTAGGAACATTTCCTCATAGACTTCTATACAATCTGAGGTAATAAAGAGAGAGAGAGAAGTAGGAACATTTCCTCATAGACTTCTCTACAATCTGAGGTAATAGAGAGAGAGAGAAGTAGGAACATTTCCTCATAGACTTCTATACAATCTGAGGTAATAAAGAGAGAGAGAGAAGTAGGAACATTTCCTCATAGACTTCTATACAATCTGAGGTAATAAAGAGAGAGAGAGGAGTAGGAACATTTCCTCATAGACTTCTCTACAATCTGAGGTAATAGAGAGAGAGAGAAGTAGGAACATTTCCTCATAGACTTCTCTACAATCTGAGGTAATAAAGAGAGAGAGAAGTAGGAACATTTCCTCATAGACTTCTATACAATCTGAGGTAATAAAGAGAGAGAGAAGTAGGAACATTTCCTCATAGACTTCTCTACAATCTGAGGTAATAAAGAGAGAGAGAGAAGTAGGAACATTTCCTCATAGACTTCTATACAATCTGAGGTAATAAAGAGAGAGAGGAGTAGGAACATTTCCTCATAGACTTCTCTACAATCTGAGGGTAATAAAGAGAGAGAGAAGTAGGAACATTTCCTCATAGACTTCTACTACAATCTGAGGTAATAAAGAGAGAGAGAAGTAGGAACATTTCCTCATAGACTTCTATACAATCTGAGGTAATAAAGAGAGAGAGAAGTAGGAACATTTCCTCATAGACTTCTATACAATCTGAGGTAATAAAGAGAGAGAGAGTAGGAACATTTCCTCATAGACTTCTCTACAATCTGAGGTAATAAAGAGAGAGAGGAGTAGGAACATTTCCTCATAGACTTCTCTACAATCTGAGGTAATAAAGAGAGAGAGAAGTAGGAACATTTCCTCATAGACTTCTATACAATCTGAGGTAATAAAGAGAGAGAGAAGTAGGAACATTTCCTCATAGACTTCTATACAATCTGAGGTAATAAAGAGAGAGAGAGAAGTAGGAACATTTCCTCATAGACTTCTATACAATCTGAGGTAATAAAGAGAGAGAGAAGTAGGAACATTTCCTCATAGACTTCTATACAATCTGAGGTAATAAAGAGAGAGAGAAGTAGGAACATTTCCTCATAGACTTCTCTACAATCTGAGGTAATAAAGAGAGAGAGAGAAGTAGGAACATTTCCTCATAGACTTCTATACAATCTGAGGTAATAAAGAGAGAGAGAGAGTAGGAACATTTCCTCATAGACTTCTCTACAATCTGAGGTAATAAAGAGAGAGAGAAGTAGGAACATTTCCTCATAGACTTCTATACAATCTGAGGTAATAAAGAGAGAGAGAAGTAGGAACATTTCCTCATAGACTTCTATACAATCTGAGGTAATAAAGAGAGAGAGAAGTAGGAACATTTCCTCATAGACTTCTATACAATCTGAGGTAATAAAGAGAGAGAGAGAAGTAGGAACATTTCCTCATAGACTTCTCTACAATCTGAGGTAATAAGAGAGAGAAGTAGGAACATTTCCTCATAGACTTCTATACAATCTGAGGTAATAAAGAGAGAGAAGTAGGAACATTTCCTCATAGACTTCTATACAATCTGAGGTAATAGAGAGAGAGAGAAGTAGGAACATTTCCTCATAGACTTCTTTCATTTAATTTCAAACCTTTATTTATACAGAGAAATCCCATTGAGATCATTGATCTCTTTTTCAGGGAGACCTGCTCAAGTAGTTCCACATGAAACATAAAAACATCAACAGAACAACAAAAGGACATCACACAGCATCATGTTCATAACGATCCACATGAGCAGTACCAACAGCTTCTGGTGAGTAGCATCCAACCAGCTTTAAAAACATTTAGTGGCACCATTGTTCAGTTTCCATTTAATGTGCAGACTGTCCCAAGACAGAGGAGCTGCGTAGAAGCTGCTTCCCTCAGACGTCCTAGCACTGGCACATTTAATAAAACCACAGCATGCGATCTCAGCAGTAGCCACTTACAATCTCCGAGAGATCAGGAGCAGATATAAGAGGAAGATTTCCCTAGCATGGCTTTGTATATCAAAGATGTACATGAGAGCCTCCGTACAGTTAGTGAAGCAGACCAGCCCTTGCACACAGGGTGCAGTGAAGGGTTAATGCTTTACAGTTTGTCACAAATCTTAGTGCACTGTGATACGCAGCATCTAACTTGACCAGGCAATGGGCAGGTGCATTCATATAGACAGATCCCCAGAGTCCAGCACAGGTCAAAGGTCACAGAGCTCTTTCTGGCTCAAGCGAGAAGCAGGACTTGTTCCTGTAGAAGAACCCTAGCCTCACCCTCACTCTTTAGCAGGTTATTGACATGAAGTTTAGAGAGACAATCATCAGCAGATACCAAGGTGTTTGTAACAGAACTCACTTTGAGTTCTCTACAATCTGAGGTAATAGAGAGAGAGAGAAGTAGGAACATTTCCTCATAGACTTCTATACAATCTGAGGTAATAAAGAGAGAGAGAAGTAGGAACATTTCCTCATAGACTTCTCTACAATCTGAGGTAATAAAGAGAGAGAGAAGTAGGAACATTTCCTCATAGACTTCTATACAATCTGAGGTAATAGAGAGAGAGAGAAGTAGGAACATTTCCTCATAGACTTCTCTACAATCTGAGGTAATAGAGAGAGAGAGAAGTAGGAACATTTCCTCATAGACTTCTCTACAATCTGAGGTAATAAAGAGAGAGAGAAGTAGGAACATTTCCTCATAGACTTCTCTACAATCTGAGGTAATAAAGAGAGAGAGAAGTAGGAACATTTCCTCATAGACTTCTATACAATCTGAGGTAATAAAGAGAGAGAGAAGTAGGAACATTTCCTCATAGACTTCTATACAATCTGAGGTAATAGAGAGAGAGAGAAGTAGGAACATTTCCTCATAGACTTCTATACAATCTGAGGTAATAGAGAGAGAGAGAAGTAGGAACATTTCCTCATAGACTTCTCTACAATCTGAGGTAATAAAGAGAGAGAGAAGTAGGAACATTTCCTCATAGACTTCTATACAATCTGAGGTAATAAAGAGAGAGAGAAGTAGGAACATTTCCTCATAGACTTCTCTACAATCTGAGGTAATAAAGAGAGAGAGAAGTAGGAACATTTCCTCATAGACTTCTCTACAATCTGAGGTAATAGAGAGAGAGAGAAGTAGGAACATTTCCTCATAGACTTCTATACAATCTGAGGTAATAAAGAGAGAGAGAAGTAGGAACATTTCCTCATAGACTTCTATACAATCTGAGGTAATAGAGAGAGAGAGAAGTAGGAACATTTCCTCATAGACTTCTCTACAATCTGAGGTAATAAAGAGAGAGAGAAGTAGGAACATTTCCTCATAGACTTCTATACAATCTGAGGTAATAAAGAGAGAGAGAAGTAGGAACATTTCCTCATAGACTTCTCTACAATCTGAGGTAATAAGAGAGAGAGAAGTAGGAACATTTCCTCATAGACTTCTCTACAATCTGAGGTAATAAAGAGAGAGAGAAGTAGGAACATTTCCTCATAGACTTCTATACAATCTGAGGTAATAAAGAGAGAGAGAAGTAGGAACATTTCCTCATAGACTTCTCTACAATCTGAGGTAATAAAGAGAGAGAGAAGTAGGAACATTTCCTCATAGACTTCTCTACAATCTGAGGTAATAGAGAGAGAGAGAAGTAGGAACATTTCCTCATAGACTTCTCTACAATCTGAGGTAATAAAGAGAGAGAGAGAAGTAGGAACATTTCCTCATAGACTTCTATACAATCTGAGGTAATAGAGAGAGAGAGAAGTAGGAACATTTCCTCATAGACTTCTCTACAATCTGAGGTAATAAAGAGAGAGAAGTAGGAACATTTCCTCATAGACTTCTCTACAATCTGAGGTAATAGAGAGAGAGAGAAGTAGGAACATTTCCTCATAGACTTCTCTACAATCTGAGGTAATAAAGAGAGAGAGAAGTAGGAACATTTCCTCATAGACTTCTCTACAATCTGAGGTAATAGAGAGAGAGAGAAGTAGGAACATTTCCTCATAGACTTCTCTACAATCTGAGGTAATAAAGAGAGAGAAGTAGGAACATTTCCTCATAGACTTCTCTACAATCTGAGGTAATAAAGAGAGAGAGAAGTAGGAACATTTCCTCATAGACTTCTCTACAATCTGAGGTAATAAAGAGAGAGAAGTAGGAACATTTCCTCATAGACTTCTCTACAATCTGAGGTAATAGAGAGAGAGAGAAGTAGGAACATTTCCTCATAGACTTCTCTACAATCTGAGGTAATAAAGAGAGAGAGAAGTAGGAACATTTCCTCATAGACTTCTCTACAATCTGAGGTAATAGAGAGAGAGAGAAGTAGGAACATTTCCTCATAGACTTCTCTACAATCTGAGGTAATAAAGAGAGAGAGAAGTAGGAACATTTCCTCATAGACTTCTATACAATCTGAGGTAATAGAGAGAGAGAGAAGTAGGAACATTTCCTCATAGACTTCTCTACAATCTGAGGTAATAAAGAGAGAGAAGTAGGAACATTTCCTCATAGACTTCTCTACAATCTGAGGTAATAAGAGAGAGAGAAGTAGGAACATTTCCTCATAGACTTCTCTACAATCTGAGGTAATAAAGAGAGAGAGAAGTAGGAACATTTCCTCATAGACTTCTCTACAATCTGAGGTAATAGAGAGAGAGAGAAGTAGGAACATTTCCTCATAGACTTCTCTACAATCTGAGGTAATAGAGAGAGAGAGAAGTAGGAACATTTCCTCATAGACTTCTCTACAATCTGAGGTAATAAAGAGAGAGAGAAGTAGGAACATTTCCTCATAGACTTCTCTACAATCTGAGGTAATAAAGAGAGAGAGAAGTAGGAACATTTCCTCATAGACTTCTATACAATCTGAGGTAATAGAGAGATAGAGAAGTAGGAACATTTCCTCATAGACTTCTATACAATCTGAGGTAATAAAGAGAGAGAGAAGTAGGAACATTTCCTCATAGACTTCTATACAATCTGAGGTAATAAAGAGAGAGAGAAGTAGGAACATTTCCTCATAGACTTCTATACAATCTGAGGTAATAGAGAGAGAGAGAAGTAGGAACATTTCCTCATAGACTTCTCTACAATCTGAGGTAATAAGAGAGAGAGAAGTAGGAACATTTCCTCATAGACTTCTCTACAATCTGAGGTAATAGAGAGAGAGAGAAGTAGGAACATTTCCTCATAGACTTCTATACAATCTGAGGTAATAAAGAGAGAGAGAAGTAGGAACATTTCCTCATAGACTTCTATACAATCTGAGGTAATAGAGAGATAGAGAAGTAGGAACATTTCCTCATAGACTTCTCTACAATCTGAGGTACTAAAGAGAGAGAGAAGTAGGAACATTTCCTCATAGACTTCTATACAATCTGAGGTAATAAAGAGAGAGAGAAGTAGGAACATTTCCTCATAGACTTCTATACAATCTGAGGTAATAGAGAGAGAGAGAAGTAGGAACATTTCCTCATAGACTTCTCTACAATCTGAGGTAATAGAGAGAGAGAGAAGTAGGAACATTTCCTCATAGACTTCTATACAATCTGAGGTAATAAAGAGAGAGAGAAGTAGGAACATTTCCTCATAGACTTCTCTACAATCTGAGGTAATAAAGAGAGAGAGAGAAGTAGGAACATTTCCTCATAGACTTCTCTACAATCTGAGGTAATAGAGAGAGAGAGAAGTAGGAACATTTCCTCATAGACTTCTATACAATCTGAGGTAATAAAGAGAGAGGAGTAGGAACATTTCCTCATAGACTTCTATACAATCTGAGGTAATAGAGAGAGAGAGAAGTAGGAACATTTCCTCATAGACTTCTATACAATCTGAGGTAATAAAGAGAGAGGAGTAGGAACATTTCCTCATAGACTTCTCTACAATCTGAGGGTAATAGAGAGAGAGAGAAGTAGGAACATTTCCTCATAGACTTCTCTACAATCTGAGGGTAATAAAGAGAGAGAGAAGTAGGAACATTTCCTCATAGACTTCTCTACAATCTGAGGGTAATAAAGAGAGAGAGAAGTAGGAACATTTCCTCATAGACTTCTATACAATCTGAGGTAATAGAGAGAGAGAGAAGTAGCAACATTTCCTCATAGACTTCTCTACAATCTGAGGGTAATAAAGAGAGAGAGAAGTAGGAACATTTCCTCATAGACTTCTATACAATCTGAGGTAATAGAGAGAGAGAGAAGTAGGAACATTTCCTCATAGACTTCTCTACAATCTGAGGTAATAAAGAGAGAGAGAAGTAGGAACATTTCCTCATAGACTTCTCTACAATCTGAGGTAATAGAGAGAGAGAGAAGTAGGAACATTTCCTCATAGACTTCTCTACAATCTGAGGTAATAAAGAGAGAGAGAAGTAGGAACATTTCCTCATAGACTTCTCTACAATCTGAGGGTAATAAAGAGAGAGAGAAGTAGGAACATTTCCTCATAGACTTCTCTACAATCTGAGGTAATAGAGAGAGAGAGAAGTAGGAACATTTCCTCATAGACTTCTCTACAATCTGAGGTAATAAAGAGAGAGAGAAGTAGGAACATTTCCTCATAGACTTCTCTACAATCTGAGGTAATAAAGAGAGAGAGAAGTAGGAACATTTCCTCATAGACTTCTCTACAATCTGAGGTAATAGAGAGAGAGAGAAGTAGGAACATTTCCTCATAGACTTCTCTACAATCTGAGGGTAATAAAGAGAGAGAGAAGTAGGAACATTTCCTCATAGACTTCTATACAATCTGAGGTAAATAGAGAGAGAGAGAAGTAGGAACATTTCCTCATAGACTTCTCTACAATCTGAGGTTATTATTGTAAGTGTTAAGGTGTGAAAGCCTTACGTTCCCAGCCTCTCCTCCACGTCGTACAGCTCCTTCACCTTCACGTCTGTCCGGATGGAAACGTCTCTGTAATCCGGCTCTTTCCCCGAGTCTGAACGCACAAAAGGTCAGAGGTTAAACTGCTGGAGGTCGAGTGATGTCGTGTTAATGTTTTTATTTAATAAACAGGAAGTGAGAGTACCTTCATCCTCCTCCTCCACCTCGGCCTCGTCATCTGTGAGACGAACCAACAGCAGTTAGTTCAGTTAGTCTCTTTAGTTCACTTTCACATGGATTTTAGTTGAATGGACTTCGTGCTGGTTACATGGAGTCAGGACCATAGATACTGAGCGTCAATGGGAGCGAATATGTTCAGACAATTCTCTGAACATTCAAATGAAGCTCTCTCTGAGTGTTTCCCCGATCAGTCACCTGACTTCGTAATAGTTTATATCTAAAAAACATTAAAAGTGTTTTATCATTTCATTATAAACACAGGAAATCTCTGACTACAAAAAAGTAATTTAATTATTGAAAATGCTCTGGTCAAATCACCAGATACCTAACAAAGAACACAACACAATTTATTTAAAATAACAATAATTTAACAAATAATCACAAATAAATAATAATAATTAGAAAGAAACCTTAAAAATGACCAAACATGTGGAAAACTAACACAAGGAGAACAAAGTTACTACGAACATATAGAAATAGACTAAATTACCAAAATAGATGCAAAATGACCACGCGGAGGAGCGGATAACGATCCCAAAGCCACTAGAAGGAGTCGCTAAGGAACCGCACGATGACCACGCGGAGGAGCGGATAACGATCCCAAAGCCACTAGAAGGAGTCGCTAAGGAACCGCACGATGACCACGCGGAGGAGCGGATAACGATCCCAAAGCCACTAGAAGGAGTCGCTAAGGAACCGCACGATGACCACGCGGAGGAGCGGATAACGATCCCAAAGCCACTAGAAGGAGTCGCTAAGGAACCGCACGATGACCACGCGGAGGAGCGGATAACGATCCCAAAGCCACTAGAAGGAGTCGCTAAGGAACCGCACGATGACCACGCGGAGGAGCGGATAACGATCCCAAAGCCACTAGAAGGAGTCGCTAAGGAACCGCACGATGACCACGCGGAGGAGCGGATAACGATCCCAAAGCCACTAGAAGGAGTCGCTAAGGAACCGCACGATGACCACGCGGAGGAGCGGATAACGATCCCAAAGCCACTAGAAGGAGTCGCTAAGGAACCGCACGATGACCACGCGGAGGAGCGGATAACGATCCCAAAGCCACTAGAAGGAGTCGCTAAGGAACCGCACGATGACCACGCGGAGGAGCGGATAACGATCCCAAAGCCACTAGAAGGAGTCGCTAAGGAACCGCACGATGACCACGCGGAGGAGCGGATAACGATCCCAAAGCCACTAGAAGGAGTCGCTAAGGAACCGCACGATGACCACGCGGAGGAGCGGATAACGATCCCAAAGCCACTAGAAGGAGTCGCTAAGGAACCGCACGATGACCACGCGGAGGAGCGGATAACGATCCCAAAGCCACTAGAAGGAGTCGCTAAGGAACCGCACGATGACCACGCGGAGGAGCGGATAACGATCCCAAAGCCACTAGAAGGAGTCGCTAAGGAACCGCACGATGACCACGCGGAGGAGCGGATAACGATCCCAAAGCCACTAGAAGGGGTCGCTAAGGAACCGCACGATGACCACGCGGAGGAGCGGATAACGATCCCAAAGCCACTAGAAGGAGTCGCTAAGGAACCGCACGATGACCACGCGGAGGAGCGGATAACGATCCCAAAGCCACTAGAAGGAGTCGCTAAGGAACCGCACGATGACCACGCGGAGGAGCGGATAACGATCCCAAAGCCACTAGAAGGAGTCGCTAAGGAACCGCACGATGACCACGCGGAGGAGCGGATAACGATCCCAAAGCCACTAGAAGGAGTCGCTAAGGAACCGCACGATGACCACGCGGAGGAGCGGATAACGATCCCAAAGCCACTAGAAGGAGTCGCTAAGGAACCGCACGATGACCACGCGGAGGAGCGGATAACGATCCCAAAGCCACTAGAAGGAGTCGCTAAGGAACCGCACGATGACCACGCGGAGGAGCGGATAACGATCCCAAAGCCACTAGAAGGAGTCGCTAAGGAACCGCACGATGACCACGCGGAGGAGCGGATAACGATCCCAAAGCCACTAGAAGGAGTCGCTAAGGAACCGCACGATGACCACGCGGAGGAGCGGATAACGATCCCAAAGCCACTAGAAGGAGTCGCTAAGGAACCGCACGATGACCACGCGGAGGAGCGGATAACGATCCCAAAGCCACTAGAAGGGGTCGCTAAGGAACCGCACGATGACCACGCGGAGGAGCGGATAACGATCCCAAAGCCACTAGAAGGAGTCGCTAAGGAACCGCACGATGACCACGCGGAGGAGCGGATAACGATCCCAAAGCCACTAGAAGGAGTCGCTAAGGAACCGCACGATGACCACGCGGAGGAGCGGATAACGAACCCAAAGCCACTAGAAGGAGTCGCTAAGGAACCGCACGATGACCACGCGGAGGAGCGGATAACGATCCCAAAGCCACTAGAAGGAGTCGCTAAGGAACCGCACGATGACCA